>JAVDPK010002018.1:72807-131054 GCA_034780415.1 Cichlasoma orientale
AAAACATTTAACTTCTCCGGAGTTCTCAAAAAGTTTAATTGCCTTCAATTATTTATTTTATATATATACACACACACACACACACACACATATATATATATATATATATATATATATATATATATATATATATATATTCAAAAGTTACCCATTACCCCTTTTGACTGGTACTGTTTATAACATTTATATTGTTCATTTCTACTTATGTATTCTGCATTTCTTTTTTCTTTTTTAGGGCAATTTCTTTCTGACATGTTCTTTATTCAAAGCTACTGCTGGGAGTCAGCACCATGATGGTTGTGACACAACTGGAAGTGACACAGGGCAGTTAGGTAGCCTGTGTGAAAGAAAGAAAAGAGAATATGCCAAAATCTGAACGTGAGAGAGAAAGTGGGAGGCAGTCAGAGCCAAGGAAAAGAAAGATGGGCAGATGAAATTGCACCTGCAGGTCTGTTAGCTTTAGGAGCCAGTGTCTAACAGTATGATGTCCCATAACATACCCCAAGGGTCCATGAGGAATAAAGAGTGAGTAAACCTTACATATCAAAGTTTCTTTTCTCACACACTTCTGTTATTGCTCCTGTGCCTCTCCTTGACAGCCCAGTGATTCATTTCCTCCAGCCTGAAAGACGGGAAATGAATAGAAAGCTTGGATATTGTCAGGTGCTAAATGGAAAAGCAGTTGCTCTGGAGACACAATACAGGTGCAGGTAAGAATGGTGAGTTCAGTTTAAAATGCCACTCAGTCCCAAGAAACGGCACACAGCACCCCACCTGTCTAACATGGCGCAACAAAAGAAGAGGGGTGGCTGATTGGATGTAAAACATTCATAAATAAGCATGGTTTACGTTTGAGTAGATTTTCATCTCTGTGCTGTCAAGCTGCAGGACCCTCGCACTTGATTTACCTGCACCATGAAGTGAAAGAAGCTTTTCTGCGCGTTTGCATTTAATAAAGAAAAAGGACACAACTGAGCTTAGATTTTAACCTATTTTAATAAAAACAAAAACAAACAAACTAGGCCACATCAAATCACAGCACCGCCTGCAAGATAACTGTACAAAACTGATATGTACATAAGAGTGCTGCAAGGTGGGATGCATTATTTTGGGGGTCTAGGATTAAGGAATATAGATTTTTTTTTTTTTAGGGTGGTCACTGCTACATGACTTGCAACTGAAGAAACTCAAGTACAAAAAAAATACCGAATTAAAAAAAAAAGGAAAGGATAAAATCCCGTGTACATGAATAAATGAGAAGTCAAAATGGCTCCCAAAGAGCATTAGTTATTTCAGCCCGTGCCCCAAAAATGTCATATATTTTGTGTTCAAGTGACAGAGCCCTCATTATGACAGGAGAAAAAGAAGATGTAAGATGATGTATAGCAGGTGTTTGAGGTACCCGCTTAAGTCAACAAAACACAGCGGCTGTCATTTGTTAAAAAAGTTACTCCAAGTTGCTTTGATTTCAAAGCCTCACGTTAATTATCCCGTGGTATATGTAACCATGATGATTTTAACAAAGTTGTAATTTTTTTTTTTTAAATCCTAATTGAGTTGTTTTTCTGTTTAATTCTAAGTAAGCCTAAGTACACTGTAATGTACTGATAATGTTTTTTAACAGTGATTTTTAACAGACTTATTCGGATAAAACTGAACAATTCATTTACACAGAGGATAACGCTTAAAGAAATCTCTGATGGGGTGATTTCTTGTGAAGAAAAAAGTACAGATAACCGCTCTCAACCTGTTCAATAGAATGTTCTCAAGTTTAAATGGGACTCTAAGCTATAAGGTTTCTATACTTGAGGTGGTTGGGACTTGTGAGATGCCTAAATAGGCTGAACTAGATGTGAGATAACAGGGCTTAACAGATCACATTCAGGAAAATACTGCTTATAAGTATGGAAGACTTGTTGGAATAATAGAGTTCATGGGACTGAAATGCCTTCATACATTTGTATTAGGTTCGAATGAAGCCACACAGTAGTAAGATAACAATAATAAACCCTGACAGGCACGGAGCCACCAGGAGACTTTCAGAGTTCGAACTGGGTGCAGCTCTACAAGTTGTGGTCTTGGATTGGGTGGATGATGCTGCTTGTGTTCAGCTGGTTCAGCACGGTCTGTGACCTTATCTCCACATGTGTGCTCTGTGGGGCCTCACTCCTTGTTTGTGATGGTATTGGTCCTGCTGGGAAATTCTGCTCAGCGTGGCTGTGCCTGAGGTGGTTCCCTGCTGGGATGTGGATTCTTCCAGATGTGAAGGAGTGGAAATAATGTTTGTTAGGCTAAAACAACTCTCCTTTTCTCTTTTTGGTTGAGTAGTGAAAGATAAAATGATATATAAATACTGCACTGTTTTCACCCCATTAAATAATAGTGAATTGGAATGATGGTCCAGCCATCCATCCATCCATCCTCTACTGCTTATCTGCCCAGACCTCCATCTCCCCCAGCTGCCCTGTGGCCTCTTCCCAGTAGGATAAGCCTCAGGCTCACCTAGGAGGCATTCAGGAGGCATCCTGATCAGATGTCTGAACCACCTCAACTGGCTCCTTCAATGTGGAGGTGCTGCAGCTCAGCTTGAAGCCCCTCCTTTTATGGTCCCCTGTGTTCTCTAGATGCACCACCTGTCCTTCTCTCGGTTCTCTTCTTGCACCTCTCCCTCTCTCCCAGTCATGTGTGTGGGTGTGTGTTTGTACACTGACTCTGCTTACCACCTCCATAATGGGCGTGGTTCCTCCAAGCCCACCTGTATCACATTATGTCTTACCTGCTATATTTAACCTCAGGTCACTCCTCCACTGATTCCTGTTAATTTAGCTCCTGTGGGCAACTGCCAATATCTCATGGTTGCCTGTGCAGCCGCCAATTATCCAGGTTAAGACTTCCTGCTCTGCCCACTGGCTAAATTTAAAGTGCTAAATCATCACCATCAGTGGACAAAAGTATCACCAGTATAAACATCTGAATTCCAAAATTAAGAGGCATGGTCCAATACTTGTCCATATAGTGTATTTTATACAAAGGATTAGGTCAAAAATAAAAGCCATATGTTATGCATTAAACTCAATACTGATAATGCATTAGTGCTAAAATTTCTGCTTTGTTTTCCACTTATTTTGAACACTCATTCTTTTTCTTTTGCACAACCTTTAATACGCGTCCTCTGCAATTTTTTTTAGCTCAAGGTTGAGAAAAAAAATCTCTTTTTTTTTCTACAAATGTGTCAGCTACTGTTCAAATCTGGCTCAAGTTTAAAGTGTCTATTAAGGCTTTCATGGTCACCACAGCTTGTTGAGACCTCTTTATATCCAAACAGTTACATTGTTTGACAAGAAGGTTTTCTGCTTGGGATGTTTATTTCCTCAGAATGAAACCCTAAACGTAATGTTCAAAAACTTCCCTTAAGCAAGAGGGGAAGAACTGCTTCTAAAAGTGAAAAATAATTATAATTATTTATTTCACAAGTATAAAATTCTCTTCTAACTCATCGTATTTATTACTAGGCAATAAAGCACAAACTAAAGAACTTCCTTGGACTTTGTTTTACAGAAATAATATGCAAAATTTTACAGGTTAAACTGTAAGATTGCATATTCCTGAAATTATTCTTTAATGACTTATTGGATGAAGGAGGAAATGACTGCTTTATTGAATTAGGATATTGCTAAATTGAGAGTGAGTAACTTCAGTAGGAACGAAAGGTCTGTTATCTAAAAAATAAATTAAATTTTTATTTTCTGACAAATTAAACAAGCAAAAACAAAATAGATGTGAATGGAGATGAAGAGTCTGTAACCATAGCTATACAAACACATTAAGGAGTCCTCTATGCAGTCTTGTGGACGACTAAGTACACCTTTACTGCTTCCATAGGAATTAAGAGGGTAAAAAGCAGCCAATAAGTAGCTGCTAATCAAATGCACTTGATTAATTGATCATCAGGAAGTATGAGCACATTTATGAAATGCATGCAGTAACAGCTTCTCAAGTTGTAAGGATGTTGTTTCACAATCACAAAACTCAAAATGTAAAAAAAAAAAAATATATATATATATATATATATATTTTTTTTAATTTATTAAATATGTATATTTGTACTATATTGTAAGCGGGTGTGAATTTTTTCCCTTTTAAACCTCCATAGACCACTGTGGGAAAAAGTGCACATTATTGTTTGCGACACTGGGGATTACAAGTAAGTCTTGTCTGTGGCAGAGCCTGCTGCTACAAAGCCAAGCCAGCTCCAGATTTAAAAGTCTTCATGCGGGGAGGCTGAATTAAACATTGCATGCATGCCATCCTCAGTCTGTATCACTTCAAACATTCCAAGAGTGTGTAATTAGTCACATGGTGCTCTCTTCCCTTTTGGAGAAATGACACGATGAACACGCATGATGCTAAAGATGGAATTACCGCATTGACAAAGCGTCCCACAAAAAGGAAGGACACTTACGACAACTTAAATCCCACGGCATGTTCCTACAATTTAATCGCTCATTTTTTTGCTGCTGTTTGACAATCAAGTCACCTGTCACTTACTGTAAAGCCTTTGTAGGGAGATGAGTATCCAGTGGAGATACTCCAAAAAGTTCTACTGTTTCAACCAGGATGCATGACAGTGTGCATTCATGGGAAGCTTCTGAAGAAGAGAGATCAAGATCTGTAGTTCTGGTGCCACAGAGTCAGAAGAGTCAAGTAGCCCCCTGTAGACAAGCCATATGGCCCAGGAAGACTTCCATGGGTGTATATGTGTGGCAGCAAGCACCATGCCAGTCCCTCTGCTGATTTCTCATTATCGAGGAATAAATAGAACAAGACAACAAAACACTGGCCCTGTTGTGTCATACCCATTCTGACTTCGGTGTGAGACAGATGGTGCAAACTAAATGGCAAGATTTGAATAGTTGGGAAACTGGGCAGCAGCACTAAGCACAACAAACAACAAACTGTGATGAAGAGAGCATTCTATTCTGCCCCCTTTCTCCTTGTTTTGTGAATAGCACCATCATTTTTTTTCTTTGTCACCTGCTCCATGCTTCATAACCCAGTGTCACTTTTAACAACAATCACAATGACTGCACTCGCAACCGGTTCTTGCATTATTGCCTCTACAAGCAGAGTGTGTTTGTGGCAGTGGCGTGGGAGGCTGTAGGGAGCAAGGAACAGCAGGTACCAGGTCTCCTCCAAGGTAGCTGACGGGTGGGCAGGCAAGGCAGACAAGCGCAGGATGCAAAAAAAGTGAGGCAGAAAGGCTACCTGTAAATATAGCACAGCAGCTCAGAAGCTTCGGTTTCTATTAAATAGCCATGTATTTCCCAGCTTCTGGCTTTATTGCTCCGTTGCTTCGGGAGTGAGAGCCCAGGAGGCTCTTCAACATTATTAGCAGCTTGCAGTACATAATCCCACAGCAGATTCTCGTCTATCTTCAGACCAGACTGAGATATATAGAGGGAGATGAGGAGCAAGAGCAAGAGGGGAGGGGTATTTGGAGACTAGGAGAGGAAGGAGGGGGTGGTGGTTGCCAATCTTTGTCTAAGCCATTGATGCAGAGAGGCTGACAGAGATGCAGACATACATTGTAAATCCTCCATGTTTCTCATCACGGTGTCAATCTAATTCAATGACAGACACCAGATGGTGTCGGACTCCAGTGGTCCCATGTGCCTCACTAAGTCATGAGGCCAGACACTGTGCCAGTGCCCTCCTCTGCCATTCCTTCAGAAGAGGATGAAGCCACCTCATTCGGCTTCCCCGATGTCTCGGCCTGGTTCCACTTCTGTGATGCTGGCAACTCTCAGGTGCTGTTTGCCACCAGAGAAACTGCAGGGCCTGAAAATATCCAAAGCAAAACATCAGATCCTGTTCTTTAAAAGAATTGCGAAAAAATAAAATAAAATAAAAATACCGGGCTTAACTCCCCGGCATTCGCAACCTTCATGTTCAGAATCAGAAAAAAAAGAAACACAAGGGCTTTAATTAATCATTTTTGAGTGTTGTGAACCGCGCACTGGCTTATCACACAATTTCAGAAAAAGACACTACCTGCATCTGCAAGACAAAACATTCGCGCTAATCATCACTCATTGTGTCGCCCCTACATATTTACACCTTTCTGTTGATTACTAAAAAATATAGCGTACTTGCTAATTATCGAGCAAATGATAATTATGTGAGTAAGGTGCTGTCTGAAACCACAAAAAGACACCTCAAAAATGTAATGCATTCAACAAAAACACAGCAAACAAACTGTCTTACCAGCATTAGTGAATGGCAATTACAGCTAAAGAATCTAAAGAAAACCAGTGAGTTATCACTGGGTTTTTTTCACATTTTTATTTATATAGGGATCAGACAGATCAAAAATGAATACGCTTTGTGCAGTTCAGTGTCGCTTCAGTTCTTGTGACCATTTAGAGCTGACAAAGTAGGGCTTTCTGTTGCTGAATTAATGCCTCTAAAACTGTCTGATTGTCTTTTCCAGTAGCTGCAGTATGAGTTGTTTTATGTGGATATAAAGGAAATGGACAACAATAAGAGAAGATAAAAGTGCCCAGAGTGGAATTCAGTTACAGCTGTCACATGATGAGTATGTGATATGTCCTCTAAACAAGACGTCAGGATGCTGGCAAACCACAGTTAGACACTGTGCACACCAGCATGTCACACACTGTGCTGTTGACATCCTGTGTCAAAGGGTGAAGATAAAATCTTAATATCCTTCAGTGAAATGTCTCATTAACATCGTTAAAGGCACTAGCCTATTAGATGATCACTAGATTAGAAGGGAGAGAGCGGAACAAGCATAACATCACAACATCCCTTGTACCGCATGCTTGTGTGATGTGTCAGAGGCAGAGAAAATTGCTGCTATGGCACCAAAGGAATAAAAAAAAAAAAAACAACTCATCATTCTCTGAGGAGCTCAGAGGACTTTCTGTGTGCTCTGTGATTACAGGCCATTGATGGCACAAATAAACTGTGTCAAACCATCAAAACACCCCACTAATATGACTATTTGACTATTTGTTCTCCCATTTTAGCTTGTCACATAGAGCCTTCCAACAGCAGTTTGGACTACTCCTTTTCTTTTGAAAATTAAACGGGCCTGAATTTAAAATTGCAGCCAGACATTTGCACTGACGTTCTGCACAAGCAAAGAAGTGGTGCTCTTTAGCCACCGCTTTTGTTCTAAATGATTATGTGCAATTGTGGTGCTTGCTTTGTGATATAATCTATGTGACAGCAATGGGGGAAAGTAGGCAACGTCATTAAAAAAATATGCACCGGCTTTCATCCAGGTGTGCTATATCACCCACTTCTTCACCCACTCCTCCTATAGCAGATTATTTCAAATTCTGCATGAAACTTGTATTCAGAATTTGCTGATATTTTGTGTATTCTTCTGTGCTACTAAAAGCCACACTACCCCAATATCTTGACTCAGAACAGAACAGAAAGTGCTCCAGTGAGTTCAATTTTTAATTCAATTCTCTAATCTTTTTTTTTTCTAAAAAAACCTCCAGATGTTACTTTGCAGCGACTTTTGTGATGAGGTCAGATAAGGATTCTTCATGATTCCTCATGAAGATTCTGATTCTCCAGTGTAGACCATGTTTGTGCATAAATGCTGCAGTTTGGAATAGGGCTCCAAAACTTTGGTGTCCTGATGATTTTGGACATGCATGTATACGTGCATGTATGTTCAGCTCACAAGAAGAAAATGTTGGATGGGATACAGTACAGTCACAGAATGTACTCATATAGGTGAAGGAAACAGTGAGCACTGTATCCGCCACTCAGCAATGCGGGCGCTGGCAGAGTATAGAAGCTGCAGTGAATGAGACGCTTTGAAACCGTTGCTGCAGGAGCTCCAGGATGTGACAGACCAGTGGAGCTCAAAGGTACAGAGGTGTAAGAATTAGCAGGATCAACTTATTTTTATTCTTGTTGGCAATACGGTAAATAAAATAATAATAAAAAAACAGCTGTAGTTATCTTTTAACTATCATTTCTTAATGACGGTGAGAATTAGATGGTTAAACTGTCTTGTTCTCATGTTTGAGCTTTTTCCTGTTATGTGGGCTTCATTTTTAGTCCTCGGTTAATTGCTTAGAGGAGCCCATAGATGTTGGATGAGACAACAAGGTTTAAAGAGTTTATCAATTTAGGTCTAATGAATTAATTAAGTTCTGAGACTTTACAAGTAGAATGTCTCCCTAACTGTTTACGTGTCATAATTACTGTTTACTTTTTTTCCAGTTTATGTAATCCAAAATAACATTGCTTTTGACAAAATATATTTTTGAACAACTCTAAATCATGAAAATTGCATGCGAGATAAATGACACCAGTGGTCTTCCCCGAGAAAAAAGCATTAAAGCTGCTGTGAATTCATGCCGTTGCTTCACATGAAATTTGCCTCCCAACTCCCCTGTGGTAAAACCCCAGGCTGCCCTCTGGCTGCTCTGCAATTCTGTCTGGCACGATCACTATCCCCACTCACCACTTAGCATCTACCCAGCAGCATCTCAGCAGAATTTCCTCTCCTCTCTGCTCTTCTCCACTTACTTCTTTTTCCTCTCCCCACCATAACCATATTCTCTATACTCACTTTACCAGCTCACCAATTTCTCTCTGCAGCCTGCCTGCTATGGTGTGACATTTGCCTTTTAGACAGGGGGAGAGGGACACTTATCCAAACTCTGACCTTTTCCCCCCGCTTCCATCTCTGTCACTAACAGGTTTTCTGCCAATTTAAATGACAATGCATTTCAGACAGTAGAAATAAAACGGCATATCTTGTGTTTAAGTTAGTTTAAGTTGGCCCATCTATTTAATTATCTTTATTTATTTTAACATTATACCTTACTACCTTATTTAATTCAGGTAACTGCTGCAGCTGCAGCTGCACTAAAGGTTAATGAATGCTCACTGAATGCCACATGCCACATTCAGTTGTTGGCCTACTGACGATCTACTGTACATTTTCTGTCCAGAGCTACTAGAATTATCCTCTTGAGACAGTATAAATGTCTCGTTATATCCAGCCTCCATGTGAAGGACACGTACTTAAACTTTAAACCCTTGGTGTTATTTTTATGCTATATTATGAAGATAACTTTACTACCAGAGCAGTTAAGCAACAGTTAAAATCGGGCTGACTGCTGTGACACAACAGGCATCTACTAATTTATGTCATAGAAGGGTTCAAAAGTAAATGTTTGCCAAGGTAAGGCTTACCTGACACGTCAAAGCAAGAGCCATCAACAATCACCTTGTCAAAGCTGTGATCTCCTTTTCTTTCCTTCTAGAAGCAGCAGTGGCAGCAGCAGCAGGGTGCTAGTGACACATATGGCCAATTATAGGTGGAAGTGGAGAAGATGATGTGAGCTGAAAGCTTGTTCACACGTGGCGGGTGTCCATACGGCCAGGGGGCTGCATGGTAGAGGACCGTGGGAGAGGAAAAACTCATCAATAGCTCTCCTCTACTCTCCTCTCCTCTCCTCTCCTCTTCTCTCCTCTCCTCTCCTCTCCTCTCCATTTGCAGATCTGTGGCAAATCAAAGACTACTTTTTACCTGATCAATACTGCCCCTTAACTTCCCTTTATTACTCCGCAGCTAGAATAAGGGTTAGAGAAATGCAATATTCAGTTCATAAATCATGCAGTAAAAAATGTCAGGGGGGTAATTGTGGTTTTCTAACACCTTTTAAAGGAAGGCAGATTTTATTAGTGGGTTAACACTGCCGCACGACCCTCATTCCTTATCATTATGGGCTTATAGAGGCATCAACAAATCTTAAACGTTACAATAGCTCTTAGCAGACCCTGGCCTCATTTCTCAAATACATCTGCTGAACATGCAGATACACAAGCAAAGTGAGTGGCACTAAACATGATTTACACCTACACGAAAACCCTGTCTATTTGTAATACATGACAGGCCTTTCATGGTCAAACTAGCGGTCTGGGCTTTTTTAAAATTTTATTTAATTCTTAATCATTAATTTGTTTGGGTATTACTTTCCTGAAAAATAAAACGTTTCCTTTGTTTGTAGGAATACAAACAAATGAATGGAATGATTGCCTCATTAAGGTGCAACACAGTATTGTTTTCTATAAGGCTTTCTCTCCTCTCTCCCCAATGAATTTCAACCGGCCAATAATTTCCCACCATATACACGAGTTACAGTGTTTTTGTCACATCTTTTAGTGATTAAATGGATCGATTTCTGTTCTCTGTGGGTGATTAATCCCACGGGGTTGGAGAGATTACAGAGAAGGAGTAGAGGAGAAGCCTTCTTAATGGATTCACGCAGAGAGCCTTCCATTCGTAGAGCTAATGATATTGGATTACAGGGCCGAGGCTTCAGAGAGCAGGGGGAATACTTACAAGAGTTAAAAAGCTAAAAAAACAAAAAACAAATGAGATTTTACGATAAGAAAAATCTAGGGGGAAAGAGTCACATGTAAAGAATGACCTTGAACCCTGTGCTGCCTGAGCGGCCTTCCCTGCTGGGACAGGAAAGCTCATCACCTGCATGGGCAGTAGGGATTTACGTATCAGCTCTTATCTCATGTGATCTTGCAGTCTTGCAGTGAAGTCTCACATATGATTGATCATAGTCATTACCAATCAGTGGGATGGATAAGCAGTGCAAAGGCTCTTTGCAATGAGCCACCGCCACAGTCATTAGGGTGTCCCACATAGCCCAGCTGTTTTAAGCTAAAGGGTGCTAGTGTGTACCAGGTCATACTCAGGCAGTAAGGGCCCTTAGCTGTAGATGAAAGTGGGCGGAGCTTAATGACAGAGACTCATCTCTCTTCCACAGCTTGACACAGCTTGAGCTATACTCTTGTGGTCCAGAGTACTGGAAATTTTGGCCTAGCAGTGTGATCCCCCACAGCTCTAAAGCTCTGTCAGATTCCACCTGTAAACAGCGCCTGTCTAAGCAACAGTCCAGGAAAGAGGGTTAAAGCGGGGAGCAGGAGGCGAACGGACTAAAGGGGAAGGTGGGGAAAAGAAAGTGTATTTTTTTAAGTTTTAAAGACCCTTTATTAGCCACAAGGGTAATCAGAGGTCCCAATCACAGCTGGAGGTCACCCATGTTACTGGGATGGAATAAGAGTCGAAGCAGGCTGCAGCCGGTTACTCCAGGTCACTGCACAAGCAATCGCCCAATTTCATCTGGAGTGTATAGACTAAATGCCTACAGAGTGTAACAAATTACAACACACTCTTTAATCTTCCTCTGGCCCCTCAATGGATATCCAAGTCTGATGAAATGGCCTATGTGTGTGTGTCCGTCAGCGGTATTTAGACAATTTTCATAATGATTTTCCACTTGCTTTTGACCACATTACATCACTGAGCAAAGCTATTTAGACATCTGAGTAGGTGCCAATCCAAACCGAAGAATAAATGGAGGAGCGCTGTGTTTTTGTTAGGAATAAATCACAGCTCCAATCCATTAAATATCTAGACATATCATAGAACAAATGCATTTACTGATACTGGTGCATGTTTTGAGTTAGTCGTACCACTGAACACTCAAATGAGTAGTGACAGGTCATGAAGGAACAACAAAGAAGCAAGCATGACCCCAAGGTACTGTGTCTCATCCAAGAGCAAAGGGCAGTTGCCGTCAGGAAATTGTGAACCAACTAAAAAAAAACAAGCAAGTGACCAGCTGCCCCGAGCAAGAAGTTACATACTGTCCCCAAACCCATCCTGTCTGCTCCAGTCTGGCCAGGATATCCCCAGTGAGGGACATCACTGTCTCCACACACACACACAGAGCATATAATTGTCTACTTAACTGAAGTAGTGCCAAAGTGTGATTTTTTTCTAACGTCTTGGTTGTCTGTGTTGTCTTAAAATTATTCCCGTTTTGTAAAACAAAAAAACGTGACTAAAACTTGCACATCATCTCGCTCTGGGGACATCAGCCATTACCAATAAAAAAAAATACAACAGAATGTGCTGAAAAATTGACATGCATTGACTGTAGGAGATGAGCATCGGGGTATTACTGTAGCAGAATCATTTGCATATGTGTCTGTAGAGCTGTGTGTCGATATCAGTTAGCTGCAAGTTGAAACTCTGTCAGCCGATCTTGTAAATTTACACAATGTGATGAGGATCACTGCCGGGAAAGACACTTCCCCAAACACTGAGGGTGCCACCGCCAATCATTAAACACAACAAACGTGTGTGAGTTCTGTTCTGACCCCACCACCCCCACGAAAAACAGACAAATATGAAACTACCAAATCTCTTTCATCTTTTTCAGAAAACAGTGAAACCAGTTACTCGTAATAAGAAGCTGTTTGATCAAATAGTCTTTTAGGTTTTGAAAAAGTAGTTTATGATTATTGTTTTGCTCATATCGGTGTCACAACTCTCTTAACTTTGGCTCGAGCAGTCCCACAATCGAATGTAATTCTGCTGGACGTTACAATTAAACAGGTTTTCTTTCCTTGAAAAAGAATTTCCAATATTATGACTGCAAATGCACGCAAACACACACCCAAAGGGCAACGTTTAAATAATCAGAAAAAAAAAACCTGTTCAAAATCTCTGAAGTACCATCACTTAGAACATAAAAAAGCGCATTTATAGAAGCTTTTATGACTCACATGACTCACAAATCTGGGTGAGCTGTGCTTGTGCGCTAACCCAGGGTGATTTTTTGGAATCCAGTCCAAGGTTAGTTTTATGTCACACACTTCTGACGTCAGGCAGTTATGGGGGCTAATTATGGACCAGCACAGGGGGATTTCTGCCTCCAGTGATAGCTGTTCACGTGGTGGGGTTAGTCGTGCTGCTGACTCTTTCAAAAACTGTCTGTCTGAGTGACGCACTCATATACAGTATATATATTTATATACACACTACACACACACACAAACACACGCACACACACACACACACGCACACACACAAAATGAATGTAGCCTATATTTTTTGCAGTGCAGAAAGTCTCCAGGTAGAGAGGCAAGTTTTCCCTCAGTGCAGAAGCCATTAGTCAGAATGGAGGTGATTTATGGGTTGTCTCCTTGCAGAATTTAAATTAACTGCCGTGCCGTACAGAGGTAGGATCGAGGTTACTACTGCTTTTTGGGTTGCTCCCCTTTGCACTCCACCTCTCAATCTCTCTCTTTCTCTCCATCTTTTTCTCTCATACTCCATCTTGCTTTCCTCTTTCTCATGAGAGAAATTTGTTATGCTTTTTTGGATTAAGGTGCGTGGCCAGGTGGTCAGCTCACTCACGGACTTCGAAAGATTTCACAGGAAAAGATGCTCCGTCTGATGAGAACACTTTTTCTTTTCTTCCAGTAAGCAGATTCATAAAAAGGAAATCTACAAGGTCAAGGTCAGCGCTTACTGCTGAGAAGGTGCTGGATCTGAGTACTGCTTTAATCTATCCAGAGTAATAGTTATTAAAAACACAATATATGTAAATACCCTCTTTATGTGTTTCCCACACTAATTTATGAATAATTAATAACACATTTGGATGAAATGTGGAGCTACAGCATTACTAATCACGGATGTCTAATTATTTTAAGATGTATTGGTCTCACATCCTCATTAATGATTTTCTTATTAATGATATTTTGTAGTACCCGCTCCTCCCTCATGGCTATAAAATATATAACTGAGCTGGCTGACATAAAAGCTTAAGGGAGAGAATCCTCATCAGAGCTCATCAAAAACTTCCTCCGTGATACACATGATTCATTTAGACTTCACGTACATAAATACATACTTATTGCATAATACTTAAAGCTGTGTGGCTAGTCTGTGCCCCAAGACAGAGGCTACAGGGTGGCTCAAGTAGAGTTGAGGTCAGGGGTCACAAGTGAGCACAGAGGAGAGAAGGTATATACTGGAAAAGAGAGCGAGGAATGAGGATGACTCTATGTGACATCCCACTGAAATAAAAGCATTAAGTTTTATATAAGTGATATGCATATGAAGTCACAAATGTTACTTTTAGCTTATTTTCTACATAAATAAATAAGTAGATGGAGTCTTCATATGCTTTCCTGTACAGCATTAGTCCCTTTTTGCTGATGAAGAGATGCTTTACCAGCAGCTTTATTGCTTCTACCATCAAAGCACACACATACAGTACTGCACCTACACACACTCGCATCTCCCGATTTTCTCCTGCAGGCTCAATGGGCATGCAGTGAAATATGGGGTGATTTCATTATGCATCTGTTTTCCATATAGAGCCTTGACCTTTACTGTACTTTTGCAGAATTGTTGGAGCTGAGCTAAAAGAGGGTTGCAGTTATTAGGTTATAATTCTCTTGCACTAATAATGATGTTACTACAAGGTAATGCATTTATCATTTGGCTTAATTTACAGTTGTTTCAGATTCGCACTGTTTTACTTTAACTTAATTAGGGACAGAAAAATAAACAGTGAGCATGGAAAATACAGCACTACGTGGAAATGTTGGAAAACTGGCTTCTATAGAGCTGTATCATTTATGAAGTTACCATAAATACTGGAGGAAGTGAGGAATAGCTTCCAATGCCAAACACAAAACCCATCTGCCAGTTCCTCAAACCTCTCTAATTAAGATGTTGTGCCTTCTGCTTAATCTAGGGTTTTATGTGCAAAACTGCACGATTTCTCCTCAGAGAAGCAACTTCCTGGGGACTTTTGATCAAGAAGTTGTTCGGCAGATAGCGCTACGTTAAACCGTGTATACCGTTTTTGTAGTAATTAAACAAATCAGGCACAGTGTACCAGAAATGTAGGTTCCCATTGCACTGCGTGAAGCGGTGGAGACTCATTCAAAAGTGTAGAAACGTGACCTTGTGATCTCTGGTTTCAGAAAGGCTGCAAACAAAGGATCTCTGGCTGAAGGCTCAATGGCAACATCCATCTTTTATATACAGTTTCTGTTTGCAGTCACGGCAGTGTGAGGGGTACTGCTGAACTTCCTCTGAAAGCTGTGTGCAATCACTGAGGCTAAGCTGCTTAATGGCCAGTAAATTCATCTAAGTTGTAGAACATAGATCATGAAAATTGCTTCTTACACCACATATACTGTCTCTGCAGAGTAAACACTAAAGATGTGAAATAGAGTCTTTGATGGATAGAAAGACAAAAGTAAAGTAACTGTGACACATTCTTTACCTGCTGAGTAAAGTAATGTAATTACCTTTTCAGCAGGTAATGTATAATGAGTACATGATTACAGTTAATCAGTGAGGTTTAGAGGTGAAGAGGGATAGATTATGTTACCTTTGGACAGCGTGAGATAAGCTTTTTCCAACTGTTTGTGTTACTAAAGCTTTATAGATATTCCACAGACACTAAAAGTGCTATTATCATCTCACCTAATTATTAGAAACAAATAGAGTGCAAGAATCTGTTTTTCTCACCACTATTCCTTTAACATTTTAAGTTTTATTATTGCAATCATAGTTTCAGAAACAGTTCTGGTAGTGCATTAACCAACTCTAAGCATTTAATACCTCTTAAGATACCATTGTTCCTTCCTTGCATGCACCTGACAAATCACAAGATTAAAAACTGCATAAAACACGGGAAATTTGCTCCTTTAACACTTCTAACACTCTTGTTATCTCACCTGTGGGGAAGTTGTCTTTTTCACACGAAGCGTCATATTCTTCCCTCGCAACAGAATATTCCTCTGTGAGTTTCTGCCCGAGCCTTGTCATGCTGGGAGCAAAACCAGACCGCTGAGAGCCTTTGCTGGACTCTAGCTGAGGTTTCGACATGCTCTTGTCTTCAATGCCTGGATGAAGGAAACCACCCTGGGACATCCCCTGGGTTGGGCAAGAAGAAGGAAAACAACCAGTGAGAGAGAAAGTAACACAAAACAATCATCATTTGTACATCATATATCAATATCACTCAAACAACGCTCAGAACAGTACTTTCTTTCTACTGTCTACATCCTCCAACCAAAGGAAGAATGCAGCTGGCAAATAATGCAGCTCAGGTTACAGTGCACACCATTAATAATTACATGCTGTCATGCTGTCAGTAGTATTAACCCTGATGGATGCTTCTTTGCTTCAGAGTGATGCAGGGGGTACTTCGATAAAAGGAAAAAAGTTTGTACGTTACTGCTGCTCATAAGGTTTGTTTGAGTAATTAGTTCATCATCGCTTTAGATCATTATCTATTTATTTATTTATGTTTTTTTAATATTTGAGCTTGTAAAGTGACTATCATAGTAGTTATTAACACTAGTGAATAAATGTGAATTAATTTAACAGCTAGTTGCTGCTACTGTAGCATATAGTAGTTTAAAATGTAAAGTATACCGCAAGTGTAACTTTTCCCAAGAATATAGAATTCTGACCTTTCTCGCCAAGCAGGATTCAAATCAGATGCAAGTGGTGGAGGAGAGCAGAGAGGAGAGTCATATGAGGTGTTTAGCGAGGGGATGAGTTTTCAGTTCATGCTGTGAGTGACACTGCAGTCCTGGACGAGGTGGAAAGGTCACCCCATCATTTGCGAGCCTTGGGGGAGAGGAGTCGAGATTGAGTGAAACCACTGACTTGCTGCATGCAAGGCAGTCTGACAGAATGCACATGCAAATCTCTCCCTCACACACAAATACTGAATTACCAAATCATTATATTTTTATGTAATACGCAGCCTGACAATAGTCTTAGTATAGAAAAAGCTTGCAAAAAAGCTTACAGTTAGGGCTGGATCAGGGGACCCTAAACCATCCCTTAGTTACTGTATGCTGCAATAGGCTTAGGCTGCTTGGGAGCTTTCAATGATACGCTGAGTGTTTCTTCTTCATTCACCTCTTTTCCCTCTCTGTGTGCTTAATTATTATTAATTATTAAATAATTAATTATACACTACAGTTATTAAATTCTGGCTCTCTCTTCAATTCAGTTCAATTCAATATTATTTATATAGCACCAAATCACAACAGTCGCCTCAAGGTGCTGTATATTGTAAGGTAAAGACTATACAATAATTACAGAGAAAACCCAACAGTCAAACTGACCCCCTATGAACAAGCAGTTGGCGATAGTGGGAAGGAAAAACTCCCTTTCAACAGGAAGAAATCTTCAGCACAACCAGGCAGTCATCTGCCGTGACCGGTTGGGGGTGAGGGGAGGGAGACATGACAAAAGACATGCTGTGGAAGAGAACCAGAGATTAATAATAATTAATTATTACATGCAGAGTGGTGTATAAACAGAATGAAAAGAGGTGAATGAAGAAGAAATACTCAGCACATCACGGGAACCCCCAGCAGCCTAGGCCTATCGCAGGGTAACTAAGGGATGGTTCACGGTCACCTGATCCAGCCCTAACTATAAGCTTGATCAAAAAAGAAAGTTTTAAGCCTAATCTCTCTAATCCAAACTGGGAGCTGGTTCCACAGAAGCAGGGCTGAAAGCTGAAGGCTCTGCCTCCCATTCTACTCCTAAGTATCCTAGAAAACACAAGTAATCCAACAGTCTGAGAAGTGCTCTATTGGGGTGATAGAGTACTATGAGGTCTTTAAGATAAGGTGGGGTAACACTTCATAATACAGCCCGCGACTAAGCCTGCAAGTAAATTTAAGTTCTGTGGAATTTCTGGTTAATTTTCCGGGTAATTTAGCCAAAGAACCAACAATGTTTCCCCGATCCTACATTAATAGTACACTGTAAGTACCCCAGGGAACTTATGGCCTTAGTCCCAGAAATTATGCAGAACCTAAATTTACTTATAGGGTACATCCCTGTAAAATATCTACAGTACAAGTTAGGTTAAGCTGTTACATAATACAAGCCGCGGCCCGAAAAGTACAGCGTACTTATGATGTAGGATCAAGGAAATATTGTTGATTTTTTGCTAAATTACCCAGAAATTACGCAGAACTTAAATTTACTTACAGGGTACATACACATAATTACAGGGTACTTATGGCCTTAGTCCCAGAAATTACACAGAACTTTACAGGGTACATCCCTGTAAAATACCTGTAAGTTAGGTTAAGCCACTACATAATACGAATTGTCAGTACTCTCGCTGCAGCCTTTTGGATCAGTTGAAGGCTTTTCAGGGAGCTTTTAGGACGGGCTGATAGTAATCTATTACAATAGTCCAGCGTAAAAGTAATAAATGCATGAATTAGCTGTACAGCATCATGCTGAGACAGGATGTTTCTATTTTTAGCAATATTGCACAAATGCAAAAAAGCAGTCCTACATATTTGTCTAATATGTGCATTGAAGGACATATCCTGGTCAAAAATGACTCCAAGATTCCTCACAGTGTTACTGGAGGCCAAGGTAATGCCATCCAGAGTATTTGGTTAGACACCACGTTTCTAAGGTTTGTAGGGCTGAGTACAATAACTTCAATTTTATCTGAATTTAGAAGCAGGAAATTAGAAGTCATCTAGGCCTTTATGACTGTAAGACATTCCTGCAGTTTAACTAATTGATGTGTGGCATCTGGCTTCATGGATAGATAAAGCTGGGTATCATCTGCATGACAATGAAAACGTATGCAATGCTTTCTAATAATACTGCCTAAGGGAAGCATGTATAGTGTAAATAGAACTGGTCCCAGCACAGAACCCTGTGAAACTGCATAATTAACCTTACTGTGTCAAGAAGACTCTCCATTTAGATGAGCAAACTGGAGTCTATCCACTGCATCACCTTCACTGATGCTGTTTCTCTACTGTGATGAATTCTGAAACCTGACTGAAACTCTTCAAATAAACCATTCCTCTGCAGATGATCAGTTAGCTGTTTTACCACCGTTAGCTGTTTTGTTAGCTGTTTAAAGAATCTAAATAAATATCAGCAGTACTGAAAGTAGCTGTATCCAAACATATGTCTGTGAGATTGTTATGAATAATTTTATCTCTAATGTTTAAAATTTTATTTGTGAAGAAATTCATGAAGTCATTACTAGTTGACTAGTTGATTACTAGTAGACTGATTTTACTGGAGGTTTCTTCCTGTTAAAAGGGAGTTTTTCCTTCCCACTGTCACCAAGTTGTCTCACGGGGTCATGTGATTGTCGGGGTTTATTTCTAATATTGTATGTCTTTATCTTGCAGTATAAAGCACCTTGAGATGACTATTGTTGTGAACTGACACTATATAAATAAAACTGAATTGAAAAAATTGAATAAATATCTTACTTCCATTTGCACAGACTGGGAATAAAAGTGTTAAACAACAGCTTCCCTGCAGCTTTGCTGCTCAGTCAAGGAGAAAAAGGCAATGTGTAAACAGACTAAAGATCAAGCCATGGTCATGGATAACAAAATTCAGCCTGAATGTCTAAATTGTCTGTACAATATCCTACTCTTGGGTGATAATGTGTGTCTGTGTAATCAGCTAGTAAATATTTCATAATCTTGCATTCAGAGCATGCAACGATAATCAGCCCATTGCACTGAAAAGTGCATACAAAAAGACTGATTTAACTACACACGTGACATAACATGCAAAGTGGTTACAACATGTCATAATCACTTTGGTGTCACACTTTATCGTGCAAACAAGAGCCCCCAACATGAAGGAACACCATACTGACTCGCCAATTAGTGGATGAGCTCTAGTCTGCAAAGTCAGTTATTATTTCTTGTAAAAATGCAATGCTGTCACATGGTTTAGTAAACAGGGTAGACATCAGGCTTGATAGGACTATAGCTGCTGTAGTGAGGAGGAACACATGACCTGAGGGTATTTTGTGTGTGTTGCTTTTTTCCTCTGGAGTCATGTCCTTCACTGTTTCTGCATTCACCTGGATATTCTGCGCATTCTAGTGTGTGTCAGCAAGAAATCACAGAAGCAGAGAAGGCTTAAAGCAAATACATATTAATTTTGTCAGCACATATATAAAATAACTCCTCCCTGACTGAAAGATTGCCCTCTTTCTCCCTTCTCTCTCTGTCATAAACAAAACTGTACGTACACACACATATGCACACTTATTCCAGACACTTTGCAGAAGCTATGTTCCTACCCCAAAATCAGCCTTTTTCCTTTCCCATTTTCCTTTAAATGCACAAATGCACCATTTCCCCCTCACTTACCGTCTTCAATTTTGACTTCCTCTGCCTTGCCTATGTTTTGAAGCTCGCACCCCCTCCCCATCTCCAAACCACCTCAGTGGGTGCCAAGCAGTCACAGCAGTGGCTTGATCCTGGCACTTATGAAAGGAGCTCTTTGATAAGCCTCGGCCAGGAGCAACACAAGGGAAGCAATCAGAGACACAAACTCAACTAGAGATGAGACATCTACTGTGTTTGCTTGTGTGTTTGTGATGTTGTTTTGTTTCTTTGACCTGTTAAACTTCACTTTTAAAAAAATCCATGAAAGTCTTTTTTTTTATTCTTCCATGTTTTGTGTTTTTCCCTTGTGCACTTCTGAAACTCTTGGAAACACATTTGTTCTTCCTCCCCATCCCTTTGTAACCAGGGAGAACAACAAAGTGATTAAAAGCTTTTGAGGTGTGTTTGGATGTGGCTGATGTCTGGACACAGTGCTACTGAGGTTGTGGTTTCCTGTTCTTGCCATGTCCTCGCATCTGCTCACGTTTCACATTTCAAAAGCTTTTGCTCTCATCACAGTTCGATCAGCAAGTACTGTACAGCACATGTTTGAGACTTAACTGTCCCACAAAAACATACATTTGAAGGAAAACCCCATTGTTTTAGATCCTAGATCTTTCAGCGTTTTGTGTACCACAACATAGCAGTTTTAAACAAAAATGCTTTGGTATTTTTCTGCATTTTTTTTTTTAGTTGTTGTATTAATTACTGTTTCTAGTACAGGCATATTTGTTATACTTAAAAATGGCTTCACTATTCCTTGATATATTTTGCAGTCTGGAATTTATGCCAATAAGACATCCATCCATTTTCTTCCACTCATCCAATTCTGGGTTTCACAGGGGGCTGGAGCCTATCCCAGCTGTCATGGGGCAAAGGGTGGGGTACACCATGGGCAGGTTGCCAGGGCTAACACAGAAAGACAGACAACCACTCATGCTCCCATTCACATTTCTACCGCCAATTTAGAATCACCAATTATCCTAACAAACAAGACCTTGGACTGTGAGAAAAACCAGAAACACCCAGAGAAAACAAGCAAACTCCACACTGGGGAGACCCAGCCGACTGATGGAGGCAAACTCAGGAGTGTTTTGTTGTGAGGTGATAGTGCTAACCATGCCCTCCAATAAGACATTCAGGGCAACTGCTGAGTTTGAGCAAGGCATTGCTCGTATTATATTGTGAACAAGTAAAAATGAAGACAAAAATGTTTAAAAATCTAGTTATTGGAAAACTTAAATACGACTAACATTACTATTTTGGTTCACTTTCATTAAATTTTTGTGTCTAAGCTCTACAAACTGACTTTAGCTACTAAGCTGAAAATTGCACCAATGAAAGTTAATGAAATAAGCAGATGAGCCACATATTTTCATCAAGAGTTCGTCTAAAAACAGGGCTAAAAGCGAAACTGGTAACTGCTTTCTAACATACCACGAGCGCGACACATCAACTCAAAAACTTATAATACTGGCCAAATATTAATTAGTTATTACTTTTCAGGATCATGGGTTGTTCACATTCCTTTAGCAGATGCCTCAGAGTAGCTTATAATAAGAGCATTCAAGGTTCATGGGAACAAGTACTAAATATCATGCAAAATGGGAAGATATCCCTTTAAACACCGTTATATTGCATTATTTATTTATTTCCTGCTTCAAACTTAATTTAAAGTATTTTTTTTAAGTGGGTCTTTCAGTCTACCGTTTTGTACCTAAAAAGCATGCTCTGTTGGGCTGAGATAAGGTGATTGGCCATTGAAGAATATCCCATTTTTTGGCCTTGAGAAACTCTTAGGTTTCCAGCATGCTTTGGGTTGGTATCTGCTTGCACAGTGAAGTGGCATCCATTCTAGTACAAGTTAATTTTACATTGTGTCACTGTCCAAATACTTATGGAAGTATAAACACTATCAGGGTGAGGCTGTCATGATATGAGAATTTCACTTCACCAATTACATGGTCAAAGGAATTCATTATAACAATATTGCAACATCTACAAAAACAAAAATAAAAAAATCGCACATTTATAAAACTATCAATTCAATTCATCTATTCTTTTTTTATTTATTTATTTATTATAATTTTTTGCAAATTGATGAAACTCAGGGTAGAACAGTGATGCAGTAGCTTTCACTGTCACTTCAGAGCAAGAAGGTTCTGGGTTTGAATCTGCTGGTTGGGGCCTTTTGGTGTGTTATTTGCATGCTCTCCCTGTGTCCGTGTGGCTTAATTGCCTGTTTGGACACACTTTTGACTGGTACTGTATATGTTTTTTTTAATTCCTGATTTATCGCTAAGTGTTGATATTATTCCATCCAACCATTTTCTTCCACTTATCCAAATTCAGGGATGCAGGAGGGCTGGAGCCTATCACAGCTGCCATAGGGTGAGATGCAGGTCAGCAGCCTGTCGCAGGGCTAACAGAGAGAGACAGACAACCATTCACATTCACGCTTCTGGGCAATTTAGACTCACCAACTAATCTAACCCCACTAACTGCATGTCTTTGGATGTGGGAGGAAGTACCCAGAGAGAACCCACACAGACACTGGGAGAACAGGCAAACGCCACACAGAAAGGCTAATGGATTTAAACTCAGGACATTCTTGCAGTGGTAACCATCGCACTACCATGCCGTCCATATTATATTTTAACATATTATTCAAATGTGTTATAGCGTGTACATTTTTTTTTTTTTACATAAAAAGTAGAAGAAACATGCCAGCCAGCTGCGGCTGTTATTGGGTACAGTCTAAATGTAATGTTTTTTATCTTTCTTGGCTGAGTACAACACATTTATCCTACAGTAGCCACCATAGCTAGAATTACGCACTTTTATTGCTTTGACTGCAATCTGCAATCTACTGACATCTAGTGGTGGGATTTTACACACTGTACCTTTAAGTAGTTTTGATGTGCTCCAGTTACGATGATTACTTTCTTTGACCACTGACTGCCAAGACTTTGGAGAACAAATTATAAATAAAACAAACAACAACAACAAAAACAACAAAGTTACATATTCTGACACCATAGGGTCAGGCTCATCACCAATGATGACCTCGACATCAAAGGGTTAAAAAACTATAAAATAAAAAAAAGGAAGAAATTCAGTTGATTTGTTTCTCTATCATACAGCTGTTCCAGTCTCAAGGCACGATGCCAGCAACATCAAATTAAATTTCACCAGAAATGACACTCACAAATTCCCTCTTTATATGCTCTAACCAATCATGCAAAACAAACCAGCTTCACTGATAGAAATCTCTGCTCTTACAGCAGGTAATGCCCTCATCCATGCTGTACCTCTTGCTCCCATCTCCACTGGTTGGTTCTCTGTCTTTCTCATCTCTCTTTCATCACTATAGCATTCTGTTTGTCCTCTCTAGTGTGCATTGATCTCTGTGGTACAGAGCTTTAGAGATTTGGGGCAGAGTGATCTGACTGCCACTTACAGGCAGCAGGTGTGAAGAACAAACAGTGACCCCTTAAGCAAACCCCAAAACCAATTTAGGGTCTGTGTACTTCCTCATATAGGCAAACTGCATGTCTGTTATGAGGAATAGAACAAAACAGCCAAATATGCAATGCAGGTGCACCTGGTGTGCCAGTTATTTGAGTATGTCTCACACTCTCTGCTCAGTGATAAATTAGACAACCAACTGGTGATGCCATAAGTTTGCGCCTGAAGTTTAATGATGATGAAGAGTCAGAAATACAGCAAAATAACTGGTGATATGTCAAGTGTAGTGGTGACAAATAGTCAGGCATCCTGCTCATTGATCCATCTCAATCCGTCACAAGAGCTCGGTCCAGCTCAGGAACAAACTGTCCTATGAAAGCCAAAAATAGGCAACTCTGAGAAAGCCAAGAGTCTGTAAATATTTTCCAACCAATGACCACGCAGGCTGATTTCAGTAATTAACACAAGTTTAAACAGATTAGTGGAATCTATCTGTGGAAAAAAACAACAACCCTGGTGTGCTAAAAACCTGACCTCAACAAATTATGTCTGCATGTGACATGCCAGAAAAACGTAATCTAAAAAAAGCAACACTGGATTACCGCACCTTTAAAGCGCATTGAGGCACTGTAACAGTGAAACCTACAATAGTGAACATCTAAACTACTATGAACATATATCACTAGATAGGAATAGACTGGTTATAGGGATGATTTTGAACTGAATTATGTGATTCAATACATAAAAGGTGCATGTATCAATACATAGAAATAAGCCCACCTCTGCTGCTTTTATTCTCGCCAAATTCTCTCCATCCATCACGTGTTAGTTCTTTCCTGTATTCTGAACTGAATTAGACCAAAAATGCAGAACAAAAATCCCTGCAACCAAAACACACATTTCATGTTGACCGTGTTTGCCATCTACAGACTTTTGTCATTTGCTTTCTTACTTTACCATTCATCACTCCGAGGGATGAAAATGTCAAACAAATGACATCACTGCTGCATATGGATTTTTTTTTTCTCCCAACCAGGACCCTTAATTTGATAAAAACCGTGAAATCAATACCTAAAAAAAGATACCAATAAGAAGTGGTGTCAGCACATTCAGGTGGAGAAACAGTCTTATTGACACAGGGGGGAAGGGGAAAAAATAACAGCGGAGGAGCGGTGATGTCGGCTGTCCCAAAGAGTGTTGTAGACGTGTGATGTTCCACCAAGATCATTGAGAAAAAACTAACAAAAAAACACCCAAACCTTTTAGAATAGGTTACATGTGTGGTTGTATGGTCAGTCTGTTGGCTCATGAGTCTGTTCTTGGCATTAACTTTTGTAATTAGCACCTTTTTTTCCCTGGGAAGCTGCTAGCATTTTCTGGCATGGAAGACTTAAATGTTGTCTTGTATCTGCACATATATGCATGAATCTTTAGAACCCACCTCCAGGAAATAAAAAAGAAAAAAAAAAGAAAAAAAGATTGGCTTTCCACAGCTCCATCTTTATTTTTAGAGGCTGGATGCTGATGAGAGAGAGGAGAAAGCAAGGGAGTGAGAAACAACATCCCAAGTGGGGAAAGGAGGGAAAGGAAGTAGAGGAGGAATGAGAAGGTTGAAAGAGGGAGAGCAAGGTGGTCAGGGGGTTGCTGTGGTTCCTCTGTGGTTTCGGAGAGTAGCTGAAAGAAATGCAATGTGATGAGAGTCCTTCTACAGAGTGAGCCAGTGAGAGAGAGAGAGAGAGGGAGAAGGGGACGTAGCCACACCAACCCATCACTCGATGGGGGAGCAGAGGGGAAGGGGGAAGGCTCCGCTGCTACTGCCATATAAAAAGCCAAGCCTGAGAATCCGGCTCCACTAACTCACTACACACACACACACACGCACACACAGATCCAGTGACTGCTCTGTTTCTCTCACACTCACCCACTCTCATCATCCTCTCTCTTTCTCTCTCTCTCTCTCTCTCTCTCTCTCCCTCTCTCTCTCTCTCACACACTCTCTCTCTCTCTCTGTCTCGCTCCCTCTGTCTCTCACTCCATTCCTTTGGGCTCTGCATCCTTCTTGCTTCTTCTCACAAGTCAGATTGTGTTTGTAAGTACGTGCTGAATGCCTCCGTGTGTATGCTTGGGTTTCCTTAAGTCTTTTTGTATGTGTGAGTGACTGCTTGCTTACTTTAGAGTGACTTAGTGGAGCAGTGAGGTGTATCAAGTGTATGTGGGTCTTTGTCTCACCCTCACACATTCGCCGCTCCTCTTGCAACTCTTCTTGGGATCCGTGGATCCCTTTCCTCGGTGACAGGCTCCCCACACCAAGCAGTCACCATTTCCGCCCCCGGGAGACCCACGCTGGCAGCGCAGCCTCTTCCCCGACTCAGCATCGGGAGGAAGACCCTGGTGGCGGCTGCCGTAGGGGTTATGCTGGTCCTGGTGCTGGTGGTGCTCATCCCTGTGCTCGTCAGTTCCGTGGGTACAGATGCCAGCCACTATGAGATGCTGGGCACCTGCCGTATGGTGTGTGACCCCTACATGAACAAGGGCACTCCAGCCAGCAGCACTAGCTCCACCGGTCTTCAGGCTGAGGCAGAGGCGTTGAGTGACCACAGCAACGTGCTTCCACCTTCCACCTTACTGCAGGGCCCACAGGGGAAGCCTGGCAGGCCAGGCAAACCCGGACCACCTGGACCACCAGGAGAACCAGGGCCACCAGGGCCACCAGGACCAGCTGGACCTCCTGGTGACAGAGGAGATCAAGGAAGGACTGGGATTTTAGGTCTGGGAGGTAACGGAGCTATCAGCACAGCCACCTACAGCACAGTACCTCGGGTGGCCTTCTATGCAGGGCTTAAAAATCCTCACGAAGGCTACGAGATCCTCAAGTTTGACGATGTGGTCACCAACTTAGGCAACAACTATGATGGCATTTCGGGCAAGTTCATCTGCAGCATACCGGGTACATACTTCTTCATCTACCATGTGCTGATGAGAGGAGGGGATGGCACCAGCATGTGGGCAGACCTCTGCAAGAATGGCCAGGTTAGTGCTTTGAAACTTTTTTTCCCGAGTTTTCTTTCTCACTGTAAGACTATTTGACTCCTCTGATGCTCACTCCCCTGTCCTCTCCCGCTTCCCCTGTGGCTCTCTCGCTTAAAGATCCGTACACTGAGTAAAGTTGATTTCTCACACACCCTGCAAATAAAAAGTGACATTGTAAGACAAGTTAGGCATCTGTCGTCCGCCTCTAAAGCCCAGAGCGCGCAGCTGTGGCATACACCGCGCCTAGAGATAAAGATGTGTTGACCGTTTGCAAGCGCATCCCCTCTTTGCATGATGCGTCCTGACACCGCCGCTTCCTGCGATCTAAAGGACGGTCACGGTTTGGGCTGAGTGCGGGGTGCGACCGATCTTTTTGGCTATGCACTGTAAAATTCGACAAAAATCTATCGGGCGTACCGATTTTTTTCTGAATTGAGAACAATGTAACCGCAGTTTGTGCCAGCGAGTTGGGTATCTAAATTGTTTCAGAGTGGAAACGCTTGAGTGTTTGTAAAATAAAACTGCAGGAATGGAAAGTATTTTTAAGCTACAAGACCACAATTTCTAAAGACGCTTGAATTTACTTTAATTTTATCGTCGCAGGACGAATTATACTTCATTTAAATTTTAGTAGGGGGCTTATTATTACTATTATTACTATTACTATTGTTATTATTATTACAACAACATTGTGTCGCGACACAAGTTTATACTTACACATGCTGTAAGTGTAAGGAGGAGATGGGGAAACGTGAGATTTCGCTTACAACATATTAACCATGCAGTACATGTGAAAGCTAATCGGACACCGCAGACGAATCCATCTGCCTTTACAGTCGTATTAAATGCATTAGGACGTCTGCATGATCTATTCTCGTTTTCTTTGATGCATCATTTTAATGGGGCGCTAACATTATTGCGCGCCCCGGAGGGTCTTCTCAGGTTGGTAATGCGTGCCAGCTCAGGCTTCCCACCCGCCGTCAGATCTCTTATCTTCAAAACGGCTCTGAAAAACGTTTTGCCTGTAAGCAGAGCGGATGCCATTCTACAGTTATTGCAGATATTGTTTGCTTTGCTTAACCAGCTTGCAGCTGAGTCCACATCATCCACTTTAGTTTGCCGCAAGTGTGATCACTGACAAGAAAGAGTAATATTTAATTCTTTAAAAAAAAAAAAAAGGGTTGGTTTCACATTTGAACCTTCAAACTGCACACTTAACACAAAACAATTAAATCTATGTCACAGGATAAGAAATCATGGCAAAAAATAACCTAGGGGGGTTTTCACACTTCACACATTTTATGCTTTACTAATGTAGACTGAAACTGGGTGCGTTACAAGCTCTGCTGCACTTAATTTCTTGCCACCATGCATTGGTCCAAAAGCTGTACCCAAACTGAGATACACAGTATTGTGTCTAAGAAATGTGGCTGGTCACAGACAGTTCAACTTTAAATTAACAGGATATGAGAGATCACACTTACCACAAGTCATATGAAATTATTCTATATGGACTACAGATTTACAGTGATTTAATATATATATAAACATGGGAACATGGGGTAAGTGCTGTGGCCATGATATGCAAAGTTTAGAGATGAAAAAGGATTTGGCATCAGGTGAACTTGCAGTGTCACCGAGGTAGCTAGAGGTTAAATCCTTCACCCTCACCAAGGTTCAAACCCAGGAAGAAAAAGAGCTACAGCATTTGCTTTCTATATACAGTATAATGTCTCACTCAACAGTAATGTTTCTGGGTGGGCGTAAAAGCATTGATATATAATAGGGGAAGAAGAACATATGTTCCTATAAAACGCCTTCTGTTCCCACTTCATTGTGCTCCCAAGAGGAGGGTGTGGAGGTACTTAAGTTAGACGCACACAGTGTGCATCACCAGAGACCCGCGTAATGTTTATAAAGTGGTAACTGCTTCTCTTTTTCGGTCTTCCTTTGTCCTATGCACAACTTGTGCATAAATGTTTAGCCCTCTCATTGTGTTTATTAGGTCGCTCGGCTGATGGAGGAGGCCCCGGAGATTTTGTTTGTGTAAATGACTGTGAATAGTTATAAATGTTGGACAACTTATGCTACATCTCTGATGAAGTGCTCAGAGTCAAACTGAAACTCCTCCAGTCACACTGGTGCTTTACTCAGCTCATTAAGGCTGCAAAAAGCTACACTGCGAGTTGGGATAGGGGAGGCCAGGGAATTGCAGACAATACTAGTATTTTATCATCTTTTGGCGTTATTGAAGTGGTGGGTTTTCAGGCCTTGCAGAACTGTTTTACTCTAGCATGTGCATCTCCTACTCCTGGGGTTCTTACAAGCTGTTTCAAACATCAGCATCCAGAGGTTACTTCATTTCTTCTCCGCTTCTTCCACTTTGTCTTTTAACTTGACAAAGGGCAAGAGAAGAATCCAAACACTGTCTCCAGCACTTTGACACTTTTCCAGCTAGAGGAAAAAGTTTCAGTTTTTTTGGTAAACAAACAAAATAAAATCTATTTTCAGCACAGCAGACTTTATTCACTTTCCAGCTTCCTCCCCTCGCACCTTTTTGGCTTCTTTGTTGCGTGTGCTTTTTATTTTTGTTGCCAAATATTCCAACCAAACCTAAACTCTTTCCAATAAATCAATGCTTTGCTATAACCTGTCTTGGACACATCTTTGGAGACGTGGCAGTAGCTATACGAAGATAAATTTAATGGACACAGTAAAAGGAGAAGAAAGAAAGAGGACAGAAAAGACATAGTTATTGTACCATCGAGTCTATTTAATTGTAATTAAAAAGCTTGAACCAGATCCAGGATGTGTTTGCGCTTTTCCTCTCCGTTCCCTTCTTAATATTGTTATTAATCCGCAAAACCGTTTCAGAGTTAATTAAAAGCAATGACTTCAGCGTCAGTCTCTCAAGAGGACCATAGTGAATAATCACTCTGTCTCCTCCTTTAATAAGCTTCAACGTCCTTCGTGCACATGGCTCTTCCCGAGCAATTACCGCTCCAGTCTCCTCCTTACATACACACACATTCGCACATGCTCACCCACACACACGCGCGCGCGCGCGTCGTTGCCCCCCCTTCCTAACCCACTGCCTCAACCCACCCCAACTGTGCACTGCCCTCCATCTCTCCTCTGCATCTGGTCTACAGAAGCTCACTTTTCTAAAGGAGCAGAAAGTTTTCATCTTAAAAAGGAAAAAAAACTTCTGTTAAAAGAAGGAATTAAAGGGAATCGGGTTGGCGGTATCAAAGGATCGATTTACCGAAATACAATGCCATCAATATTCTTCATTTCTCTCAAATGATGCATTACGCTATAACAGAATGAGTTAAAGCGAAGCATCCTTTTCTCAAGTTCTGCTTTTCGGCTCAACTCACCCACAGAAAAAAAATTATTTTTTTCCAACCAAAAACCCAGCTCAGTCACATGTCATTTCTCAGTCAAACCATTTGCCTCAGCCCATCTATTCTCATAAAGACACCTCCAGGTGGGAATTCAGCTCTGATACACATGAGCACAAGACTGTTTATCTTGTTGCTGTGTATCCAGGTGAAACCCACGCATTGTGTTTAGCATCTGGTGTCAATCCCAACATTAAACATGGAAGCTGAGCCATCTGGATAGGGTCTGCTCTGTTTGATTCCACTGCTGACATATGTTTTAGGAAAAAGATGCGACCGACAAAAATGAGTTTTAATTACATCAAAGAAGTTTAAAAAAGAAAAAAAAAAGAAGTCAGATTTTCTTTTTTTTTTCATTCTTAAAATGAAAAAAAAAAAAAAAGAAACCCACTGATTGATGGTTGCATTCTCACGGATTATCTGCACACAAATACAGCAATACTTAGACTTGATTGATTTTAACATTCTGGTAATGTTCAGACCTGCTATTCTTCATCGTGGTCTGACTTCAGCACTGAGAGGCCTCTGTGCTTTTGCCTGGTGTAACAGAGAGACTCTGTCTGAAATAGACAGGCAGGGTTTTAGTGAGCTACCCTCAGTCCCTCAGCCTCTTTGCCTGCGGTATTGATCCCCTTATGCGTGTGCGTGGAAGCGTGTGTGCCCATGTATGTGCGTTTCTTTCTTCTTCTGACAGACCTGTTTCTATGTGATGTATATCATGGCACTTCTTCTATAATCAGCCTGAGAGGTAGTGGAGGCGGACCTTTGGCCTTGATCTGCTGTGTAATTGGACATTGGATTTGACACTCTGCCGAGTGGAACATTAGAGCTGGCCTAATTAGGTGCGAGGGCTATTAAATGAAGATTGGCCCACGTTGTTAGGAAATACCACACAGATTGGAAATGTCAAGATGACATCGAGCTGTCATCTGAAAGCACTGAGAGAAAATCTATCATTTATTGGTGAAGTTTCAAAAGTTGTTCGAAAGCTGCCCACCACTTGTCAGTAATAATTCAATTACTTTTAAAACATTTTACACTGAGCTTCTCAAATAGAGAGCTATTACAGCTCAGCAGTGCACAGACCATCTCAGATTAAGTAAGTCATGAAATACTGATAATGTCTAATATCTCAAGTACTGAGAGACCTAAAACATGCGGTCCAAAATAAGCTATGGATTGTCTCCTGTGACTGGCTGACTCAAGGATGCTATGGTGTTGACTCACAAGGCTTCTTCATTATAATGAGGGCCATATGGGAGATAGACAAGTGCCCCTAGCCCTCTTATGCAAACATCTCTCTCTCCTCACGCCCCTGACATTTAGACATCCCCTGATTTCAGTCTTCAGTGATACCCACAATTATTCTCTCCCTCTTCACAGGAAAGCAGCAAGTCAATGGCTTCAAATGACTCACAGTCTGCTGCATAACACAACGCGTTTAACACTTCGTGCCCTCCTTAAAATGAATATGGGTAAAATATCAACAACTGCCCAATAAGAGAGGAACAGACTACTATATCAAAAATGCATGTCATAACAAGCCTGACATTCGTCCTCTCATCCAACACTTATAGAGAAACACACTTTACCTTTTTTTTTTTTGTAGCGCTCCTTTCTCAGTGAGAAAAAAGGAAAATCTCAGTGCCTCAAGGTTTACTATGAAACAAACTGGAAAACAGGCTCAGTGCGAGCAAAGGTTGAACATTTTGCAGTGAAAGTCTCTTTTCAGACAATGCTACAAGCAGTGATTGTGGTTTTGGTGGTGGTGCTCGAGGCAGGCTGTGCTGTGTATCTCAGTAATTACCTGACCGTGATGAAGCAGACACAACAAAGAAAAGAGTGGCTGGATTGCAGGTCAAAGTTGATTCCTCTTTTTTTTTTTTTTTTTTACCCCCCACCACTGTTTCCTCTGACAGGCCTCTTTGAGCCGCTCTTTCAGGAGAAGCTGTCTGAGTTTCATCCTCTTTGTCACCACTGATGAACCGCAATACTAATAATCGGGCCCTGGGAAAGGTTTTGCAGTACCAGGCACTGTTGCGACACGCTTTAATCTAATGAACTAACCGAACTCACCTTAAGCATTACTGTAGGCAATTTCATAAACAGCGAGAGTTTTGTGCTGTAAAGCGTTTCAAAGCAGGCTGAGCAGGTACAAAGACAACAGCTGGTGAAATTAATTCAGGAGACCTTTTTCACTCTCTTCTGACAGATGGCAAATCTCCTGTTACCATTTCATTTCTCTTATCCTGTTTTCACTTTGGTCTCCAACACACAAGCCTGTAACACACGCCGCTTTCTGACCATACAAATTCTCTTGCGACCCATCATCCTTTTCTGTTTTCATTATTTTAGTGAAATTGTATCCCCAGTGCACGTGGCTGCATTAATATGCATTTAGATGTAGCGTGTCTCTCTGTGTCACCCTGTCATTGTGCGTGCATGCGTTTGCATGCGTGTTGCAGGAAAAATGCTGGATCAGGCTCAGTAGCGGTGGCCCGCTATCTAAGCTGCCATTAAGCATGCGGTTCACGGCTGGAATGTTCAAACACAATTAGACGGCAGTACACTTTGATTTAAAGGGGACCAATAGACTCGTTGATCCAAAATGGAGGCTCAACATCAAGTCAACAAATCCCTGTCAGAGAAGCCACAAGACATGTCCTTGTCACAGTGACAAAGCCTCTTGTAAGATCACTGTCCCACTGAGATGTTTCAGGCCTGCCCTGTGGCAGACACCAGATAAAGAGTAAAACTGTCAATGTTTTTATAAACAGAATTTTAATAGAGTTTATAATTAAACTCTGCAGCCAACCATGCGACACTGCAAGCTGCAGCTGCTGAAAGAAAAATAATGTAAAACGCCTTTTAAACAAAAGGCTGATTGCAAAGAAAATCCGGCGCGTCTGAGGCGCGACAGAGTGACAGTTTTTATAATGTCCCATAAATTCGTCTTTCAGAATAATGCCATCATTAGCGATAGCCGTGACATTCACAGTTAAACGGCGCACAGATCCTGAGAGAAACCTCACTGTTGCAGGCGTTCATTATTAAGTCAAAGTACAGCCTTGAATTTTCTGTCTTAAATATTATTCAATAAAGGCCATCATGTTGATGATATGACGGATTCAAACATGCACGAGCAGCCATGAGGAAGACAACATTGCCTGACACCTCATTTACCATTGCTGGAGCCGCCGCTTACGGCATCACGCTTTGTTTGTCTTGTCAAAGTTCCTCTACATATTCTGTGTCAAGGTCACGCACTGCCAGTTGGCTGTTTGTCCTGCTTGTCTCTGGCTATACATCTGCCATACCCAGAGTTTAGACCTCTGGCTCATATCACAAGCAAGTTTTGTGCAGAGGAGTAAAACGGGGGTGGGGTGGGGGTGGGGGGGGGGGGCAACAGCTCCAATAGGAGCTCCCTGATCATTATTTCAAAAATAGTGAGACGTTTTATTCATGCATGCTTATCACCGAAAGCAAGCGAAGGAGGTCTAGACTGCGGCGGTTAGTCTCAGAAGGGGATAAAAACCATTAGAGCAAAGAAACAAAACAAAACAAAAATATCATCGTGGATGAACTAGAAGGATTTCGGGGAAGTTTGCTTTCACCAGGGCTTTGCTCATTCCGTCTCTGCCGAAAGAAAACGTTATATTTGTATTGTTCATCTCCTCCCCCACCAAAAAAACCCCCACCATAAATAATTTACTTGAAGATGTCCTAAATTTAGCTGTTTAAAGAGCAAGAAAAGAGAATAACTTAAAGATATTAAACATCTGTGACATTGCCAGAGGTTCCCCGGGTCTGCGCGGCTGCCTGCAAAGCAAATATTTTGATAAAGTTTCATTAAAAATCTCAACTGACAAATCCTCCAGAGCCATCATCACCTGCTTCCCCTACAATCCGAGGCGGCAACCCTCTAATAAGATGGTGTTGACTTTGCGCACTCATTGCATATCATTTCATATTACTATGCACTGGACGCTGGCATCTTAGAATCAGAACAGGAGGTTTTGTTTGCACATTGATATGAGCTGAGCTAGATTTAATCAGGAGGGTAAACAATAAAAAAAAAAAAAAGTACAACATTCCATATATTACTTCTGCATCTTAAAATCGCTCCTCAGAATTTCATTATCCAAAATTAGCCTTTACAGCATTTGCTCGCTTCATACCAGTGTGACAGTTGTATTCACTGTCCAGGTTATGCTGTTTAAGAACTTCACATCTTTTCATTTTACTCACATCTATCTCACGTGTTATTGTGAAGCAGAAATCCCACCTTTGTAAAGGTATTTGGTAGTTTAATGTTAGTGCTTTAAGCCTTCAGGCTTTTTTGTTGTTGTTGTTTTTAAATTGGAAGCCTCAAGAGGCGTCAACCTCGCCCCGCAGTTTAAAGTGGTGGCCGGAAAGTAATGCAAAGAGCTCTTTGAGAATCATTTTTGAGAATTCAGCATCAGATGGGCTGCAGGAGGACTCCACAAGAAATCCAGAGCAGAACATATGGCATTTACCTAAATTCATAAAACACAGCTGCAGGTAATTAAAGTACAAGATTTGATTACGCTGAATCTATATCATAATCTTAAAAAAAGACTGAGTGTGTTCACGCTGGCCTAGTCACTCCTCTCACTGCTGCAGCAATTAAAATGTTATTTCTGAGAGATATTAGCAGATTGCAGTGTAAACAACATACACACCAGGTTTTAAATATGGTGGCCTAAATATGATCTCTTAACACTGAAATGGTTTTTTTTTACAGCTGCGGTTCCAGAACATCTCTGTGTTTGATTTAATGGCCCGCTGTAGTCTTTTCAGTACGTCTCGCTGTTTGTCGTCCTATTGCTGCAGGAGCACTTACCGACTCCAAAATGCTTCCCTTATGGAGGATTCGGGTTTCTAGCAGAGGCTTTTAAATCTTAGACCATTTAAAGCTTAAAAATGCACAATGTTGAACACCTAATTTTTATAAATGCCAGTAATTGTCAGTATGCTCGAACAGTGATTCAAACTACCAAATACTGAGTTCATGAAAGCTTTACATTTGCTATTTTAATAAGACTTTGCACGCCTCTGCACATCCTCTGCACACTTTTATGTTTCCAACAGCAGGTTTTCAAAAATCAACAGAAGATGAGCTGAGAGTTTAGCACTGACAACATTAAGTGTTACAGAGGAAAAGGCGATAGAATGAGATCCTTCATTTAAAAAAAATCATTAATCAATGAAAAATATATTTTAAATATAACTTTAAATTACCTATTTAAATTACACAAATAATGTATCATTTATTATTATTTATATATAAATGTAAAGAATGCCTGTTTTAGGTTCCACATTAGGTTTGGCAACAGCGATACCTTCTGTGCAGGAGAGCTCTGTCAGGAGCTGGCCTGCCCTCACATTTGTCAATATGCCTGTTGTGTGTGTTCCCTTAAACAGGGCAACTAATTATTGGGCATTCTCAGACGCCTGTTGAGCTGCTTGTCGACACCCACTCAAAAATCCCAGATTTAAAGATCTGTGGACACTGAGTTAAAGACAGGGCCAGAGTGGACTTTGGAGACCCCATAATGAGCCACAAGAAACCCTGCAAATGCACACAAACTATTGATTTTGATTCAACACTACTGACCAGACTAAGTGCTTAATAGGCTTATTTAACCACAAGGTACTTTTAAGGATGTACAGTGCTTTCTTTTTTTTTTTCCATCTCCAGAGAATTAATGATCTCCCTCTTCTATTCTGCTCCATTTGAGTTACATACGATGCAGTTCTCCTAGTTAGTAGCTGTTTAATAGCACTGAGGCAGTGCAGATACTAAGTAGAGTGGCACATTTTTGTTGTTGTTTTGCTCTACATCGAGCACAACGCTGGCCTCGACGTGGCCGCAACTGATATCTTTTTGCAAAAACATTATGACTAACGACAATGACGAGCATAATTAACAGTGAGAATGCAGAGAATTCTCAGCTCCCGCAACTTTACAGTGATTTATAGCAAGATTCAGTTCATTGTTAGCTTTCTGGCCTCAAATCCACTGTTTTGGTTCACCCTCACTGCCTTCTTATTGCCTTTTCAGGTAAGACGCATCTGTCTTCCGCAAAGCAGCAGAAAAAAATAAAATAAACGCCGTAGACTACGTGGTCATGCACAGTTAGCTGGTGAACATAGTGGAGCATTTGCCAGATACAAAGACAGCCATTTCCCACAGAAGTTGGTAGAGACCAAACGGAGTGCTGAAAGGGAGTCGGTTAATCAGAAAATAAGGAGTCAGCATGAACGATAATGATGCTCCACAACTGCAGATGTGCATGCTGACTTTTTACAGAAGTTTGGTCACCTTGTTTTTGTTTTTTCTCAAGTTGTTTCATGGCAGAGTTGGTAAATTTGCACTGAAAATGAAAGCTGGAGTGTGTGATCTTTACGTTTAGATGACAGACTTTTGCATTAAAACACTTGAGAAATGAGTTGAGACAACCCTGATTAAGCCTGGCTGCGCTAGGCACATCTCTATATCAAGGTTTTAGATTTAGGCCTGCAGCAGCTATCAGGTCTATGGTGGAAAGGCCTTGAGTCATCACATCACAGGTTTTTCATGCTCCACATAAAAAAGAGTCTAGAAAAGAAAGCAGTCAAAGACAAACACAGATTACCAGCGGTGTGGCTTTTCTCTGTTCGTGGCACGTGCCATATGTTAAGATTGTGTTGATAGCGCTTGTGTAATTACTCTCTGTACCTTTAGGGAGAAAACAAAAAGTTCTGCACAAGTGTAAGAGAATAGTTGGCTTCGGTTAATCTGCAGTTAATTACTATTACTAGTTTATGGCCCCTAGAGATGACTAAATACGCATTCACTTCTTGCTTGCTTCTCTGCTCCCTGCCTTAAGTTTGGTTTTCAGCATTTAGCATAATTGAAAAGCTGGTTTGAGATTAAGTTACAGACTTGCCCCGCAAAGATCCTCCTACCTCTTCTTCTTCTTCTTCTTTTCTTGGCTACTCCCTTTAGGGGTCACCATGGCCGATTAGCCCACCATTAAGTTGTAAAATCCACGTGGTGGTTTGTGCCTTTATGTCAGGACTGCCAAGGTATTACTCTTGCCCTAAATTAAGGGGATGAAGAAGGGCAACGAGTCTGTTCACCCCACCTTAAGGTGAACACTTCCTCAGAGCTTTAAGCTCATATTCATTGTTTAAAGGGAAAGCAGCCGAATGAAGATCCTAAGCTGGTCAACAACAGTATTTATGAAAGTCTTATTCTCTATTCTCAGTTCAGTCTGGCAGTAGTGGCATGCATTATTATGTGTTGTTTTGCTTCTAGCACATTCAATTTTAAATTAAAAGAGTTCTCATCCAATTTATTATTACACTCCTACAGTGTCGTTCTCATGATGGACTTTTTTTTTTTTATCAGTGCATCAGTAGCGGAGATATTGTTGTTTTTTTTTTACATTCAGCAGAGTCTGCAGCCTTGACAAAATCCGGCACCAGTTCAATTGAAGGCAGTGGTGTGTTTCACTAGCAGCAGCTAATATAGCCTTGAGCTGTAAGCTTTAAGCAGAGATGAGGAGTGGGCTCAGAAAGTTTGGTATTCTAACGTCTTTCTAACTCCACGCCTCCAAATTGCTTTTCAGTTTCAAACTTCATTATCGTTACACCCAATCGATGCTGCACAACTGACACCAGTTAAAGAAACATGAGCCTTTATACAACCTTTAAAAAAAAAAAAAAAAAACACATTTAGAAATTATTCTCAAGACTTGAAAGTGTAAAATTGGCTTTAATTTCACTCTCTTTACCTTAAGAAGCTAAAGATTTTTGCCTTTGCAATGTCGTTTCAGATGAAGCATTAGGCAGTGTTCATTCCTACTTAAATATCCATTGTTAGAATACCTCTCTGCCACACACACAAGCACACACATGCAATAAACCACAGCTATTGTTTCAAGACTCATGTGGGACTGCACCTACACTTAAAAAGAGTGGATGTCTTAATTACCCAGGACAGGTTGGACCAAATGTCCTGCAGAGTGCCAAATCACACAGACACACAGACACACAGAGACACAAACACACACACACAAGCAGCCAGACAGAAGCAAACCTAAAAACAAAAATGATTCTCATCACTCCTCATAGTTAGCAGATATTTCTTCTTTTACTCAGTAAACTCAATTTCGATTCAGTTCAATTCAATTCAGTTTTATTTATATAGCTCCAAATCACAACAAAAAGTTACCTCAAGGCACTTTATATTTTCAAGTAAAGACCATACAATAATGCATAAACATCTGTTTTGTTTTGCTTCTTATAATTTTCTGTGACCCCTCAGAGACACACACACACACACACACACACACACACACACACACAGATATAGGTGTGTGTGTGTGTGTGTGTGGGTGGGTGTGTGTGTCCAAGAAATAATTCAACTTCAAAATTAAACACTATGCAAGGTTTTCCGCATCATTTTTTTATTATTATAAAACAATTATCTTAGGTTCTCTTTTTGTTGCTCCTTCATTGTTGTTTCTCGTCATAATTAATGCAGCTTTGCTTGTTAATTAGCAGAATAACACAAAAAGTAAGGAAATGTGTGTTTGGTCAATTATTTATTTGTTGTAACAATACTTCTTGGCAATAAATCAGTGCTTCTTGACAAAAAAGAAAAGAAATGTTGGAAAGCCTGTTTATTTCCCCTTAAATGGTGCCACATTTGTCAGGAAAATGCTTTTGTGGGTTGAGCAGCAGAGTTGAGTATGTGGGCTGTGCCCATGAAAAACTTGCTAAAGCTTCTCTGTTAATGCCAAACAGCTTATTCTGCTATTGGCTCTTGTTTTGAGCTTCTGGCACCCCAGGTGCTGACAATAAGGATTGTCATCATTGGAGGAAATCTCAATGCAGAGAGATATCAAGATGAGATTCTGCAACCAGTGGCAATCCCATATCTCCACAGTCTGGGACCAAACTCTATCCTCCAAGATGACAATGTTCGCCCCCACAGATTGGGATTTATCAGAGTTTACCTCCAGAATTTGGGAGTGAAGAGGATGGAGTGCCCTGCCTGCAGTCCTGACCTCAATCTGTGCTTCATTGTTTTGTTTTTTTCTTCTTTGTTTTTTTATCTGGCCAGGGACTGCAGATGGAAATTAGCTGACAGCTAAATCTGGTACAAAGCAGCTTTTCTTTTTATGTGATTAATATTTTTTGTACGTGGTCCCTGAAAGGAATAAAAAAAAAACATTGAACACTCATTTGTGCCAGAGTGACCAAAAGAACCACATTGGCTGACTTGCAACAAATGCTGGTTGAAGAATAGGATGCCACCCCACGGCAGTGTGAGACCAAGCTGATGACTAGCATGAGGAGGAGGTGCCTGGCTCCGGCTGTGTATGGTTCTTCCACAAGCTACAAATGAATAAATTGCTATATTGCCAATATGTCTTGTTTCTTCTGACTTCAATCATCCAATCCAATGAATGACACCAAACAGCAGAATAAGCAAAATAGGCAAGTTTTTCATGGGTGCAACCCACATACTCAACTCTGCTGCTCAACCCACAAATGCATTTTCCTTACAAATATGGTACCATTTAAGGGGGGCATAGACAGGCTTTCCAATGGTATAAGATTTATTGCCAAGGAGCATCGTTACAACAAAGAAATAATCCACCAAACACGAATTCCTTAAATTAAGTGCTAATTTCTAATATAAATTCTGTGAACTTTAGACCTTGGATACAGGAAGAGGAGGCTTGTTCTGTTTTAAATCAGAATCTAAAAGTACATCATTTTAATACTGTAAGTTAGGTCATTTCTGAATACAATGATCAAAATATGTTAATCAAAACTATATTTGCTATGTGTATTTTCTTTTAAGCTTTAGCTATAAAAATGTGATTAAAAAAAAGGTTCTCTGCTCAAAATAGCAAATGTAATGCCTGTGCGGCCTTGGAGATATATGAGCACTTACAAGCTCTAAGTGCTTTTAGTTTAGATTTACAGTAATAAAGACTTGTAAAAGTGAATGTAGTATCTGTCTACCTGTGTGAGCATGAGAGACTGACACCTAAATAGATTAAGCTAATGTACCTTTAGCAGCTATGAAGGCTACCCATTCTCTTACATGTTCGTCTTCTCCTGGTCTTGCAGGTTCGTGCCAGCGCCATTGCCCAAGATGCAGACCAGAACTATGACTACGCCTCCAACAGCGTCATCCTCCATCTGGATGCAGGAGATGAGGTCTACATCAAACTGGATGGAGGCAAAGCCCATGGTGGCAACAACAACAAGTACAGCACCTTCTCTGGCTTCATCCTCTACGCAGACTGAGAACAGACAGACACAGAGACAGTCAGACAGGAAGAGACTCAGACAAAATGTATTATGACGTGGGGGGAGGGGGTGTATGTGTTAAAAGCCCGGAATGCTTTCTAGTTTTCCTAATTCTCTCCATCATCACGGACACCTCTGCTTCGTATCCATCAGTCAAGACATCCAGGTTCTGTAGCCGAGTCTGGATGCAAAGCTCCTGAGGACTGAGAGGGGCTGGGTGGGGTGTGTGTGGGAGGAGTGGGATGTTAGGTGGAGGTGGGCTGATTTTTTTCTGCACTCCTTGCCACAATGCCACTGGTCAGAAGCTCCTCACTCTCAGTGTCTCTCCTCCTTAGCCCTGCTCCATTGCACAGAAATATCAACAAATACGAAAACCCTGCAAAGTGGATGATCTCACCTCTTCTCTCCGCAGCGGCAGCAGTCAGCTGCGCTGCCAGTGGGCTGAAGTGACTGAAACTTGTAGTGTTGTTCTGTGAAATTTTCCTTAGATTGTGTTTTCATTTTGTAGACATGCATAATATTCAACACAAGCAAGATAAAAAAAAAAAAGAATATATTTGTCCCTTGTGAAGATATCCTGTTTGAGAGATGTTATTTGTGATGCAGCTGAGAGCTCTAACAGCTGGAAAAGAAATCTTTAAATCAAGAATTTCGCTATTTCATAGCAGTGGGTGTTTTTCTTCATTTCTAGGTAAAACAAGGTAACTATTATTCATGTGGAGAATAACAATACTTTCTGCACTTCCAATGTATCTGAAGGAGAAAACATCTAATATAGACAATACCCTTTCCACAAACCGCCTCACAATGTTTCTTACACTGTCACAAATGTCCTGCTGCTCTTCAGATTAAAGTAGGGTACAAATAATCTTTTCAGTGTTCTAGCTTCATGTAGATGTTCCACTCAGCACAACCAGTTATGTGATACAGTAAATTTTCAAATTCAGAGGTAAATCAATTGAAGAACACCAATCCTTTCCTCTTCTCTGTTATTCCGACCTCCTGAGATTTTCTTGAGTGGTAAAAAAAACAAACAAAAAAAAACAAAAAAAAAAAAAAGAAAAAACAAAAAAAAAAAAAAAAAACAAACAAAAAAAAAAAAAAAAAAAAAAACAAAAAACAAAAAAAAAAAAAAAAAAAACAAAGCAGCGAGTGAGGAAGAGAAAGTTGCGAAACACAGAGAAAGAGTCAGAAGTGAGCGAGGTGGGGAGGTAGAGGAGGCGTTCAAGCACAGTAAAAGTGAGTGGGCAATTTTTCTGTTTCAGTGTCTTCACTGGATGTCATCCATTCATTAGCTGCACATTCAGTGACACACAGGCATTATGGTAATATTTACTCAACATGGCTGCCTGACAGCTTGCTTGAGAATGAAACTGATTGGGTGAGTGACTTGGCCTATTATGACTGCACGTTTGAGTGTATGCGTGTTTGCGTTTGTGCGCGTATGTGTGTGTGTGTGTTCCGTGCATACCAGTGAGTGTCTGCATTTTAGCATGTGCCGTGCCATAATTACATTGTTATTTTTCAGAGTTATCCTGTGCTACAGCCAATGACATATATTTTATGCAGCAGCCAATGAGATTGTGCTCTGTAGGGTGGAGCCTCTATAGATATGATGAGAAGAACAAACAGCTTGTAATTGAAATCTATGACTTGTTTGTCTATCTTATCTTTTGGAATTGTTGAATACATTTCAATAATAAATGGGATTTTTTTGAGTGACTTGTCTCACGAGAATTTTTGAATCCCAAATACACTAATTAGGGGAATTTATCTGTAAAAGATCTTATTCACTCTGTGAGACTAACTACAGCGACTGACTGGAAATGTACATTTCTTGTTGTGTTTAAAGAGAGAATTCTAATACTGGCCACTCAGTGCAAACAATACAAAAAAAAAAGATCCTATCAGCAAATCCCTTATCTCTCTTTTCTCCCGAGAAAGTAAAGTATATCCAGGATGATGAGTATCCAGAGAGAGATGTCTGTGTTTATGCTCCCCCCCGCCCCATCCCATCCTGAAGTGATCCTGTGGTGCTTCTCTCCATCTGGAAAGGTGCTCTTGGAGATAAAGACTCTCCAACTTTAGCAACATCCTCCAGTGGAGTAAAATGCATTTTTTGAATGCTGATGAGTCCTTAGGGAAATGCAGGCTATTCCTCAATCTGCAATCACAGTGTCTTTTCACAGATTCTCATCAACAGAGGCATGATATACCTAGCGAGGAAGTGCGGATGGAGAAGAAAAGAGAGGGGGAGGAAGGATTGAGGGAGATAGAAAAGGAGCGGAATATGGTTTGACAAAGACAGATGGAAACATGAGAGAAAGGGTAGGCCACAGAGAGAAGTAATGGGGAATGGATAGATAGGGAAGGAGAGGGTAAAGAGGAATATAAGGAAGACAGACATAAAAGGGGGTGGTACTGATTTGGGGTGAAGAGAGAGGAGGGGTGGATTGTTTTCAGGGTAGAGTGATTCCCTGTCGGGGCTGTGTGAGGTGTCAGGAGAGATTAGCCAGCGTGAAGCTGGAGGAGAGAGCTTGAGATAGCTTAGATTGGACAAGTGTCAAGGACTGGACATTCCTCAGACCTGGCAGGAATGGGATGTGACACTGGCTGCTATGCTCGCCTGCACTACTTTGCTCTTAAGGGGGGCATTCACCCCTCTCTGCATCATTTTATGAAATTCCCTCGAGCATATAGCAAGCTAATCCCAAGCACACCCATGGTAATGAGTGTATGAGCCAACATCTGTAATTGTTTCCAGTGTTATTTTGAAGACATCACCATACATGAAAGTAAAAAAAAGAGGGAAAAGTAAGTGAAATTTTTCACATTTCTTAAAACGTAAACGTAAAAAGGCTTTTTGCGGGAAAAATGCTCATCATAATTTGGGAGAGTAGGGATCATACGGTGAGCACGGGCTAAACAACAACCAAAGATACTGTAGGTAATTCTGGAGCGTGTGCGAGGAGGAGATATTTTTGGAACTAAAGCTGTTTTGCCGTGAAACGAATGCTTCATTTGTCATTCATTTTTAATGCCATAAAGTCCTGTACTCCGATAAATCAGTGTCACTACATATGCAATGAACAGTACGCTGTGATAACCTGATGCAGTCAGAGTGAGACAATCAGAACTGATAATGATGATAATAATGCTGATGGTCTTTGACCAGATATGTTTATACTAAAAGGCTACACAAAAGATGAAGCACGAAGTAATCTAGTTATTTTACTAGTAAATGAAACATACCAGACATGCACTGACATTATCAGGCCACTAAAATTAGGTGCTTCACTTGTTTCTCTTGTTCTGAAATCTATGAAAACTCACTGTGACACACTGTTGATTTTTTAAATTTTTGTTCTGTGGATCGCACGAAAGCTTCTTATTACCTCAACAGTGTTTCCGATGTTTCACGCTGTGAGTGCACCTGGAACTTGTTGAAAGTTTACCTATTTAGCATTTATTAACTGCAGGAATGTCTGCATCGGTAATGTCACCTGATTATCATCATGAGACAAAACTGAGCCCAGATGTGTCACATGCTGCTAAAGGGCCACCGCTGCATAAGCACCCACCCTTGCAAAAAAGAGGCCATATTTCCTGTATAGCACATATATATTTACTGACTTCCAATTTTTTTGAGGGCTGGAGCTTTGAGTGCTGATTTTATGTATTATACATAAGATTGGCAGCTGAAGACTAGGGGGAGTAGACTGCCATTAAAAATTATATTGATGGAATCCTGCAATGCATTGTGTTATGTTCAATAAATTGCAAACTGCTGCTGTGAATTTACTGCCTAACAGAGCATTACCTATGTAAAACCAATACTCAGAGTGGTATTTAATAATTTTTTAATCAGAGGGAAGGGCACATTGTCTATATGCGCCCACATAGAGATATTGTAGATACTGATACATACCCCAAAATCGACAATATCTCTATACGGGCGCATATAGAAACAATGAGCCCTTCGCTGTGATCGATTGATATGCATGTATGTATGTTTGGATGGAGTATTTTAAATGTATATCAGCGGACTGTATGTCATTTCTAGAATTATTAATTTCTGTTGAAAAGAACAGAATCTGAATCAATAAGTTAAACTATCTGTGCAAGAAAAACGGCTGCTAAATCATCATCTGTCATTTTTTTTCAATATTATGAGTGATGTAAGCATCACAGTTTTTAAAAAAAAAATGTTTTTAGCAACTTTCACATTTTATGAGCGTTTTGGCAGTTAGTTCAAGCTTGCAAAAGCTTACTTATCCTTTTCATCCAGTGATACATTCTACAAACCTGACATGCGTGCACTCTAGCACCATCACTTTTTGTCTATGTTCAGGTTGACCTTTTCCCTCACTTTCTTTTTTCACCTATTTTCTTTTCTCCTTACTGTGCCCTGCTTTTAACCTTGTATGACAAACACAAAGGTTAGGAAAGCAGACAGCTGTTAGTCGACGGGACTCCTCTCGCCACCCCAGAGCCTCTACTATATACACACACACACACATGCATAAGTGTACATGGAAAAACCTCTGCATGAAAGCACAGTCGCACATTAACACTGCCACCCTTGCTCTATTTGCTCCAGCCGCAGCACATGATTCCATTTGTCAGTTTGGGTTGCGGCCGAGGAAGAAGCCTTTCTCAGTTGTCCCTGTACGGTCTGAAGCTGCCAGGCCAGGTGTACTCTGCAGTCACTCCCTGTGCTGTGGGAGCTGGCCGAACTGAGCTGCCCAGGCGCTTATCTGCATGCCCACCCTCGGTCATCGTGACATTGTAACCCCAGCTCACCACTCTACTGCCTTATATACACTTATTTAGCACTGCAACAATACACTGATCCACAGAACTTCAGACAACTCTCACCTTCATTCGTTTCACTGGATTAAATTCACCACATCTGCTGTCTTTTATTTCTGTTCCTTGTAAGTTTTTGATCATGCCCTGTGTCAGATGTCATAATCAGCTAAAATGTAGATTAATTTTGAAGACCAAAGAGCAGGACAGAAGTCAAACACAATGCAAGCATTTAATGCTGATTAAGTACAAATAATTACTAAGTCCAAATCCAAGAATACATAAAGAGTAAAACCAGGGAATCCGAATATGCAGAAATCACTTGGAACACAAGGGGCTAGGAACACACAACTATGTGGACAACAGGACAAAGGAAGGCTGAGGTAAACCGCTCAGAAAGTTAAAGCAAGACTTTAAAAACGTATCAGATCTCAACAGGAAAAAAATCATACTGGATATAATATACTGATATGGACTGGGTTGATGGAAATGAAAATTATCAACCTGAATTCAAACAGCTGGAGAATGTAGCCCCTCAGTGGTATCAATTCTCTCAATATCTCAATATTAATTCTCTCAAAATGTAAATGAGCCCACCCACCACTTTAATCCCACTCTGGAGCTTGTTCTGACATGTGACATAGAAACTGAACATTTAACAGTATTACCTGAAAACCCTCTTTTGTCTGATCATTTCTTGATAATATTTAAATTTATAACAATGAATGACACGGCAGTGGGGAATAAATTCCATTACAGTAGCAGTGTTTCTGAAAGTGCTGTAACTAAATTTAAGTATATATTGTTCCACTGATATTTTAAATGCTATGTGCTAACACAATGCAGAACAGCTACCTAAACTCTGCTCCCACAGGGGTCAATTATCTCATTAATAGTTTTACATCCTCATTGCGTACAACTGTGGAGACTGTGGCTCCTCTGAAAAACAAAGGCTCACATCAGAAGTGCTTGACTCCCTGGTAAATCGACACCAGCAGATAACCCATAAGCTGGAGAGGAAATGGTGTCTTGCTAATTTAGAAGGACAAAAGTTTGTTGTTCTATATATATATATAGAAAAAAAGCTCTCCATAAAGTTAGGACATCTTACTATCCATCACTGAAGAAAATGAGAATAACCCCAAGTTCTTTTCAGCACTGCAGCCAGGCTGACAAAGAATCAGAGCTCTGTTGAGTTGAGTATTCTTGTAACCTTAACTAGCAATGACATCATGAATTTCTTCACAAATAAAATTTTAAGCATTAGAGAAAAAATATCCCTAACCATCGCACAGATGTAGCATTATAAACAGCTACTTTCAATACTAATGACATTTATTAAGATGCTTTCTCTCTGATTGATCTTTCTGAGTTAACTTCAATAGTTACTTCCTCAAGCCATGAAAAGCTAGTTTATGCATTTATTACTTCTGGGCTGGATTATTGTAATTCACTGCAATCAGGTTGTCCTAAAAGCTTCCTAAAAAGCCTTCAGTTGATCCAAAATGCAGCAGTTTAAGTACTGACAGGGACTAAAAAGAGAGAGCATATTTCTCTCATATTAGTTTCATAAAAGGGAGTTTTTCCTTCCCACTGTCACCAAGTGCTTGCTCATAGGGGTCGCCTAATTGTTGGGGATTTCTTTGCATATTGTAGGATCTCTACTTTACAAATATAAAGAACCTTAAGCAGAGTGTTATTGTGATTTGGCACTATATGAATAAAACTGAATTGAATTGAATTCCTTAATCCTTCAGGAACTACCTGCATACTCTCGTTATATGAGGCCAGGCACTGCCATGCACCAGGAGGAACCAGAACCCAGTGCAACAGCGTAGGGTCTGACAATGTGTCCAAGGATTTCATCCTTATGGCAGTCAGGGTGCCGTTGCCTAGCCTTTAGAGGTCTGTGCATTCCTCCATGGATATGCCTCCCCAAATCATCACTGATCCACCATCAAAACGTCACACTGAACGATGTTACAATCATCATAATGTCCTCCATGGCTTCTCCAGACCATTTCATGCCTATCACATGTGCTCACGTAAAACCTGTTTTGGGTAAGCGGTAACAAGGGAATATACACACAAGAGGGAAGTGAAAACAGGATGGGAACCAATCACAGCTGAAGACAACAAAGACAACAAACAAGGTAAATAAAAGTTGACGAGACAAGATCAACTACCAAAATAAAACAAGAGGTAAGCACAACTGAACAGAGAACCGAGATTAATTTGATGCAAGGACGACAGAGGAAGACTAAAATGCAAAAGACAAAGAGAGATGTGACGAACGGAGGAACGAAGGAAACACAGAGGAAACAAACTAAACCATTAAATAACTAAGAGGATCACAATAACTTTCAATAAAAATCAAAACAGGAATCTAAATTGTAAGAACATAAAATCTAAGGAGAAACTCAACCAAGAATATATTCAGAAAGAGTAAAAAAGGACAAAAGCATTCTGCAACACTAAAGACAAATACAGAAAAACTAGGAAAACATATTTGAAATTAAACAAGATGCAGACTCAAAAACTAAGAACTAAAAGGTTCAAGGTTACAACTATAAAAGTGAAAAAATAAGCACTTAAGGAATCCAGGGATAAAATACTGAAAGATTGCCAAAATTCAAAACGCATACAGAGGACACAAAATACCAGGAAAAGTATAAACAACTCTATTTCAATTATTCCAACAAAACCCAAATCTGAATCACACTCAAAACAAAAAGGAGCCATGAACTCGCAAGAATGGCAAAAGCCTCGGGTTCGAGACCCAGGGACCGTGACATTAGGAGGAGCAGGCAGGAATGGCAGGATGCAATGCGGTAAATGTTTCTCAGTTTCTCTTTCTCCTCCTCCCTCACTGTAAAACTACTGTGGTATTCTCACATGTTGTAGTGCTGCATCTCCAGAGAACTCACTGTAAAGAGAGATAAAAAAGCACAAACAAACATCCAACATGCCTTTTTTCCCCTTCAGCAGGCTGAGTGCATTAGTGACCTTTTAAAGTGCTGCCTCCCTAGTGCTTTGCACACACCCCAAAGAAGAACAAACTACTAATAGGGCTAAAGAGCTGACACACTTTAAACAAAGATCAAACAATTTCTTGGCTATGAGGCAGCACTTGCTACATTAATGGTATTCAATTATGTAGCCAAGACAAACAAACATCTTTGTACACAAACAGCAGCCAAATGAGTAAAAGTTTGTGCTGGGTGAGGACTACAAACATGTAAAAATAGAGTGCTACTTCTTAGTGCTGCCTCGACTTAATGTTCAACCATTAAGATGATGCCGTGGTTCTATTTCATTAGGTAAAACAATATCCGTGAGTTTGTGCCAACCTGCTTCACATTTCATTTCTTATGGGAATTAAAAGGCTAGGATTGTGAAGAAACAATAGCTACGGAGGAGGAAAGACACCGGGATACTGTAAATATAACCATATAATCTACTGGTTGGTTCAAGGAAAAGAAGGGCTGGAGAGCACATTCAAAATGGGCTTCTCGCAGAAATGCAAGTATTTGTTTTCTTCATCTACAAAATGACCTTATTGGGTAGTATCGTGGGAGGCAGTAAGCTCACACCATATGACTCTAATTGCAGCGAATCTCTATCTGTGTGTGTTTGCCCGTGTATGTATGCTTGTGTGCACGGAGTACAGTCGTGTTTGCGTGAGCGGACATCAGACGGAGCTACAGAGCCTACGGCAGGAAACCGCGGCGAGGTGGATAAGCTCAGAATTGCATAGGGCATATGTCAAAGAGGAGATATTACCCTCCACATTACTCCCACTCAAACAGGATAGGCCATTACATGTTATGTTTCAGACAGTGGCATGCAGATAAGGTAAATATTGACAAGTGAGAGAAGCATTAGCTGGAAAATCAAGATATTGTGAATAATAGAAGAAACCTTAACAAAATGTCTGAAGGAGGCAGTGAAACTGGAAAAGAAGTCATTTTGCCAAACCTTTAATAAAATAAAAGCCGCCAGATTCTCGGATAACTTTGAGCAGTCTGCTTGTAGTGAGTAATAACTTCCCAATTTAGCTCAGTTTGCTCTCTCCTGCTGCTTCTTGCGGTCTGATGGATGTGTGGCACGCTAGTCATGCTGCCTTGTGTCACCTGTGCTGCACTTGCTCCGGGCAGAGAGACAGGGGAAGAGCCATGGGAGGTCTGGAGGAGGCCAGAGTGGGGGTGAAATAGACATCTGTGATTAACACATACAGACACGTGTCAGTGTGGAGGATTCGCGGGGAAGCGCGCTGGGAAACACTCACACACAACCTGCTCCTGACGGCAAAACTTTGCCTAAATAAAGACAGAGATGAAAGGATGAGAAATTCTTAGGAGGCCACGATGAGCCCACCATTAGACTCGCACAGGAATGTCGGCGCTCTCGTTACACGAGAGGAAAATAATTAATGCATTGATTGAAAAATACATTTCAGGCTGAAGTGGAAGGCCGGCTACACAAGTGGATTTGCACCAACATTAGGACGTGCTGTATCCACATATAAAGCCACATGTGTGCACTTCACAGCTCCCTTTGGCATGTGCTATAACAATGAATTGCTTTTAGTGTTATTTAGAAACATGAAAGGACCTCTGGAGACGTGCCAGTTTTGGGAGGATTGGAGCAACAATTTAATCATCCTTTTCCAGAGCCATATGTTCAGACAGCACCCTCTTTCCCCTAACAATAATCGTTACCATCACAGTTACTGTACACCGAGACGCCAGAATATTAGAGCATTCGTTTTGACTGTCATTCAGGTGAACAATATTAACATTATTCTCACAGACATATTCCTGGACAGTAAAGACAAGAACAACAACAAATGTTCAGAATGACATCTGGTAAACTGAATACATTAAACTGCTGATTGGCTGGGAATTGGATTAGGTTTCAAATAAACAGAGGAGGTAATGAGCCCCTGCAAGGTGAAGGAGACCGCAGGGGAGGGCAGAGGGGCAACAGGGGCTTGAGCGAGAACAAAGCCAAACCAACACCAACACCCCCAAACTATTAAATGGCTTCCAACTGCTGATCCTGATGTAAACTTGAATCGTTAAGAGGACGCTTTGAGTAGTCGTTATCTCTGAGGAGTTGCACAAGCAGAAATACACAGCACACACACACACACACACACACACTTGAGGGATTGGTTCCACTGAGAGATTCAGTGAGCCATCTGCCAAATTAGGCCATGAGCCACAAGCCCACGACTTCACTGTTCTATTCAATTTTCAATTATTGGGCTAGAGGCCTAAGCACAAGGTCTGCATACTCATATTTGAACACTTACACACATTAATAGACAAATACTTTTCCACACATGCACACAATACGGGATGAGATGAATCATTGAAACAAGGCTGTGTTATTCATAATGTTTTCATAATGGATAACTTACATGGCACCAGAACTTGTTTGGATTTATTGTTATAATTATTATTTTTTTAATTTCATCGTGGCTTCAGTGAAACAACAGGTCCTAAGTGGAATTTACATACACATGCATACACACGAGCGTACGTGCGTATAGCATTCTGTATTCTGCAAACAGACACATAAAGACACCAACAGAGGCTCCCGAGGCAGTGGAGCTGCTGTACCCAGTGCCAGCTCCACCCCTTCCAAAATGTCAGAGGTGTTTATAGCAGGGAGGGTGTGAGGTGATAAACGCATCCGACTGAAAATGTCAGAGTGTCACCTGTTGCCATGACAGCCGGCAAAGTTTGGCAAGAAGCAGAGTGCTTTAGCCAAAGGCCAGATTATTTGCTACCGCTAATTGAGACTGTGGTTTGTAAGAATGACTGTATACAAGTGTGATAAAAAAAAATATATGCTGGAAAATCAGAATCTCTCCTTATAAATAAAAAACAAACAAAGAAAATAACCCTCCTACATATCCTAATTACACTCTACCAGTGACAGTAATCATTCAGATATAATAGTCAGAAATGCCAAAGCTGTTACAAAAAGGAAACAGAGTATTTTTAAGAAACACTGCTGGCTAACATCTGAAGGGAGTAACCAGGCAGAAGGAGGTTAAAGCCATTTAAGAAAGCAACTTGTGTTTATAGGTTATTATATAAAACCTTAAAGTGCAGCTTGGTTAGTCCAAAGTAAAACCAGGTCACCTCTGGGGAAACTGCAGCAAAATTCAAACTTGTTCTGCCCATTGCAAATTCATTTAGTAAAACTATTTATACAGTGACACATGTTATATGCTGGGTAACCATAAAGGTAAAAAAAACCTCCATCTGTAGTACACAAAGTAATGCAATGCAGTACCTTTGCAGTAAGTAGAAGCAATGATTTATCCCTTATATCCTTAAACTTTAATTAATTTGAATATAATGCAATCCAATACAATCCAACTAACACTGAGTATAAACAAAAGCATACCATTAAATACTGAGATAAATGATTAGGAATAAATGTCAATTTCATAAAATTATTATTTTAAGAAATCATTATCTCCAACACGGGCCTGTAACAAAGCAATATAACATTTGCAAACTCTGGCAGCTACACCAACATGGTGCCCTGTGGTGCCATACCAGACCAGCCCATGACAGGTTGGAGTAATTTCCATGGAAAGAAAATTATGAATTTGTGGGCTACATCTGCCAATAATTGATGAATTCATTGTGGTGAAACTCTACAAACTCCAATGGTTCCAATTTTGGACCTAGCAATTTTGTGGCGCTGTACTGGTCCCAGCTATTTAGCACTGGCACCACTCTTTTTTTGGTGGAAGTAGGTGGAACCGGTTCTTGACTGGGTACCAGCGCTGGCACTGTGTCTGTTAAAATAGGGTTAGAGAGGCATTTATTTCCTGCCAACATGCAAAGGTCTGCAATTCTCCATAAAACAAAAAAGGCAATCAGAAATTTTCACTCCATTTGGTGACATCTCTAAATTGTAGTCATTTTTTTGTTGTTAAATACTTGCTTCATATAACTTGTTGCTAATCGGTGCACACATGGGCATGATTTGTGAACACAACATGACATTATTTCATACATGGCTGGAAAAGCAGGTGCAGCAGGAGTGAAAACTTGTTTCTATTTGGGTATCAGATAAAAATATATCTGCTGCAAACGAGAAAAAAAAATGCACATTATGATATTTTCCAAAGTGTCTATGTATGCAACCAATAGCCTTTCTTTTGTTCAGTTGATAAATAGTATTACTTTGAAGTGACAATTGCCAGCCATTGTTTTTCTGGCACACTCTGGCTGCGTAAAGCAGCTGCTTACTGTGTTTCTGGAGGTGGCTATGAGACTCACTGTTGACTAATTATTATGGAAATGTGATAAATTACTATACTTGACTAAAACCTAATGGATGCCAGTGGTTAGAAATGTTATGCTAAGTTTGCTGCTGCTTAAAATGATATTACTCACAAAATTTAAAACTATTAAAGTGATGTGAGAAGAGAAGAGAAGAGAAGAGAAGAGAAGAGAAGAGAAGAGAAGAGAAGAGAAGAGAAGTTGTTATTGCTTGATATACACAATATGGCCTTGTGAACATAAGTGAGATAGATATGTGAATTTGGCTGAAGGCTAAAGGAAGTGGTATCTGAGTCACTGAACATACTAACATAGCTTGCTTTGCCATATGTCTAAAAAACTGATTACATACAGTCAGTGTTTCAAAACACTGACTGTAATCATTTAAAAAAGGCCACTGACCAACTTGCAGAAAGTCCACAAACATCTGTATATAATACAGTGCCGTGAAAAGTATCTGCACTGTATTTATTAAGGGAGAAAAGCTATCCAAACCTACCCGACCCTAAATGAAAAAGTATTGCCCCACCCTTGCAGCAAGAACCGCAAACAACCAGCTGGACGAGTTGTTGATGGGTACTCTGAGTAATTTTGGTAGGCCGGCCGCTCCTGGGGAGGTTCGCCACTGTCCCAGGTTTTCTCCATTTGTGGATAATGGCTCTCACTTCACTTTGTCAGTCAGGCTTTATTTAAGTGATTTTTGATTCAAGAGGTCCGGCAGTAATCAGGCCTGGGTGTGGCTACTGAAATGGACCTCAGCTTTCCCAAAAATGGGGCTAAGTCATGAAAGTCATTAAGTCATGAAAGAAATTCATGACTTAATGACCTAATTGCTGATGAACAGCGTAAGCAACCTGCTTCTACCAGTTACCTCAAGGCTAAGGTTGGATGCTGTTTAGGTTGAAATTTAATCCGGTGCGGGGTTGTGAATGCAACCAATTAAGGAGCAAGGAACAACAATACTCAGTATGAATGATTTGCTCATTGTGGCTTTAATAAAAACTGAGCCCTGTGATCTATGAGATACATTTACGCATTGCCACCATATGGTGTCTTGAGAAATGCTTCTTAAATATTTTCATTTGTCTGTGCGCGTTTGAGCAGCTTTAGCTCAGTGAGAGTGTGCATGTTATTGTCTATACTATACTGATATACTGGTAAAAGACCAATTTACCACTGCACACTGAAAAGAAAGAAATATAGAAATGGAATGTGTGACTGTTACATTTTAGTGTTATTGACAAAGACAATGCATATAGGTATTGATACGGGAATCAACTGAATGTACATAGGACTTGTTCTTAGTGATTATTATTATTATTAATGTCACAGGGAAAGCAGCCACGGTCAGCGGTCCTAAGGCTGCAGAGAAAATGAATTTATATTAATTGGCATCTTTTCCAGTAGCATGTTTTCTTTGCCTCCTGCTGCATTTAGAAAATCCTTCAATGAACAGATGTCAATCCTAATTTTCTTTACTTTAATTTAATTATTTAAAAGAGTTGCAAAAAGTAGATATAGACCAGTTTTAGACCAGAAGTTGCAATCAAAAGTTGCCTCACTGATTATGTAAAAGGTCTCCTCCATAATGTGGACTGCTTGCTTTTTTTTCATTACTAATCAGAATGGATGCATCTAACAATCAGTACAGAATTGGACTACTTGCCATGTGATGCTAAGGTACGGTATATAGTTAAAATTCGTTTAGGGTAGTGCATTGTGAATATGTGACAGCGGTTTCATTTCGGCAGTATACTGCACTAAATTAAACTCTTGAACCCTTGAATAAATGCATTTTTTTTCCAGTTCCAAATTAAGTCAAATTAATACACCTGTGATGTTGCATTAACCACTCAATTAGGCTACAACTTATAGAGAAAAAAAACCCCTTTTTGTCTTGATCTTTGCACATTTTTTAAATTTATTTTATTCCTACTGTAGTGACTAGAAGTCATTCTGCAAAAAGCATGTCTTTCATCCCTCTTATCCCTCTGGTTGTTTACCCATTATTTGATATGAATTGACTCAGCCCAAATGGAATCAATTATGTGGATTTGCTTGCTTTGTTTACTTTATTCATGGAGAACAGACATGTGCTCTAAGCTCCACCACTTAGTGTAAAGACTGAGCCGGTTTAAATCCAGAGGTTAAGAAATTTCTCACACACTGAAATAAGCAAACAGATGACTGATATTGTGATGCCTCACAGTAACTCTGCCGTGGTGCGCGTCTTACACACTCTGACAACACACTGGCTTGTGCAACACAGTCAAAACAATCACCTTCTGATCCACAAAAGGTCAAGTGCTGACTTTGACAAAGGCCAAATCGCTTTTCCCTTTCTTTTCAGTTCCTCTCTTTTCTGTCTTCCACTTTTCCACCGTTACCTTGATTGGGCTGTTGCTTCAAAATGACCACACTGCAACTATGCAAATTCCTGCAAGGATTCTTTTTATTGTTCATTTATAATTTTCTCAATAAGTCATATATAGTGACATATATTAAAAAAAAAACTATGGTACTGAGCACCTTACTGAGGTAGCTGCACATCATTGTGTTTGGTTGTCTCCAGCACACAGAATCTGGTGGCAAGACAAGCTGAAAACACGTGTTGGCATCAAAGCCTCCAGGGGATAAATGTCCAGTGTACCTGAAGCTCTCAGTCTGCCTGGCTTTTACCAGTCTGTGCTTCTGTCCAGGCCACTGGATTCTTCCAGGATAAAATCTCTTCTCTCCGTGTCTCTCTCTTGGGCTGTTTCTCTATGGCGCCACAGGGGAACAGTAAGACCAAGAGTAAGCCTCGGAGAGCAAATTATGTACATTTAAATGAACCGTTTCCTTGAGTCTGCTCAGCTCAGCGCTGAGAAAAGAGTTCAGATGGAACAGAGCTGGAAGAGGAGGTTGAGAGGATGTGTGTCTAAGTGTGTGTGTGTGTGTGTGTGTGTGTGTGTGTGTGAGAGAGAGAGAGAGAGAAAGAGAGACCGTGTCAGTGAAGCACACGGTGCAGTCCAGAGTAGGAATGTAAAACTTGAGTGGACCCCAGGCCCTCGCTTAGCCTTAATAGCGTTCCTGTCCACCTCCTCCTGCTGCATTAGAGTTACATTTCCACTCTGGGGGGATGTTCTCTCTTTTATATATTTATTTATTCTATTTTCTATCCCTGCCCAAATGCACCGTCTTCATTCACGCAGTCACTTCACAGAGGTGGTGTTGCAAGGCTCACTTAAAAAAGAAAAAAAAATGCCTAAACACTCCTACAGGGATCAAGCAGAGACGGAGAGACAATAAAGTTTCCACAACCATCAGTTCCGCTCACACACACACACACACACTCCCACACACATACACACTTGTAGCTTTGCTTCACATTCAGACAATGCATCATGGAGCCCCCTTTGTTTGTCAGGCTGTTCCATTATTTACCTCCCCCCCCCCCCCCCCACTCCATCCACCTGGGCCTTCGACTGCCATTTATCATCCCTGAGAAACCTTGTGTCCGCTAGAACTTGAAAACCTGATGAATAAGTAAACTAGTTCCTCCACATCGCAACACTTCCTGTCCTCTTCACAGGAACAAAGACAAAGAGCCGGAATGCAGTGGACGCTACACAAACCGGATCGTACAGGCTTTTGCTTCGCCTGAAAAAAAAAAAAATCCCTGACTTCACAAAGCCTTTCTTTGATTTTCAAAGCCATCTAACAGTTTTCAGAATTTTTCTACAAGTTATTAAAGTCATTAAGCTACATGATAAGAAGAACTCAGAAATGGTGTTAAAGTGGTCCCTTATGAGATTACACTGCCTCTTGCCTTATCCTTTGCTCTTATACTAGCACGGCAGCTAACATGTGCAGACCAATCACTCTCGTTCTTGAGCTTAGGCTTTCTTCAGCACACTTCCATATAGTCCACTGTTTGTTCGGCCTGCCAGCCGGCTCCATCAAAGCATTCTTGTCTACCCCACAAGCTGGAGTCAGCCAAAAAGTGATCTGCTGTTAGTGATTCAATTACTATATCCGGCTGGCCTCCACTCCCTGGGGCTGTTAGTGGGGGGTACCAAGGAAGATGGGAGTGCTGCATGGAGCAGAATCACCGTCATTTTGCACCACAACAGTACAGAATTAAAGATTAAGCCAATTAGAAAAACAAGAGGAAGTTGCCGTGTCATTTCCAGCTGTTTTCACAGTTTTTTACCCCCCCCCCCCTCCGCTTGACATGAACTTGTGTGTAAATCCCTGTGAATGTCTGTGCGCGTTTGAAGTAACTGATATTGTAAAAGCATTCCCATGTGGACTGTAAGCTCCCGACAACTTTTAGGTGCACTAATACCGACAAGGCTTTAAGCCGCAGGCATACCCTGGATGAAATATTTGCTGTGTCTGCCAGGAGACAAATCTATTCTCTGCTTTCTGTAAAATACTGCCTATGCGGCAATATCTTATTTGTAGGCTGAGACCAGAGTCTCACAGGGACCAATTTCCATCCCTGTGCTTTGTGTGTTAATTACAAGGGTCAGAAAGACTGATGGCTTAACAGAGAAGGTTATAAAGTAAGGTTATCGGTGTCCAGTTCTCCCTCATCCTTCCTAATTCCCCTATTTTTTTCCTTTTTTTTAAATCTCTATTTGAGGCTTTTCTTCTTCTTCAAGGGGTGTTCATGGATGAAAGACCATCTCACCTGACTAGAAACATCAAATCCATGAGCTGCCATAAACGATAATGGATGACAAGGGGAAATTTCCATATCCTCTGGATCCCAGTGTTTGCGCTCCAAGTAGCACCAGTAGACATGCATGGAGGTCATGTGAAAGCTCTTTCTTCTCCGTCCCTTCGGGGAACTGTCTCTCACTCGTTCTCTCTCTATATGTTGACATGAGTTAAACCCCCTCAAGTGCTGCTCCTCCTGGGACGAGAGAAACAGTGGGATAAACTGTGTAGGAACGCGTAAAATGTCATCTTCACTCAGATGGCTGCTCGGTTAACATCCCATGTGTTAATTGGAAAACGATATCACATTACAGCTCCACTAAATTTATACATTTTTCTTAACCTTGTCACGTCAGTATAAGAGGAGGCAAAAAAGGAGAGTCAACGAGATACAACTTGGATTTTTTTTAGGCATCTTCACACTCCTGACTTCACAGATGTTAATGCCTCTGCTGTCCAAACACATTTCACAGTTGTCTTTTTTTTTTTCCAACTTTGAGAAATCCACTGTGTGCCAGCAAACATGCTGCAGTGTTACATACAGTCTCCCTCTCTCTAATTATCTTGTGAGAATTTAAAAGCTGAGATATGCAGATTGCTTCTACAAGAATCTAAATAACAGATAACATTATGTATTTTCGCTCACCCGTGCAATATAAATGTGACTCAATATTCATCATCTCAAAGAGCACATATTAAACCATTAATGCGACGCACGCCCTCGCCTGCCTTCTGAATAACCTAATTAGTCTTCAAATGAGATGTTGGCTGGTCTCTTATATTGTCTCATTTCACAGAAATCGGGAGGAAATCCACCGAGACAAGACAGATAGCACAGCTGTCTTAGGAGGTGCTTAACTAGACCTCAGTACCATGACAATTTGAGAGTGATCATCCATTGTCTCACACGCACACGCGCACAAACAACACACGGTGTAGACAATGTTGCACACTGCATTCTTACGTAAGCAAACATATATTTGGAGAATGCACGGATGCATACATATTAGGGCTGCAACTAATGATTATTTTGGTTGTCGAATAATCTGTCATTTTTTTTATCGATTAGTCGATTAGTCAACGA
>JAVDPK010002018.1:131154-150033 GCA_034780415.1 Cichlasoma orientale
GACGCTGAAATTTTACGTCGACAAATTTTTGTAGTCGACGTCATCGATTACGTCGATGAATCGTTGCAGCCCTAATACATATGCAACGCTTGCGCCAGGTACTTAAATGCTCAAACTGGGTAAGTGGGGGGGAGTTCCCAGACCCCTAGGAAGACCAGGCACCCTCAGGTGATAATTAGTGTGCAGTTCAGTCATCTTGCTGGGGCTCGAACAGGAGCGGAAAGGGCCACGGAATGTTTTAGTCTGAAATGTTCCACCTGAAATCAAAAAAGTTCCTGAAAGTGTAGATACTTGTTGTCTTGTTGCATGACACACAGAAATAAAGCAAACACGAGTTTTAAAACTGAAACATTATATCATAATGATGAAACCTCAGACTCAACAGTATGAAAGGCTGTGTGTGTGTGTGTGTGTGTGTGCATGTTTCAGCTGTACTATTGGGCTGTAATTGTGTTTTAAAGCATTGCACAGCACATGTGTTAATGACAAACAGCACATGATCAGAACTTTAACAATCATTAATCATTTTTAAATAACTTTTTTCTCTATAAAAATGATATAAAAGGTGAAAAAGAGCGCCCCTCTGGAAATTTCATAACGATCGTTCAATTTTCAGTTATAATGAGAAAAAAAACAACTAAATGGGAATTATTAAAATGAATTGCTTGCCTTCTCATCAAGTGGATGCTTATTGGTAGCACATGTGGAATGTAAAAAATGTGAAGTGGTGTGCATTCATTGAAATCTGATTTAAGTTATTGAAAACCCTCAACAAGTTGATATTTCAGCATAATGTCAAGAGTCAATGAATAAATATGCAGTTCACTTCTGATTCCTTTTGATATTATCATCAGTTATACTTAATATGTCAATCTGTGCTCTTATATAAAACAAACAAACAAAAAAACCTGTGTTTGTTTTTTCATCAGTGAGCCACTGACTTTAACGCTACACAGCTGTGGGATAATCAAGTATGAGTAACAGTAACACTTCCGACCACCAGAAGCGTTTGCTGCAACTGAGCATGTGTGTTACCAACCCAGAGACCCCCCCAGGGTCGCCTCCATCCACCTTTCCTCTCCACCACAACGCTTCAGCTGTTGTGACAGCCCTGCTACCATGGGAGCATCTATTTCAGCGCAGGCCTTGATCTTGAGTGACTTCACATTCGACCCTCGGTCTCTAATCAGATGTGCCGCACGTAAACCCCCAGATGGCTCAGCTGCAGGATCTTGAGTAGGCGCAATCCTGGGCAGCAGTGGGCCTCTAATGGGCAAAGTTCTGGGTCATAGCTTGAAATGAACCACACAGGCCCTTTGACCAACCAAATTGACAAGATGTAGTCCACCTGCTGTCAACGTTCTGACATACAGAGACTGAAACTCACTGAATGACTTATGGAAATGACCGATTCAATCCCAAATTACCCTCTTCAACATGCTCCCTTTTCCAGTGAGTCACCATAGTCTTCAACACACACACACAAATGATCAAACTCTAGTGTTATTGCAGATGTCCCACCCTCTGCAGGCAGATAATTACAGTGTTAGTGATGGGGAGAGGTGGAGGGTGGGGTATGGGACAGGCTGGGGGGGAGAAGGGGTAGGGGAGAGAGTCGAGCAGCACAATGATTCATCACCAACGTGCTCAACACACATCCCTCCTCGGCAACATGCCTGCTCCAACCCCCTACCAGCAGTTTGGCGGCGTGCCCAGGAGTGACAAGGTGACACTGGCTCTTTTTTCATGTGCTGCAGCTCCACGCCACTCCAATCAAACTGCGAGCAGCACCTCTGCTTCACAACAACACACCGGCCGCTGACTGGCAGGAAGAGAGGTAAACCGGAGCTGCGATCGGACATAAATCATTCAGTGGCTGACAACTGCTGCCAAACGTTGATTGCTTTCTGGTTATCTTCAAACCCCTTGTTTCATTGTCTCCGTTAGTGACAACATATGTTGGGAGCAAAACAGAAATGTCTAAATATAAGTCACTGTGTTTGTGAGCTGACGGGCTCAGTGACACGATCCAGCAAAAACATTACCCGCCGAGTCTCAAATTTGATACATGATCAGGAGTAGAGCATGCTACCGAAATCAAATTGATTACTAGTGCTCTTTTACTCTTGAAAAAAAGAAACATTTAAAAAAATGTGTTTTTCTATTTAACAACCGCAACCGAAGTACAGCTTCACTGAAAAGAGAGTTGGCCCGTTTTCCTGTAATTTAAGCTGAAAAGCGCAGGGGACAGAAGGCTATTCATTAACACGCTACAATATGTGGATGTGTTAGTTTTTGGGAGCTACTCTGTGATTCAAAAACGTAGGGGATTTATTGTTGACAAAATTACATTTTTGACCAGTGTTGTTTTTTTTTTTTTTTTTTTTTAATGAATCTGAACTAATAGCGGGTTAGCAGGTCTGATCAAGGTATTTTATTGCCTTCAGGGTGACACTATGGATCCACAAGGAGGGTAAAACAACGACAACAACAACAATAACGCTCTAATGAATTTTGCAGACAAGGATTTCTAATATGACATTCACCATGACTCCCTAATGATTCTCTGTAATGTGTCTCTGAAATGCAGCTACTGATGACAGCACTGTCACTTTACCATGAATTGTTTCAAGGCTGACCTAGTATTGAACTTAGCTTCTCCATTTGGCCTCTTGACAGCTGTATCTCTTAACCATGCGCATCACAATAATGGTCAAACAACTGAGACCGCATCTCATAATAAGAATGACTGTTCATGCTTGGAGACACTATACATTTTCATAGCCAGACGTGGGAGAATTATGCACTTGAATTAGCAGCACTGCTGTTCAATCATACAAGCTCCATATACTGCAGTGCTAACACAGCACTAAAATATTAGCCCAATCGTAACAAAGGCAAGACTTATACTGTAAAGGTCTTAAAAACTAAACCAGAGCTTGACATAAAAAAGGGCACAGCAGATGATGAGATAGAGTTCACAGTTCACGTTACATGTGGACCTTAAATTGAAGTGATGCAATTTAAAGTGGCAAAGCCCTCTAGTGGCTGTAAAATTTCGAAGGAAGCCAGTGATAAAGTAAGTTAATGTCCCCTACGGTCCAAAGACACGCATGTTAGGTTCATTTCTGATTCTAAACTGGCCCATAGATGTGAATGGATGTCTGCGTTAGCCCCACGACAGACCGGCAGCCTGTGTAGGACGTACCCCGTCACTTACCCCATGACAGCTGGGATAGCCTCCTGCAATCCTGAACTGGATAAGCGGGAGAAAATGAATGAATAGATGCATTTGCCACATTTGAAACCGGCTGATTTCGACACTGACTTGTAACAGTTTTGAAAGACACGGAGAAATTATGTCTGAAAAAGCATCTATGTGTTCTTCAAGAGGGTACGAACAAATGAAACTGTTGTTTGCTCGGGGCAAACTTGTGCTGGGGAGACGCGGCGCAGACAGGTTGCTCATTTTCGAAAAAGAACTGTAGGTGAACTTCACTAGGGGGGGAAAAAAAGGTGGGTGACAGCATGGATAAGCTTTCACCACATCATTAAGCTGTCTTTGTAGTAATTCTCAACAACACCTGTTCGGGCTGGCTGCAGCGCCCGCGTTTTATGTTCTGAGGATGTAAGCTCATTGTACAACCAGATAATTTGTGCCCACCTTTGCCTGCAATCATTTTCTCTCTCCAGTGGATGTGAGGATACATATTTTGTGAAAGTTATCATTCATTTGATAGGTCTGTTTCAATTGATGCATTTTGTGCTTCTCATTGATAGAATAACCTTTATGCTTGTGGTGAAACACTTTTGCTATATTTTGAGATTTTCCTTTTTAAATTTTGTTTGTTTACGTTCAAAATTAAAATGGTTAATAAACAACAACAACAAATGCAAATTTCTGATAAAGAATTCTCCTGCAATGAAAGGGACATAATATCATAATTTGAATTGGGGAAATGAACACAGTGTGTTATATTCCCTCCTGTGTATTTAAAGTATAAATATTGGTATACAACATCATTCCGCTCACATAATTAAATCCCTGTAGTGCCCTTGAGCACAGTTCCTCTATTACATTACAGACCTTACGGGCTTTTCATTTGGTGTACGGCCTTGCAGAAACAAAATTCTTAAATAAATAGCAAAAATATCCCAAAATAATAAAATAAAAAAAACCACCCCTATTTATCACGAGAACTACTAACTGACATAGAAGAAAAATTACGTTTCCACGCGACAATGAGATGCTCCCTTAAATGCTCAAGGACAGAGCCTGTCTGTGTGTGAATATATGTGTGTGTGTGTGTGTGCACTCCTTCAGCACTCAAACAAAGCTAACTACTTCATTTCTACCCAGGGATATACAGTAACAAAGGGTCAGAGCCTTCTGAAGCTGTCAGATAGTGCAGCTTCTCTACCATAAACGGACACTGCAGCAGTGCAGGACAGATTGATTTCTACATATTGAAAACAAACACTTTTACCTTGTGGGAGGCATTGTTTTCCCTTAGGCTGATGTTGATTAAAAAGTGTAGAAAAGAGAGGATCAATTTGCATCTGACAACCCGGAGGTAAGCAGAAAATGATAATGAAGGATTTAACTGAATCCCTGTGCACGAGATAGAAAATAGATAAGGAGTCTGGGAAACAACGCTGTAAAGAATGGAATTTCTCAAATCGAAGCACAGAGGAAACATTATCATAATTAATATACATGGTCTATATGCAGTTTAATTGTTTAGGATGCAAAGCAAACCTTTCTCAGTACAGGCAATATAATTAGGGTTTGCCTAAATAAGAAACAGTCCCACACATACACACAGAAATCTGCACAAACTGTGGGAGGTGCTGTAACAGTTTGCCAACAGGAGACATTCACGCTTTGGTGCATCTGGAAGGGTGCTAGCTAATTCCCAGGACTTCCTATCCCATATAAGAATTGTGGATGACTTTGTTCGTCATTAGCTATTCACACAAACCACCAGCTCTGCATGCAAGCCACCGCCTCACAGTCTCCCACTGCGATCTCCTCTCTCTTGAGTCTAGACTCACACCTTTATTCTCCCTGCTATCAAACGCACACATCAACGCACAGTATGTGACCACATGACATGTCATCTGCCGATATAGCTCTGTTGTCACAGGCAGCAGGCGCTGATTACTAAGGATGTCACCCATTGTGCCCTGTGGTATCACACAAAGGTCTGTGATCATGACGAGTGCAGAAACTCACAGTATGCGCTCAGTCCAACTGGGTGATAGAGGAGAAGTTCTGCCGTGGAAGGGGCTAATTTAAAGCCTTTCTCACACTCGGGAAGTTCTCCAAGCTACTTGTTTGCTTTTATACTCTGCCTGGACAGTAGATAATATATAATGTAGGATATGTTTAAACTTCTTATATCTTAAAAGCAAAGCAGTGTTAGTGTGCAGCCACATCAGAAAGTGATCTAGCAACAGTCGCAGTGCATTTTTTTCCAAACAAGGTTGTACTTGCAAGTCCTGCAGGACCTAATGCTTGTTACTTAATTTTGTTTATAAGAAAATGGAAAGTTATAATGGAAGTGCTTCATAATATATAAAATAATTAGTGTGGAAGTTAATTGCTAACGTAGCCTGATTTAGGCAATACTGTTATTTTCTAATGCTTTTTCTTGCCTGAGAAAGCATAACGTGTCATGTCACACCACAGACTGATGTAAAGCAAAAGTGATGAAGCTAATGTAATAACTGGTCAATAAATGGTCAATCACTATTATCACAAATATAAGCTTAAAAGCTTGTGAGCAGCTGGAATAGCTGGTCTGATTACGTTTGTATTTGTATCTGCCATCTGCGCTAAATTCAAGCTAAGATTCTCTAACGTAAAGTCTCCACTAAACAAGATAGATAGCGCCACAGAATGTAAGCCAATTTTAACACATCACAGTGCTACAGTAGCCATAAAACGATGTGTTAAACAGACGTATATATGTGCTGTGACAAAAGCATATATGATGGCAAGAAGTTTATTCATAGCAGAGATTTAATTATGTAGAGTTTGGTATATTTTTGGTGTTGAAAACTTTGTGCTGGAGCCAGTAAGTGAGAAGGTTTTGTGACACCAGCAGGGGTGTGCTCAGCATCATTGCACAAGAGCCAGCAGCCCGTGCAGCCGACTGTGCCAGGCACCACAGAACTCTGCGGAGTGGTCTGATGAAGCTATCCGCGGCATCGTCTGCTGTCACTGAAGAAATGTGGGCGGCTGCTGTCCTTTTATAAGGGCAGTACCCTGAAGGATTGAAGAGGATCATTCTGATTGCCTGAACATGATCCTGAGTGGCTATAATCCTACAGAGCCCTGTTAGAGAGAGACACTTGTGTAAAAATAGAAAATATAGATTTGACTTTTGGTTTTTCATCACTTATTTTCAGGTCTCTCACCATCTTGCTCTGCGCTTCTCAGAGCTGCACATTTAAACCGAGTCATGTGAGTTAAAATCACTGGTGTACAGATGTCTTATCAGCAATGAAATGTAAATGCTCCCGTTTGATTTGCACCCGTTGTGCTGACCACAGTGTGTGTGTGTGTGTGTGTGTGTGTGTGTGTGTGTGTGTGTGTGTCTTCTCTGGTGTGTCTAAAGTCTGACATCCCTCATCGAGTGTTCTGGCTGGGCCAGTTGCAGTCTTTTTACTTATTCCAACAGACTTAGCCAATTGTCACTTCAAAAGCAGCAGCACAGCAGTTGGTGATGTGCTGCTGTTATGTTTGTCCAAAAGTGAAGTTTCAATTCATAAAAGTGCAATAATTAAAAAAAAAAAAATGAAATAACTTCTCTTTTTATTTTTTACCTGTTTCTTCACCAAAAGTCCCGGTAATTTCTTTTTCTGCAGAGTCAGCCACAACCGCATCTCTGATGCCCTGCTATGACGAATCAGCCATAATTTCAATATATTTTGTTCACTGTAATCACTACGAAATTTCCAAATAATGAAATTGAGACAAATTGGTGCTGCGTTTATTTATAAACTAGCCTTCTCATATTTGGCACTTAAAGAATAACCTAAAATCCAAACAGTGTTGACTTGTTCTATTATTGCATTACCAGTGATGAGGAGGGGATTTCTGCATGTTTGAGTCAGCATTTTCTGGAGTTAAATCTTGTGCTGGAACTCTCCGAAACACAGTAGCTTCTACAATCTGGCATCCCCAACAAATCCTATGTTTTATTAACTTTTTATTTCAAGTGGCAGTGGTAGATATTGAGGTTTATCACTGTTATTCATGAGAGGAGAGTGTATGTAGCAAGGCCCCCACAGCTGAGCGGAGAGAAAACAAAGACAGAAATAGAGGGCCAAGAGTGAGGGCCCATTTTCATTTTAATCAGTCAGCTTGTTGATTCAGTTGGCTATGAGCACTCTACAAACAAAACCAAATGGCAGCTCCTGGCACCGTCTGAGGCGCAGAGAGTCTGAGCAGAGTGATGAGAGAAGAAACATACAGAAAGGGAGTTTGGGAAATCAAGGTTTCATTAAGCTGGCCAAACACTGTAAAACTCAGCGCTGACCGGCCACTCCAATGCAGGACTGCTGCAAACAGAAGACTGCCCAAAACTGGATGTTTCACTTCTGAGAGCCCTGCAGGGTCCGTGGCAATAGCTCAGTAACTCAGTGGGACTTGAAGAAACAGACAGGGCAGGAAAGGGTGAAGGCAGCTTCCTCATTCTCTATTTGAATTATTCTGAATGGTTAATAGTGGAGGAGTTACAGAAATGCGAATGACATATTTAGAGTAATAATGAAGATAAATGAAGTCCTTCAAAACTACTCATGTCTGATAACCGCCAGTATTGATAACAGCTTCATTATCCCTTCTTCTCTTCCCTCTGAAGCTCTTCATTTTAAGCAGAGCCACAAGTCCTTCCTTTGTTATGCAGGTGCTGACCTGAAGGCTGATGAGGTTCATGGAGTAGACATCACAGGGGGATGTCTGTGTCAATCACCACATGGCGATCTACTGAATGGCTGTGTAGGTGGTGCCACTCGGCCATCGGACTACATGTTAAACAATTAGTGAAAAGCTGCCTTTGCACCTGTGCTTAATTGGGAAAATGTCAGGCTTCCCAGCTGAAAGCAGCCTGACATTTTACCCAGATTACAGTCTCATTCAAAGGCTTTTCCATTAGCCAAGGTATGTCTCCCAATCAATCTCCCTTATCCTCTCACTCTTCTTCTCTGTCCTCCAGCTTTTCTCTCACTATCGTCTTCCTCCGAGCTAAGATCACTCTTTGCCCAGCATGTTAGAACTAACATTTTAAATACGAGAAGCAAAAATGGCAAACTGAAGAAGTCAACACATAGTTTCCCAAGCTTCATAAGAACGGGAGTAAATTATAGTCACAGCTATCACAAAGACAGACTATAAGATACAGTCAGATATAAAAAAAAAATGTATCTGTTGCACAAAACGGATTAGTTCTTGATTATTTCAGCACGGACTAATCTGTCATGACAAATTCTTGAGCTAAAACAACACAACTGGGATTGTTTTTCTTATTTTTCTTAGGTTGCTTATTTTTGGTGGGGGGTTTTTTCCCCTGGTTTTCTGGAATTTCACCTCAGTCTTGCTCCTAGTGATCCTTTCCTGTGTTTTTGCAGTTTTCCTGTTTCTGTTTTTCTGTTTCCTTTTGTTTTCGTTTGCTGACTGACCTGCTGTTTCCCCAGTTATCCCTCGTGGCTTCTGAATTTTGGTTTTCAGTTTCTGGTTTGAGAGTTTCTTTCCTCAGTTGCGCAATAAACGCTCATCTTTGTTTCACCTCCGTCTACTGCATTCTGCATTTGGGTCCACAAGCTACCACAACACTCCGCACGGCTCAATCTGACAAATAGACCACATGCTTTAGGAAACAGCTCTTACGGTACAGTTATAGCGCCATCCCTACATTCAAGTCTTTCATGCTGATATAGCTCAGTATTTATTTACAAAAATGTAAGCGTGATATTTCTTGGTCAATCTTACAAAATAAACCAGCAATAACCAAACTCATTCATAGCAATTTGATTCTCAGATACATTTCATCAATTCTGCCAAAACAACAAACAAACAGAATCAGCGCTGGATCAGCCGTGGGTTTAGTTAAATCAAAAGTCCAATCTCACCCTAAACGCAGTGTGGTTGTCAGAAGTGATGTCCTGCCATGATAAACATTTTTAGACCTTGAACACTTTGATAAGAAACGCAGCACGGTCTTTGAAGTCTGATAACAGGGTGTAACATAAAGACCGGTGAATTGCTGGGACAGCTGCATGAAATCCATGCAGATAAAGATGAAATGGAGGGGGGAGGGGGGGGGGGGAGAAGATTCTACTTTACTGTTTAGGTTTGATTTATTTTTTTTCCCCACACTATACCACATCCCGTCAATCCCAACTTACTCAGTCCAACTCACTTGAATTTCTAAATTAATATATATCATGAACTTGCAATATTGTTAACAAAGTCCACAGTCTTTTAACTGTTTAGATTGATGTTTCCGTTAGCATATACTGTAAGTGAGTTTTGAGCTGCTCAACCTTTTTTCAAAACTGCTATTATCAAGTTTCAAGGACTTGAAAACTTGGTGGACTGAGAACAAGTAGCCGACTACAGGAGGCCAAAGAAATGATCTTCTACAAATTGGGGATAATAGACTTTCTTACCGAGTGCTTAAATCTCCTGAAGTTTCAGATGAGGCCAGAGAATAGATGATGAGCCTTGGGTCTCTTGGTTTATCTTAACTTGGTAACACATGAGCCTTTTTATGCTCTGGGCATTATCAGAAAATGTCATTTTTGGACGACTCTTACAAAACTCACGAATACAAACCTTGATACTCTTAAAAGGTACCGCAAAGAATTGTGTCACATGTTCATTTATATCAAATATTATCAGATAACATGGAGAAAAAAAAATCTTTGCTAGAAAAGATGCTAGAGTGCTTTTACAACTGCTACAGCAAGGGGGGAGCCACGACATCAAGTCAGGGGGGCGATATCATCATCCCCAACACTCTGAGATTGTACCAAGGCTAAGCTGGAATCCTATTTCGACCATCACCAAAGCCAACCAGTAACCTTCATGCCCTGGCCGGGATTGATCCAAAGATGGTAGTGTCCCCACTACACTAACTAAATATTCCACTTTTTTTTTGAGAAACTTGCTGAAGTGCACAGCCAGTATTAGAAATATCTAAATATGTGAACATGAAAAGTATTTCTTATGATTTGGAAAATCTCAATTCATTTATTCTCATCACTGTTGCAACGTTTCCTTATCAGCTGTCAGATCTCCATATACAAATACAACTCAATAAATACTGTTGCGATTGTCAGATTTTGTTTCTTTTTGTCCATCTGTCGCATTCAATTTTGAGGAAAAAAAAGACTACAATTTAATAAATCTTCCTTGGGCTATGGCTGCACTCAGTAGAGTCTCCACTGTCTAAAGAAACTTTTTACTGACTTGACACTTTGAAAGGAGGCGAGTTGATAGAGGATAGGAAAAGCTTGAGGCTGAGGCACAGACAGACAGTTGATGGACACTTCTTAACCCCTCAGGGACTTGCTGCATTTGTCTACTTTAGCTTGTTGTACAAGTCATTGCTTTTTAATCTTAAAGTCAGAAGCAATGCAGCTTTTTTGTGGTTGTTTGGGGAGTCACAAGATATCCTGTCTTAATTCGTTATGATATTGTAAACCTAGTGCTGTGATGTTTTTTAAAGGGTTTTAAAAATTTATATAATGCTGATCTTTCAAATACTGTAGAACAGGAGGCAGAGTCGCTCTGGATCAGGTGACCCTGAAACATCCTTTAGTTGCGCTGCTATAGGGGGACTTCCCATGATGCACTGAGCGCTTATTCTCCACTCTCCTCTTCTGTTTACCAATACTCCATGTTATTTTGTCTGCTTTCTTTCATACTTTGCGTTGTGTCATGTTTGGTGTTCATGGACTCTGTTCACCTTGTTTCTGTCTTCTCTTTTACTCCACTGCCTAACTAGTCATGGCTGATAGTTCCCCCTACCTGATCTTGTCTTGTTAAAAGGGAGGTCTTCCTCCCCACCATCACAGTCGGGAGGAAGAACTAACATCATCTGATAGTTGGTATTCACTTACAACTACCTATATATATATATATATATATATACACACACACACACACACACACACACATACACAGTTCCAGCTGTCCAGTTTTGTGGACAATATCCTATTTGTATATTTTTTTTTATCTTTTGCAGCTTTGAACATTAAAATGTGGAAGCATTATGCCTATAATTTTAATGCAGTGAGACTCATTTCTAATTTTTTTAGGTGCTATTATTTAGTATAACAAAATGTTCTCACAGTTACAGACTGCTTTGTACCTCTATGTAATGCGGGATTTAAATTTAGCCATAAAACAAATGCATGTACATAGGAATCTATAATTTAGGCAATATGATTTTTTTTAATTACTGAACTTTTTTTTTTTTTTAATTTGTCCTTTACATATTCCTTTGTTTGGCATATAAAACAAATGCTCCTTGTTAAACTCCTCTGTTCTGTTCAACAGTGTAGTTTTCCTTTAATGTTTAGCCAATGTCCACTTTCCTTCTCTAATATAAAGACGTTCCACAGAGGCTAAAAGGAAAAAGAATGCGCTGGATTTCCCAATTAGCTGAAACACAGAATTCGTAGAGAGCTAAATTGTCCCAAGGTGTTTGAGCATTTTCAAGCCAAGAACAGCACGACCTTTGCACTGTCAATTAGCAAACATTTAATAAGTCAGCCTGAAAAATCCAGTTTTAGACCACTTAATGTCTGCCACTGCCAGCTCACTGCACACATTCTCCTAAAATAACTCTCATAATACCCACAGAATGTAATCATGAAGTCTTCAGGAGCAGTTCAGTATGTTTGTATAGTTAACCAATCCTTTGGAATATGTGTTGTGGAGAATTCTAATTCTTACAGGTCATATTTGTGACTCAGCTACCTTGGCAAAGAAAATATTTACAGCAGATTGACGATAAGCCCTGAACAAATGTCAGATTCTGAATATTTTCTTGGCATTACCCACTGACCCATAGAGAAGCCCCTCACACAAAACATTTCCCTGTAATGTAGTGTCCAACCTTTCACATGTACTGCCTTTGGAGAGTGTCACTCTTAACATGGTGGAATGAACATCAAATTCCTTTTAGGGAGCTACAGTCCTATAAAGGTCTGTCCCTTTTTTTTTAATCACTATCTAAATCCATTTTTTTTTTAACATTAGTTTCACAGGGAAAACATGGTGAACAAACTAAGCTCATTTAAGGAAACAGTTCAACACAGATCTCAAATCCCTTTCCTGAAAAATTTCTTCATGCCAAAGTGTAAAAGGCTTTGGCTAATGACTTTAGTAAGAGTGTGAAACATGTATCCACCAGAAAAGGGTGGGACTGGCCTAGCATCTGGAGAATATGCCCCAAGATCCAAATTCACCGGTTAAGAGCTTTTTTCGTAAAAGACAGCAAATGCCTGCACACTTCCTCCGCCTTATCTTCTTGTTGTAAGAGTGGCACATTGGCACAATTACTACTAGCAGTAGGTTTGTAAGTTGGCTTAATTAATATGTGGAAATGGATGGCAGCTAAGGAAGGATTTACATGAGCACAAGTCAGCCAATAACCCCTCTCTGCTCTGAGAGACAGCCAAGAACAAACAGTATGGTTTACAGTCACGTTAAACAAATTTTCCCTGTGAACGTTAGGGTATGAACAGTATGTACTCTTAGATGCCTATATTGACGTGGCCTATCATTATGAACGTAAACTCCTTTAAAAAAAATTAAAGGAACACTTTGACAACACCTGAGATCCTGATTGGGGGTGGGGGTCTTGCTGGATATCTTTAATGATATGGATTGGCTAATGTGTTAGAAATGAAAGGATGCCACATCGTTTGATGAAAAGGAAAATTATCAACAAATAGAGGGGTGAATTCAAAGACGCCCCGAAAATCAAAGTGAAGGCTAGTCCAATTTGACAAAATTTAATTGCAGCAACTCAAAATAGTACTCAGTAGTTTGTATGGCCCCCACGTGCTTGTACGTATGCATGCCTGTCGATGTCGAGGCATGCGCCTAATGAGACTACGGATGGTGATCTCCTTCTAGATCTGGACCAGGGCATCACTGAGCTCCTGGACAGTCTGAGGTGCAACCTGGTGGTGTTGGATGGACCAACTGACACTAACATCCCAGAGGTTTTTCATTGGATTTAGGTCAGGTGAGGGTGGGGGCCAGTCAATGGTATCAGGGCCTTCATCTTCCAGGAATTTCCTTCTTACTTTCACCACATGAGGCTGGGCATTGAATGCTATGGCATGCACCAGGAGGAACCCAGACTTCACTGCATCAGCATAGGGTCTGACAATGGGTTGAAGGACTTCATCCTGATACCTAATGGCCGTCAGGGTGCCACAGCCTAGCCTTTAGAGGTCTGTGCGTCCCACCATGAATTTGCCTTCCCTGACCCACCACCAAACCGGTCATGCTGAACAATGTTACAATCTGCATAACGTTCTTCACAGCTTCTCCAGACCCTTTCACGTCTGTCACATGTGCTCCGCATGAACCTGCTCTCATCTGTGAACAGCACAGAGTGCCAGTGGTGGACCTGCCAATTTTGGTATTCTATGGCAAATACCAATCGGGTTTCATGGAGCCGGGCAGTGGGCACAGGGCCCACTAGAGGGCATAGGGCCCACTAGAGGGCATCAGGCCCTCAGGAAGTCTGTTTCTGATTGATTGGTTAAAGACATTCACACCAGTGGCCTGACAGAGGTCATTTCGTAGGGCTCTGTTAGTGCTCACCCTGTTCCTACTTGCACAAAGGAGCAGATACCGGCCCTGCTGATAGATTAAAGACCTTCTATGGCCCTGTCTCGCTTTCCTAGAGTAACTGTCTGCCTCCTGAAATCTCCTCTATGCTCTTGAGAGTGCACTGGGAAACACAGCAAACCTTCTGGTAATGGCACGTATTGATGTGCCGTCCTGGAGGAGTTGGACTAACTGTGCAACCTCTGTAGAAGATAATGCCTCCTGCTACCAGTAGTAACACTGACAAATGCAAAACTAGCAAAATAACAGTCAGAAAAGATGAAGAGGGAAAACTTGTCAGTGGGCTCCACCTGTAAAACCATTCCTGTTTTGAAGGTTGTCTCATTGTTGCACCTCCAGTGCACCTGTTGTTAATTTCATAGACACCAAAGCGGCTGAAACTAATTAACAACCCCCTCTGCTATTTAACTGACCAGGTCAATATCCCAGAAGTTTAATTGACTTGATGCTATACCATGATTAAAAAGTGTTCCTTTATTTATTTATTTTTGAACTGTGTATCCTCTCATGATCACGATCACCGGCATATATATAGAGAGAGAGAGCTATTTCCTACAGCACAGGACATTTCAGGACTATCATCACTCATCGGGGACTATTGGTTACTATTGGTTGCTTTTGAGCAGTGCAGATCACTTTGTTGACTGCAGCCTAGCCCGATAATGTAGGTGCTTGACAAGGAGAGCAACCAATAATCAAAGTGAAGTTAACTGCAGACTACAGACTGACATTGTTGTAAATATAGCCAGTGTGTAGGTGGTCCAAACTGCTTGCAAATGAATAACAAGCACAGACATGACCTAAGAGAATCACAGACAGAGAATGAGGATACTGCTGCATGAAGCATGGCACTGTAACAGCTTATGGGTTTTCTCTGTCTCTGAATGTATTGTAGGGGGCATCTATGAACAACACTCTTGTCTATAAAATGAAAAAATGGGAAACAAAGCTGATAACAAACAAAGAACTTCATTGGTGGGATCCCCTTGTGGGCAATGGCATCACTCAACCATTTAATTGGATGGGACTGACATTTGCAGAGCAGGGTGTCACAGCATTTGCGCGAGTACAGAGGCCCAACTTGCTGCCATACAGATGCATCACGCTCCACTGATTCAAGAGGCGCTGTTTTCCTCCTCCAAAAAGAAAACTCAGTCACACTCAGCAAAGTCACACTCAGCAGAGTCAAATGCATTTGCTCGCGCATTTCAGTTAATGGGCAACTTGGGGAGACATCGAGGTGCGGCTCAAATAACATTCAATAAGCATGCTCAACCGACCTACACGTTTTCACCCAAATGTATTAAACAATATCAACATCACACAAATATCACAAGGCTCATTAATCAGCTTAAATAGATATTAAAGTGTCCTTGGCTTACTGTATGTGCTGTATCATGCTGTAACTAGATTTCTTGTCTCAAAGATGAGAAAGAGAAAAAGGCAGATTCTAATAAAACAAGAGCAGCTTTTATTATAACCTACTAAAACACCGCACCCTCTCAGTAATGCTTGTGTGCTACCAAAGAATATGCACGAAGTCCAGGTTTGACAAATACAGCAACACCTCTTCACTGGCAAGACAACAACAAAATGTTTTAGTTCATTATGATGTCACTGATAATGTATGTAAGGTGTTTTGCTAATGCCCAGTATTAAGGACTAAAATAGCTCTCACTCAAAGCATTAAATGAACCCATACAGCACAGGAAGCTTACTGTCTTAGCCCAGTATTAATACTTACTGTAGCAGTATCTGTTTTTCTATAAAGATTTAGAGATAGGAGTTGCAATAAATAAAGCTATGAAAATTTGATTTTTAATTTAGTGAGTAGTTACAAAACATAGACTCCTGGAGATTCTAATTCCATGCTACCATCTCAAGAGAATCATCATTATCCAGTGGATTACTGTTTTATGTTACTATTATCAACAATCAAGAAAGCAACCAATCAAGTTTAATCCAGGTAACAATTCCCCTATGACTCCTGCTATTCTAATCCCCTCTAGAGAAATGAATAAAAGAGAGAGGGAGGGAGGGAGGGAGGCAGCGCAACAGAGGCACAGAGAGGAACATTCAGAGAGACACACAGTTAAATACCTAATGACATTTATATGTAGTCTGCGAATATATGATGATCCTGCATTTTCCTGCATTCTTGTGAGAAAACATTGTTCTATTGATGCACTTGAGATAAAACCCAGAGACATGTGATGTGAGAGTAATTTTAAAGTTCCTCCTTTATGCATTCCACTCAGTTCTTTGGCCCTGTTGTTATTTTCACCTCATGACTACAACATCCTCACTGCAGACACAGACCCTCACAGTGTCCCCACATCACTACTGTTAATATACTTTATTTTCTGACAAATAACAGACCAAGAGGATATAAGGATGCCTTCCTTTTATCCCCTCGGCTTGCTGCCTGTATGTTGGTAGTTTTTACCGAAGGACAAGAAAGCTGAGTCCTGACGCTCGTTTGTCTTGATACTCTGTTAGTACTCAGCTTTCTTGGAGTCAGTGGGTGGAGTGCTCAAGGGTGCTCCATCCAGTTCTGAACACTAGGATGAAGAGAGGAACTGAGCTATCAACTGATCACCACCTGGTGGTGAGTTGGATTGGGTGGCAGGGGAGGATGCTAGATAGATCTGGTGCACTTAAACATATAGTGTGTTGGGAACACCTGGCAGAGATCTTCAGCTCTTCTTCAACAGCATTCTGAGGGAGGCTGAGGACATTGAGTCCGAATGGACCATGCTCCACACCTCCATTGTCGAGGCCGCCACACGGATGCCTCCTGTGTGCCTCATTGGTGAGGTCTTTCTGTGCATGTCTTACCAGGATGAGGTGCCAATGTAGACCCAGGACACGCTGGAGCAATTATATCCCTCGGTTGGCCTGGGAATACTATGGTCTTCCCCTGGAAGAGGTCAATTCTCAGGGTGAGGAAAGTTTCCTACCCCACTTTTTTGACGTTTTAAAAATGACAACATGAAGTCCCTGCAAAGAGACAATGACATTTAAACAAGCTAGACTTCAATGACTGTTTGTTCTTGTAAAGCTAGAGCAGTTACATTATTCTAATATTAATTTTAATAATTTCACCAATTAAATTTTATATAAAGTTTTCACACCTCAGTCATAGTATTAAGAAATATATAAATTAGGATATATATGTCTTTTTGTGTGTGCATGTAAGCGTCTACAGCTGCTTGGCTGTCTCAGGCTGTGTGATTACATAAAGTCAGCTTTCCAGCTGTAACTGACAATACTTTAAGCTTGAATCTAATAAAGCCAAGCTCACAGGCTCAGTGTGTTTTCTCTAGCATGCAGTGTACCAGTGTGTGTATAATACCTTCTGTACAAGCACCAAATGCTTCTCCTTCCTTCTTCAGCCCACATCACCTCAACTCAGCTTCCAAGATCGGAAAACGTAGCTTTGTGAGAGCTTATCCACAACATACTGGGATAAGACGGGTGGTCATAAAGAGTAAGACAACAAAGTCCCAATCCCAATAACCATTTGGGGATCCATCAAGAGCAAGACAAATGCAGTTTACTGTAATGGTTTGATATGATAATTAAAAATAAATAAATACCACACATGTATAATTTGGTCCACACAAAATCTCAACCAGCTATAGGTCAGAAACAAGTTATTTAAAAATTTAGTTATACGAGATTAAGCATTCTATTTACAGATCTGCAAGAAGGCTGCAGTCAGGTGTCAAAGCAAATAAATAAATAAATAAATTATATATATATAAATATATATATATATATATATATGTTCTGTGGGAAATTTCAAAATATCTCCAGAATATATCTTTACCATACAGCCCATCCTCCTGCCATGAAACTGGCTGCAAAACAAAAACAAATCTTAGAAAATTCAAATAAATTTAATACAGCTTTATTATTTTGAGATTTGGTTCAATGAAACTTATTTTGTTGCATACTTCTCTCCAGTTCAGCGACTTTCTGCCTCTGTTTCCTGACAATGGCTTTGTATCTTTGCTGAACCTAAATTGATAGATGAAACATTTTTAAAGGTCTGCGTTTTGCCTGTATAATTATATTTTACTTCACCTCGTGACATTCTAAAACAGAGTCAAAAGAGCAAATCTGTGCAAAATTATGACTACTTCTATTTTCATTTCATTTATTAAATGCAGTAAATACTGTTGCACCTGTATCCAAACCTAACCCTTGGATCTAAGCAGAAAGAAGATTTGCCGAGGTTTAGAGGATTGATTGTAGATATTACTCCCAAACATATGCCTTCCTGTAAAAAGAAAATATCATAATTGCACTTCCTCCAGGCCAAGCATCTTAGCAGGTGGAAATAATCCGATTGAAAGACAGGACAGCATCCCCTGAGGTCTCCTGTCAAACTGATATTCTGTTCATTGCAAGAACTCTGTAAGGTATAACCTGCAGTAGTACTGAATAGGAACAATGTTAAAAAAAAGAGCCCAGACTAGCAGATGTTTTGGTAACGGTATGTACACAATTCAATATAAACAAATCAAACTGAGAACAACACAAAGTCATATGGAAAAACATTCACCCTGTAGCAGACAGAGGGCATGCAGAAAAAGGCCAATGAATTGTGCAGTTATTGTAACCAAGTGGAAGATATGAGAGTTCCATGATTTATAAATAAAGATGTGTAATTTCTCACTTCCTAAATGGAGATCTAGAGGAGGGCCAGGAAACGGAATGGATGGGAGGAGAGGGAGAGAGAGAGTCCTACAAACGTTTATCCCTTCGTAAACATGGAGTTTCACTCAGCTCAAACATGTGAAATTGCCTCCCTGGTCAGTCAGATGCACTGATGGAGATAAACCAAAGTGACATAGCTGCTACATCTGTGACAGCTCAACAGTCTCCACCGTCTCTTTTCCCATGCTCTCGCCGTCCTTCTTTGGCTTTTCCGTCTCCATCTTCTCAAGGGCACATTGCCACTGTGAACAGAGACATTATCTTTTGTT
>JAVDPK010002018.1:162844-188848 GCA_034780415.1 Cichlasoma orientale
GTGTGTGTGTGTGTGTGTGTGTGTGTGTGTGTGTGTGTGTGTGTGTGTGTGTGTGTGTGTGTGTGTGTGTACATGTGACTATGCCTTTGTGCAAGCAGAACTATCACCAGGCTTACAGGCCTTACCTGTAGGCAGGAGGAGCTGCTTGAACGATGGTGTGACCAGTTCAGCGCAGAATCACAGCCCTGGATCGGAAACAGAGACAGAGGCAGAGACTGAGGTTTCAGAGTTGAAAGGATTGTCTGCCCGTCAGAGAAACATTGAGACAAAGACACCAGAAAGAATGAACTCCTGCCTGACCACTGGAGCTGCAGACCAGCAGACTGTGACTGACTGGCAGACTGAGCCGAAGATGGCGATGCGGTCACTGCGCCACACCAAGCCAACTGGCTCACTGAAACGGGATCTGTTTTTCCGACCCCACGGGGAAACAGTGAAGAACTCCCTGCCATCCCTGTATCTGAAGCCCTCTCAGGCCTAGCGCAAAGAAGAATTAGAACTGGAGTTTAGTTTTGGCGGGCTGTTTTTTTTTTTTTTTCTTTTTTTGCCACATGTCAGCCAACTGAGTTTTAGGGAGAGTTTTTGTCAGAGGTAGCTCCAGATAGTCTCATCTTTAGCACCCCTTCTACTCTGTCCCCCCCGTCCCCAAGACAGAGTGTCAAAGGACATATGGTTTAGCTAGAAGCACCTGGCAGCCCCTTCAAACTGGCAGGAAGATTGAAATTGTAGCAATGGGAGCTGGAAGCAAGAAGAAAGCCTACAGATATCTCCAAAGAATGGTCTGGAATTCATTACTGTCACTGAGCACACAGGAATGGGAGTGTGATGATGGGATACTGGAAAAAGGCAAATTGGAGTATGGAGAAATGGGATCTTTGAGGACACAGGAAGTGAATGGAGCCTGTTGGTGACTAATTTATTAGGTAGACAGATTTTTTTTTTTTTTTTTAAATTAAGTTGCGTCCCAAAAGAAATTACTCATTTTCTTCTGGTGAAGTGTTGCAGGGCACAGATATCTAAAATTTTGAAATGCCACGGGCTATATCGAGAACTATTGTGCAGTGTCATTGGACAGTTACCATGTTTCCATGGTAATATTTGCCACTTGCTTTAACAATTCAACAAAAAGGAGAAAAAAATCAACAAAAAAGAAGCCAAGGGAAGGCTCCAAGGAAAAAAAAAAATACTGTCACTTGCAATGATTGATCGCTGAATGAAACTGTAGCAGCAAGGCAAGAAACACACAAACACACGAGACGTTAGCTTCTGTCGTCACACCACTTATTTTATCTTCCTATATTGTGCCACAAACATACAAATGCGCAGCTTTGTCTGCTGTTTTACTGTAACTCTGTAGCTCCACCCATTATGTTCACTGTGGAGCAATTATTTCTGCCTCTGCAGCAGCTCTGTCTGTCTGCGTAACTAAAACACCTGTCTAGCTTTGACAGATCAATATACAATAAGACTTTTGGCATATTTGCGTCATTTATTTGGAGTACACTTCCAGTACTCCAAATGGTGAGTGATGGCAATGCAGAAAATCACTGTGCATTTACTAAGTTCAAAGAAGGCACTGGGATTTTTTTTTTTCCTGCGCTGGTTAAAATGAATAAAATTGATTATCAATATGCATAAGTGTGTATACTGTACAGCATCTTCTGCCATGCATCATCAGCATCATGCCCTGCTGTTTAAAATAGATTACTGTGTGTACTTGTCATAAATGATGGATTGTCATGAACTGGATCCATAGACTCACCAACTATTTCACAGATGAGAGTGACAGAAGGAATAGATAAACACAGTAAAACTGACAGAGGAAGGAGTTTACAAAAGAGCATTTCTCTGTTTTCACAAGCTACACAGGGCAGATTACGCCGAGGAAACCGTGGACGGTGAAGAAAAAAAAGAAAAGATGTTGCTATGCATCTCCCAGTTTTTGTTGTATTCTTGCAAGGTGATAAATGCTGCCTTTCACATGGGACTTTTCTTCTGCAAGCTTGCTGCTATATAGGCAATGAAAGGCTGTTGCTTACTTTTCAGTGGAAGTCAGAAGCACTAGTTGCTAAATTGTCATTCTGAGAATCCCGATGTCATGTTTGGTGCAGTTTCACACACACAGTGAAAGCCATTTGGCGCTATTAGCTTTTATGAATAAACCGTAGCAATAAAAATATAGATTACAGGTTTTCGATTCACAGCGTGTTAATTACTCGCGTACTGCGTTCACTGTATGCGCTTTTACTGCATTTTTATTGTGCACAAATGAATTCATGACCTTTTAAGGAACAGCTATATTTGGAGGACTGCTATTTCGAAACCTGCTACACAACTCAAGTAATTAAAGCAACTGAAATTAATATTGTTGCAGTATTCAGGTGTGTTAATACAACACCAAAGAGGAAAGACATCAGTAATAAACTAAATTTAAAGGCGCGATCGTTGCTGCCAATTAATCTGGGAAGGGTAATAAGGCCATTTCCAAACCATTTGAACTCCATTATTCAACCGCCCAACAGTCCAAAGACATGCAGTTAGTGGGGTTTGGTTAATTGGTGATTCTAAATTGCCCATAGGTGCGAATGGTTGTCTCTCTCTGTGTTAGCCCCGTGACAGGCTGGCGATTTGTCCAGAGTGTACCCGGCCTCTCGCCCTATGACAGCTGGGATAGGCTTCAGCCCCGCCGCAGTCCTGAACAGGATGGATGGATGGATGGATGGATGGATGGATGGAAATCAAATTAGAGTTCTTCTTTTAACATTCCCTTTCTCCCGGACCCACCTTCTACAGTAGTTCCTTTTTATTCTGAAAAGGGAAAAAGGTGCATTCTCATCAACCCTTAAAAGCACTAAGGCTGGCGAGAGCCCACTCCTCCCCACAAATAGTAATCTTAATAGGAAAACAGTCCTATAAAATGATGGCTATCGCCACTCACAGATTGCCTCTGACTCTTTGTTACTTCCCAGTCCTCAGGGTCACTGTGTCCCTAGGCTATGTTTGCGACTATATTTCTAAACAGAGTGACAAAGGCTACGAAGGCCTTGAGACCGAAACTTTTAAAAAGGAAAAGCCTTGTTGCCGAGTTCTGTTCTTCTCTATCCCTCATTTCGTTTCTACAAAACGCTTCACTTGTCACCGCAGACTCCCATGCTCCTTTAATAAACGCTCCAAACGAAAATGTCTGGCTTTGAGTGGCAGAGTGTGACTGTTTAAAACCATTGGGATTCTAGTGTAATCCTATGGAAGGCACAGACACAACCTGACTTTAAAGTCGTCTTGTCGCTCCACATCCAAGTGAAGAACCTGGAGAGGAGAGGCTAAGGATTGTAGAGAGAGGCTCTGGTGTGAGAAATCAAGTGTTCATGTTGACTTTCCAGGGAAATCACTCTGCATTTGATACATGTTGAGTGGAGAGACCCATATGTTTTGGTAAGACCTTACATCTGACATTAAGCTTAAAATAGAGAGAAATGTGGGTTACTTCCACTGAGGGGGTCCCATGGATGAAACTTTAAGGACTGTCAGTCAGCGGATGCAGCCTGCGTCAAGTGAACAGGTTGCTTAGGAACCGATCAAGTGGAGAGCACAATTGTTACGTGTTTGTCATCAGAGCATTTAGAGAAATTTGGCAACACTGGTGTTTTTTTTTTAAAGCATGGCAGAGACCCATGGGTCAAGGTGTGAGAATGGTCAAAGAGTTTAACTGGATGCAAATGTAGCTCACTGTGCGATAAAAATGCATCCACTTAGGTTGTTTTTCGTGCTAACAGGAGGAAAAACAACTTTCCCAAACTTTCCTTTTCCTCTTTGTTTTTCTTCTCCTTTCTTTGTCTTTTTAGCAGACAGCTGTCTGAGACAAGATACTTCTTCCACTGGAGACCTCACTCTTTTCACTCACACGCTTGCTGGCTCCTGGTTGCCATGGAAAAGCCCAGAAAAGGAGCAGATAACAGTTCAATGAGGGAGCAGAGACTGGAAGGTCTGGAGGGAGACAGCAAGTTTCTAGGGCCCGTCCTGTCAAGGCATCAAGCTCTTTTGATGTGTGAAAATGGAAGGGAAGACAGAGTGAGAGAAAGATTTATAAATACAGAAAATCAGAGAGGAATAAATGGAAGGGGGGAAATTAATCTGTTGACTGAAGTCAAATTTGTGTGTGGAAATTGAAGAACCTTTCAAAAAGAACTGATGTAAAAAAAACAAACAAAAAAACCCCCCAAAAAAACCTGTTTGTGTTGGTAATTGTTTAGCAGCAGGAGTAATTTTAAACGAGTAAAAGAAAAAGATCAAAATCCTGATAAAACAAGACCAACCTTGCAGCCAGAGAAATGACTCACTGGAATACAGACGAAATCAGCACGATATCCCAGCTCCCATGTGAGAATTAACTGTCTATTACTGATTTATTAATAATTTCATAAGTACAGTGTTGGTGATTAATTTCTGCAGCGAGTCAGTCAGAAAAAGGTTGAAATGAGGCTGTCTGGCACCAAAAGCCTATCTATCAAACCAACAAATCAAAATGTAATCATAAAAACCAGAAAAGGGCCAAATGTTCTGAGAGAATTTGAGTAGGCTGAAAGATGGTGCCTCTATAAATTTCAGAGGCCAGAGTATCTTTAACATCCAATAGCAATGCTAGCTTGGGAACTCCTACTGGGAGTTAAAGTTATAAAACCATCAGGGAAAAATAATAACAGATTGAGGATTAATCCGCTACCTTCTGCAAAGATGAACTCACTGATTAGGAAGGTTACTCATATCCCAAAAGTAGAAAGTAGACAATAATAAAATGTGCATACAAACGGATGAATTCTTAAAATGCTGTACTTCTGTGACACATCAGTAGGGACTTGGTGGTGACAGCCCCACCTCACTTTTTCACGAAGGGTTTTGAAGTACCACTGTCAGGAGGGGCCCCTGAGAGGTTCTTGAGTGAAACACCTGTCTGAAATCAGATTCACTTTTATTTCCCTGCCTCCCCGAGACTGTAGAGCAAAGATATAGGACAAACACACGGCACTACCGCATGCCCAATGAAAGCAAAAACCATATTCCATGAGAGTAACATCTCCTTTTTTTTTCATTTTTATTTGCATCCTTGAGACAAAGTAGCCATTGCTCAAGAGTCTGGGCAATGATTAGCTTCACATAAATAACAAATGTGTTTTGTCCTCTTTTTATAATGCAGCTTTTCAGCCTCTATGGTTACTGTACGTAGTAGCACCTACTGGGCTGTACCAATCACTTCTATGTAGATTAAAAGCAACAAAACTGCAGCTGCTGGGCCTGGTAATTTAAAATGAATCACATCCCGTGCATAGCAGATACTCAGAGTGTTTTCACACCTGTGCTGGTTAGTCCATTTACATCAAACTCTGGTTCGTTTTCCCCCTTGAGGCCGTTTGTGCAGATGTGAGCACGGCAATCGCATTCAGGTGCAGACCAAAACAATCGCACCGAGACCTTTTGGAAAAGGTGCACTCGCTCTGGATTCAGATGAATTTCAGAGTGGTTTGCTTTATGGTGAGAACATGATCCAGTCTCAGTCTGACTACCAGCTGTACGCTGCAAGTTTGCAAACTCATCAAGTGATTCCAACCAGATTCAACAAATTATATGAGCGAAAACACCCTTAGATGCAACAGCAAACCTTTCATGAACTGGGGACAAGCTGAAACACTTGCCGTATGATAACGGTCGGCAAAAATGTCAGTGTTGGTGTCAGTCCACTCCTGTCATCTAAACAGAAATATCTGTGTGGTGTCTAATGCTTCCTTTAGCACCACCAGCACATGAATTTTTTTTAATTGAAAGTGTGTACATGTTTGATATTAATGTCCACATCAAAATAAATCATAATCACATAATTAATATGTTATACGTACAAAAAAAATCCCATCAGCCTCCGCTTTACTTTGCATTTAATACTAGGTCCATGGTAAACATGATACATTATTTATTTGTGAGCATGTTAGCATGTTTATTTGCTCAGAGAAACATGGCGCATAAGTATAGCCCCACAAGTTTGTCTAAGTAGCTGTTCACTCTAAGCCTTGTTAGGGTATAACCCACTTCAATATTTAAAGTAAGAGTTTGAGAAGAACACGATGAAAAACTGAAGAAACTGTCAGACGTATGCTGTCTGCAACTTTGAAGCCCAACTTTTGCTAATGATTAAGATAAGAAGTGGTCAAAGATGATAGGTAGGTGGACAAAGACTGATGATGAATGACGTGAGAAGATTGAGTTTATTTATAGAACTGAGAGATTGATTCTTCTGAGGGGACTAAGGGCAGCAGGGTGGCTCCTTCTCTGACAATAAAGATCCTTCAGTTCTGGCCATATTCAGCCCCCCGCTCTTGTGCTAGGCTACCATCATCCTTCCATCTCTGTGATTACAGAACATCTCCTTTCCTACTACCAGTCCTCTATCCGCATAAGCCCTAAACGCAGCTGTCTGCCAGGCCTTCTTTGTTAGCTCAGTACAAGGAGACATGAGAGATTGTTATAAAGAAAGGTGGCGCGTGATTAGACAGGCTGTGACACAGACTGTGCATTTTCAAGTTTGTCACAAACACTTAAACTTCAACACGGAAATTTCTCATGCATCCTCAAACATCAGGTCAACTGTATTTTACCATGAAGGCGGGAAATGTGGATATAAATAAAATAAAAATAAAAAACTCAATCCCCAAACTTTTTTTGCTGTTGTCTCCTTCTTACTGTTCATAACAAGTGGGAGGCCTTCAAGTGGTGACAGCAAGCTCTGGGGTAAAGAAACAGATAGAAAGAGAAAGTCTGATGAAAAGCAATGGAAGAGAATAAACTACCAGCCACAGATCAAAGAAAAATGCTGTCATGGGACCAACTAGGCATGCATGTCCAGCAGGCTTGGTGCTTCATGTGAGAAGATGATTGAGTATACAATGATGGCCTCTGAGGAATAGCCATGCTCTGAGGGTGACAACATCAGCAACAAAACCAATTCCCAAAAGTGCTATACCACACCAATGCCCTTTAGCCAGCGTGCCTCCAAATTCAGACCATTTAGAGGCATAATAAAAATGTTTCGACTTCAGGTATTTGTATATACTATTATACTCCAATTTGAAAATCATTTAAACATTTCATTTAAATCAAAATAGTAAAATAACAATATCATCTTAAAGTGTTTAAACTGAATGTTGAAACAGCATCCCAACCTTTTTGGAAACATGTTGTAATTCTGAAAGCAAAAAAAAACAAAAAACAATCTGATTCTGAAAAAGCTGGGACACTTTGTGTAAAATGTAAATTAAAAAAAGATTCAAATGATCTGCAAATCTCATAAGCTCTCATTTTATTCACAGTAGAACACAGGAAACACGATGTTCTCAGTTTAAACATCTGATGTTTAAACATTTTTACAATTTTCAGAAAAAAAAAACGGCTCATTTTCAATTTGACGGCAGCGAAGGGTCTCGGAAAAGTTGGGATGGGGCAACAAAAGCCTGGAAAAGTAAGTAGTACTAAAAAAAAGAACAGCTGGGGGAACATTTTGAAACTAATGTGGTTAATTAGCAACAATCCACCTGACTTGAGTGATAGATTTACACAACTTAGTGTTCTAGGGTTAAAACGGAGTGAGGAAGTGGGAAACTGCTTTGTGGCCAGATGAATCAAATTTTTAAATTATCTTTGAACCCTGTCTCCTCTGGAGTAAAGAGAAAAGAGGCCATACGGCTTGTTATCAGCACTCAGTTCAAAAGTCTGCAGCTCTGATGGTGGGGGGGGGTGTTTTAGTGACTATGGAATTGGCAGCTTGCATATCTAGAAAGGCATCATCAGTGCTGAACGGTCTATACAGCGTTTAGAGCAACAGATGCTCCCATCCAGATAATGTCTTTTTCAGGGAAGGTCTTGCATATTTCAGCAAGACAATGCTAACAACATACTGCATCAGAAACATGGCTTCATATCAGAACAAATTAGCTTAACTGGCCTGCGTGCAGTCCAGACCTTTCACCAACTGAAATATCTGGTGCATCAAAACAAAATGAAAAATGCAACGAAAAGACAAGAATGGGACGACATTCCTCTTCCAAAAGTGCAGCAGCTGTTTCCAGATGTTTACAGACTGCAATTAAAAGAAGGGGGGATGCTACACAGTGGTAAACACGGCCACATCCCAACTTTGTTGAAGTGTTGCTGCCATCAAATTCAAAATGAGCTCATATTTTTCTTATAATGGTAAACTTCCTTCGTTTGAACATTTTATATGTTTTATGTTCTATTGCCAATAAAAGGTGGGTTTATGAGATTTGTAAATAATTGCATTCTGTTCTTATTTACATTTTACACAACGTCTTCCGAACTGGGGGGGCTATACATGCCAGCACACGGCTGCTCTGCCTCTCCAAACAATCTCCGACTGCACTCAAATCAATGTGAAAACCAGCGGTCTCTCTAGATTTTTATAATTTATTAAAATCCAATGCCTCTGAATTTGTTCTGGCATTTAACGGTTAATATTTAATGAAAATATATAGGATTGTAAATTATGCAGAGAAATGTTTGACATTGTACTTGATTCGATTGACAAATATCCCCCACAGCTTCCAAACCTTTTTTTTTTTTGGAAACGGGACTGCACATGCAGCATGAAAGTTGATGTCGAGGCTCTGAGTCTCACTCCCACAAGAAAACACAAAGCTCAGAACAGCAGGGAGTGTGGCGTGTGTAGGGTATCACCCTAAGGATATATCCAGGCAACAACTTTATGAACAGTCGCAGGGCCAACAGCGGAAAGTGACAGAGTAGGAAAAGAGTGAGTAAAGCACTCCGTGGCGTTGGATATGAGTGTGGAGGTTTGCAGCAGAACATCTACACTCCTATAGAAGTAAGCAGAAGCAAATAAAGAAATGATAAATTAAAAAAGAATGTATCCATTTATGAATGTGTATATTTCTGTGATCTTATATTGCTTTTAAAATTAAAATTTCTACATTTGCAGTGCTAAAGACAAGTGTTACCCTTGTCAAAAATTTTAAAGATCCTTTATTATTATCTTCTTCAGAAGGAGCTAAAAACTGTGCAACTTCTGCATATAAAAAAGAAAGCAAGCCAACATTTTATCTCAGCACCTCCTTCTGTAAACTCAACTGGCATCAGCCAATGGGAAATCAATGCACTGACTGCTGCTGTGAGTGTCAATGAAATGTTTGGAGGTGCAATCCAAAAAATGCACCCATGTGGCTTTAGACTCTGACAAACAGAAGCAAATGAGGACAAACACCACACACACACGCGCACACGCACACACACACACGCACACGCACACACACACGAATAATCACACATACATACACAAGGACAATTAAATACGAAGCAAATCAACAGGGTGTCTTTTAGACAGACTGCTTCATTGCCAAGAAATCTAAGACCCGTGAGATAGTTTTCTTAGTTAGAGTTTCTTTGTGTTCTTACATTTGGGGAAATAACACAAGAAGCTTATTTTTTTATTCCAGGAATAAAACTAGACGGAAAAGTTTTAGGGGGGAAAAAGTGTTTAGTGAAAACCTGTTTCGGTTGACACTGTGAGGCTTCCTTCACTGTCATATTAATGGTAGATGGAGCTCTGTACTGTAACACGGCAACTGAAATATGAGTCATATATTTCTAAATACCATCTGGGTGTTTTTAACATAACCCCAACCATCTGTGTCAGCGCACAAGTCCAAACAAGAAATTTGACTTACAGAGGCAAATACAGTCAGGTCCACAGCAAAAATAAATAAATACATCATAAATTAATTAAAAAGGACTAGTTGAAGTCTGGAACTCGTGGACGCCGCAAAACGTTTGTGCGTTTCCTCCCTTGAGATGTTTTGCCAGGCTATCACTGCAGCACCTTCAGCTGCTGCTTTTTTTTTCCTGCCCTCAGTTGTGTCTTCAGTAAATGAAAAGAATGCTCTATTCAGCTCAGGTCAGGTGACCGATGCTGCCATTTGAGAAAAAAATCTTTTTTTTTCCTTTCACTTAAAAGCTCTTAGGTTGTTTTGTGTCGTTATCCATCTGCGAGGTGTAATCCTGTACGTCCCTCAGCGTTTGATTGAATCCAAGCAGAGTGTGTAGCTGTGTACACTTGAGAATTCGTTACAGCAGCAGTCGCATCGGCGAGAAACGCCGGTGACCCAGCTCTACTGACAAACATCCCACGCCATATCACCGTCATGTTTGACATGGTATGGGTTAGATATTGTCCTTCATCATATTCTTCTCTCATCATCAATTTTGACTTCATCTATTTTTTTGATAATCTTCTTCCTGAACCTGGCAGGTTTTTAAATATTTTCTTGCAAAATCTAATCGGACTTTTCAGTTCTCTATCAGTAGACTGCATGCTGAGGTAAACACTCAGGATTGTTAAGGTGTCTCTAGGTTGTACAATTTGGTAACCACTACAGTGTTCCTGATCACAAGCTAACTTCCACAAGGACATAGCCTGTGCCAGCAGTAGTCGTAATTTTGTCCCTTTCCCTGCAACACAGAACTATGCAACACCTGGCCATAAAACTGCTGCATAAAGCAGCAAAAGTACAAAAAAAAAAATCACCTGTCCAAGTACTTATGGCTTTCAAACACATTCACATAGCAAAGAACAGAGGTAAACGCGAGGACGTTTTTATTACACTGATTCATACAACGACTACTCTCACCTGACTCTGCCAGTACACTAATATGCACATTTAAGTGTGACATCCAGTGTTTCTGAATGTCATATACAGTGAGAGCCCCAAAACCTTCCAGCAGAAGGGGTTAGTATGATCCATTTGTTAGAGTAGTAACATTTATTTAAGGCCACTTAAGGAATTATCCCTTAAAGGAAAAAAAAACATTGTAAGAAATGAGGAAGTTACAAGTAATGAATTCTCTTCAAAAAGAGCTCCAGGCTATTAAAGAATAATTTCAGTAATTTCATACAGTATTCATACAAAATACACTGGTGTCTACACTGTGAATAAATAGCTTGAAGTCAGACCAATTATATAAGTAAAGATTAAGATAAGGATAAGCCAGGGTCACTATCTGTGGTCCATTTTCCTCTGATTGTCTGCCAAGCTGCTGCCTGCTGTTGTCTCAGTCTTGCTGTTCAGTTCTTAATTTAGCCTCCTCTGCACCCACACAGATTACAATGGCCTGCAACAGGCCAAGGTGCACACTGGTGTTCCACTCTACAAGCATGAAGTGGAAAAGGGACAGGGGGGGGGGGGGTAAATCAAGATACATCCCTGGGTTGATAGATACTGAATGGAACCGATAGAGAACATGGAGCAAGGTCGGCATCCATTAACCATGTCTTAGAGTCACAGATGGAAAACTCCACAACAGTCAGCTAGTACTGCTGCTGTTAACATCTCTGTCTCGCATGCGCATGAGGAGCTGGTGTAACTGCTTCTGTGAACTGATGGAATTTGTATGAACTATACATGTGCAGAAATGATGCCCTCCACATACAGCGCAATCATTTTTGGTGCTAATCTGTAGTAAACGTGCATACCATTGGACCAGTCAAAGTCTGAAAAAGATGCAACATATTAATACAGTCACTGATAACCATGGTTTGTATTCACATAGTCACATAGTCGGTGTTAGGCACACAGTCCAAATGCAGTTAAGAAGTCCTGACACTGCAATACGTTTTCCTGTTATATGAAAAAGTTGGACTGGAGCGGAGGTGTTGCACCGACAAAACAACGCATTGTCTGAGAAGCTCTTAGCCATGTAAGCCAGGTCTGTCTGCCCTCTTTCACTGTCCGCAGTCCTCCAGGACCTTAAACCTACACAGCAATGACAAAGTCAATGTCATGCTGTCACCTGAGTTGAGCCATTATTACACAGGCATTCTTAATAGCCCTATAGATTAAAGTCCAGAGGAACAAGACACCAAGAGATTAAAAAAAGAAAGATAGGAAAGAGGATGATGAATTACCTCAGATTGCTAGGCAATCATGCATAAATTACTAGGATGTTATAAGGATGGTATAATAACTAGTGCTGTTTTAAGTGATCATTCACTCATGGGGGGGCTGTCTTGTAAGGAGGAGTGGGTGGATACATGGGGGAAAGAGATGGGTGGTGGGTAAAGAAAGTAGCGGGCCGCAGCTGTCTATTCAATCACATCACCGTCAAGGGTATCGCCCTGACACTGTCTCCCCTCTGTGCCCTGAGCATCCACACAAATCTCCTGATAGACAGATGCAGCACTCAACCAGCGCCCTCATCCCCCTCTGCCGGGACCCACAAGGCTCCCTGGGCATGTCTCTGTGGCCCAACAGGCTGCCGCTGGGAGCCCCGGCAACAACTGATTATTCAGGATCTAGACTAACAAGAATCTGCCATGTGGATCTCAAAACAACATGTTCTAGTTGTGAATACATCATGAAGCATGGGGGAACAGGCTGTCCCTTTTTTCCTTTCTCTCTGGATGCGCTGCGATTTCAGTTGCTGAGGAGATTCAGGAAAAGTAGCTTCAAGTAGGAGGATTCAACCCAAAATCTGACTATAGCATCTGGGTCCCTGGTGTACAGGAGATACAGTGTTTAAATGCTCCACATTGCTGTAAAAGGAACTACAGCAGCATGATTCATTATTCATTAAATAAAGGCTCCAATATGAATTAAAATGATGTAAAACTCATTCTTAGTCTGCTTTATTGTACTTAATAAACAAACAGTCCTAACACAGACTTCACACAGTCTCAAATGCTGTTAAATCCACAGTAGTACACGAAGTACACGGCATCGGTTCCACCAGCGTCGAAACTATTGCAAGGACCAAAGAGAATACAGGAAATACTTTAATCAAAACCATAAAGTTGGCATAAACTAGTTAGACTCCATTACTTAAAACAAGAAAAGAAGAGAATCTTTCTTGTGTGCTTTTCAACTTCCACAGCCTACCTGAGTATTACTGCTGACCATATGAATCCCGTTATGACCGCGGCGTATCCATCTTCTGATGGCTGCTTCTTCTGATGTCACGCAGCTCAAACCATCTAAAACTGGTTTCTTGAACATGACAGTGAGTTCACTGTATTCAAATGGCTTCAACAGCCACCAAATCACAATCCAATGCAGCGCCTTCACACTGCAGATGTTCAGCCAACAAATCTGCAGCAGCCATCATGCTATGATGTCAATATGGACCAAAATCTCAGAAGAATGTTTCAATCATCTTGCTGAATCTGTCCCATGATGAAGCAAGGCAGTGTTGAAGGCACTGGTAAACTGTTCGTTTAGATACTTTAGCTTTTATATTGGTGCTGAAATTGCATTGCCCGAACTCAGCAAACAGGTATTTAGAAACAAAAAAGTCATATTGTTCGATTACGCTGCCAGTAAGGTGTTAAAGGTCAGAATATAATGAACTCCTTTGTGGTTGTAATCAAGCTTGTTTTAATGAATTTCCAAACAGCATATCAAAAACATGCACATATTAGAAACTGCATACAATTTAACTTTTCAGTGCATATAATTGTGCCGCTCTGCAGATTTTTCCTTCTTCTGCTAGTGGCTTGTGATCATTTAATGTATTGGATGAAAAGGATGAAGTGCCAGCTCTTGCCAGTGCATGCTTCTCTTGAATGCTAAGCTTTGTAGAAGATTTAATCAATTTCATTGATTTCATTTAGAGGTCACATGAAGGATAATTTTTTTTTTCCCCTTCTCTTCTGTAATGTCATCCCTCCCACATCACTGCTGCTCCCACATCAGTGCTGCTGCCTGTGCCATTTGCAAAAACCATACAGCCAGTAAACTTAGCAGAAGTTCAAACTAGCCAGAGTTGATTCTCCAGTATAGAGCGTCTCATAGTGGACGCCTCTCAGAATGATACACCACCTCTGGGTCAGATATGACTCTGCCTTCACATCCTTCTTTATGAGCATCGCTTGATATGCTCCTCCTCATTTAAAATGTGATCCTGCAGTCCCCATTCCCTTAAATTCCTCTATCTTTATCTCCGATTGTTTATGGCCCAAGTGGTGTAGTAATGCTAGCGCAGCAGGGAGCTGGGGAGCAAAACAAAGTTAGGCCACTTAACTCAATAGCGTTCACAATGGCAAATTAAGCAGAAATGGAGAAGTAGTTGCCAACCATCCCACCCAATCAAGCACACGCACACACACGGAGAGCTTGAGTGTGTCTCTCCTCTGTGACTCATTAAAGATCTGATAATAAGCAGAAAATGTATGGGCAAAATTGTGAAAGGATACACTGGTTAATATTTACATAGCACTTTGTCTCCATCAAATCCTACGCTCCATGGCACAGAATGGGAAAGGAGGATTAATAGTCCCACTTTTCCTCCCATTAATCCACAAAGACACTATAAAGTAGCTCCCCTCCTCCGTCTCTGTGTTTTCCCGCCTCTGTTATATCCTCCATGACCCTGAGTTCAAGGCAGAAATATAGAGCATCTGTTTGTACAGATGATGGCTGTCCAGTAGTATCTAATGGACACGAAAGCCAAGAGTTTAAGACTGTCACCTTTTTTCTCTAAACAGAAGGTGGCAAAGAAATAAACAAAACTGAGGATGCGGGAGAGAGACGACATGTCTTTATGCCAGGAAAGCCGGGACACTCATCCCCTTTAAACATAACATACATAAACCCAAAAAATACACACAAATGGACACTGTCAAAAAGGGCCTCATTCACCTGAGATTATCTAAATGAGGGACTTAAAATCTAGCCCTGGGATAGCTGATAATGTACAGTGTTCAGAAATATATACACATGCTAATTTTGCTTGAAATGCAATATTTAGAATTAACAGATGGAATAAAAATGAGTCAAAGTAAGGACTCTGCAATGAGAGAATTGTAATGACATTATGAATAGGAAGTCAGTGGTCGCAGACATTTATTTAAAAACATGATTTAAATGTTGTGCAGCTGGAGTCGTGTGCATTAAGAGGGATCTGAGGGGTGAAGAGAGACGGGGAGTAGAATTTGTAAGAGAGTATAAAAAGTGATGTTTCTGCAATAACGAACGGTTATTCCTCTGGACCTCGCTGTGAGCAGTCGAATCGTCTTGAAGAAAGGATTAAACCAAAGGTTCACAGTTGGATTATAAAATGAGGATTAAACACGGTTAAACAACTGCAGTCTAAGAACTGGATTCACAAGTCCTTCCTTCTCTGCTCACGCTTGGACTTTGGGGGAACTAGGGCACTTTGGATGGAGTCGCTACTTCCTCATCTGATCCGGAGAAGGAGAAGGAACGCTGTAGTCTTCACTCTTCTCATGCTTTCCAAGATCAGGGGACAGTTATTGCAGCAGCAGCTCTTATGATTCATTTTAGTGATTTCTGAAGCGATTTATAAAAATTGGCATTTAAAGATTGCTTTGTAATGTGATTTAGCTGCATGCTATGTCCTCGCTCAAACGCTTAAATAAATATCCTGTCTACATTCACAGTCTAAAGTGTGGCCAGTCACTTTTTGCATTCTTCGTTTAACGGTAAAGGTTAAAACTTGTGTATGATTATTACATCTTTTTTAATGGTTGTTACAGGTTGTTCTAGCCCATAAAAGTAACAGATCATTGGGGCCTATTTTCCCGGCCACTGAAGTAAAAATCTAACAATTTCACAAAGTACACAGATCATTAAGGGGACAGCTGCTGTCAATGGGTGTGGCTGATAATTGTATTTAACTAATAGGGCATTACACCGAGGAAGCAGGGTAGGCATCCGGACGTAGGCAGTTAGAGCTAGGTATGTCTCCCTGCCACCAGCAAATCCTATTAGGGTAATACTCTTTAGAAGCAAGGACTCAGAGAGCTGGTCCAGACTTCCTGTACAGGGGCTACTGGGATCTAACAACACTCAAGCAGGTACAGAGAATTCATCTGAAACCATCAGAATTTGTGCCCAAAAGCTTAAACTGCAGCCTAAAGTCTATCTTAGCTTAACTACTTATCTCTGAACTGAGCTCCAAGTACATCACACCAAAGACACACTGCAACATTCTGCTGTTCAAAATACAGAAACCTAATCATGGAGCCAGTTTTCAAATCATGGAAGGCTGAAGTGTTGCTGTGCGCCATCCAAGCTTGGCACCACACACACACGGAGGAAGGCCATCGCTGCTCTCTGCAACATCACAAATGCACCAGGCATGCACACAAAGCATGCAACATGAAAAGGCATTTGACCTAAAAGGTTTAAGCTCGCCTCCAGGGCAGAATCAGTCAGTCTCCCGCAACACCCGCAGGTACTACTAACATATAGTACGCTAAAGTACACACTCAGCGACCCATGGAGATACACACACAGAGGACAAACTGGATCTATATCTATTGTAAGTGGCAGTTCAGTACTGTACCATTAACCTTGGAGAAAGGAGCTAATAAACGTGCGCTTTTGTACCCTTTCCTTTTCTCTATTTAATTTGGCCTATAAATAAATTTCCCTAAGGTGCTGTGCCTGTAAACCCAAGAATAATGCAACACAAAAATTCTTCTGGTCTTGTCTCCAAGTTTTGCAGAAGTAGAAATACTTGGATTTGGAAAACAAAACAAAAGGAGGCAGGTTCCAGAAGAAAACAAAACATTAAACCATTCAACCAAGCCCTTTTCAGGAGACTCGGCTTTAGAGGGAAAAAAAGCAGTTTTACGTGTTTTGTTTATGCCCTCACACCAAGCTGGAAATAAAGAGGAACATATGAGTGCAAAGGCAAAAAAAAAAAGGTCAGTGAAAGAAGAAAAGCAGGTGAGAGACTGATATCATTTTACACTGATTATTGTGTCGGGCCAAAAAAATGGAGTACTTATTATTGTTCACCCAGAATAGCAGCTAATAGAGTCAAATACATTTAAAGCAAGAGGAAAGGGCAGGGGAGACACACTGTTGCTTCTAAATTGTGAGCTTTTTAGTACAAAGAGACAGAACACTCCAATGCTCACGCACAAATGGTTAGAAAACACAGATATTAACGTGATAAGTTTATGTGCCCCTGAATATTTTTGGAAGAATATGTGGCTATATCATGAATGCAGCAGTGAACATAGCAGGCAGGTCATTTTGCCTGCCGGCCATTCTGCATGCCACCCAATAGACTGGATCTTGCATTTGGTGGACAGAAGAATGGAAAGAGGGAAGGAAAGAAAAACAAAAGCGATTGATATAAATGATCTGCCGGCCAAGAGAGGCCCCCAGGCAGGGGCGAGCGAAGGTCCGCTCGATACCAATTGATCGTGGGAGGCCCAGGCATTCGTCTTAATTCTGACTAATTAGGGCAGTGGCTGACGAGGAGGTGGGGGGGTTAGAGGGACAAGTTGTTGGTGTGCGTTTGCATGTGTGTCTGTGCGTCAATGGGACCTCCCAGATTACAAAATCAAGCCCCAATGTTTACAAAGCGTGGAACAAGTGGAGGATTAAGGAAATCAGTTTAGGAAACAACAACCGTCACCACATTAGTGTTGCTGCCAAAATAATTCCCCTGTCTTCAGTGGGTGCCTGATAGGCAGGATGGGAGTAAATCCTTCTCTCACTTTTTTTTTTTTTTATCTTGTTTGTGTGAGAACTGCTGATTATCTTATGCGAGCACAAGCCTGGCCTTCGGTAGCCAAGAGGCAGCAGAAGCGAGCTGTATTTCCATTCTCAGCCATTCCACAGATAGACATCAAAGCTTTTTAACAGGCGGGAGAGAAAAGTTAAGTTTGATCACTGGAACAAATTGGGGGAAAAGCATAGTCCTTAATGTGAAAAATCATGGTAAGCAAGCTCCTGGTGCAAGGGTGAAAGAGACAAGACTGTGGTTAGATGAGGCAAATGAATGTAGTGCTCAGTCCTATAGTAGTGGATCGTACTGGGAACCTCAGAATAAGAAATCTAGACTAGGAGACTCCTCAGACTTAAGAGGCAAAGCCCTTTTAAAAGATCACAGCATCTGGGAGCAGACGCTGAGCAGGTACTGAGCTGCTGAGCGCTAGGCTTAGACTCTGATTTCTATCTGTCACTCCCTGAGGATGTTAGCAGTGTAAAGTGGAAGGTGGCAGGAGGGAGGTATCGCTGTGAACCTGGGGCAGCAACAGGGACAATTCTACCTGACTGGAGATCACAATCTGAGGACAGAAACACACACACACACACACAGGCATTCATGTAAAGGTGCAGAGTCTCACTTCACGCAGTAAAAGTGACAAAATATCAGAGTAAAAGTGACAGACAGGAAGCATATCTATATCAGACAAGAGCCCATTGTTGAGGAGAAACAAAAAAACTCAGGCAGGCTGGGTTGACCTGTGCCCTTTGTCACTCACTCTCATAGGCTAGGAGAGACTGACAGATACAATTGAATATCAGCGACTCGCTCTTGTTCTTTGACACATAAACTTCCCTGCCCTTTCCCCCTCTGGCACCCTGTTCCCTGCCAGCTATTCATATTCTCTCCCGCCTCGGCTGCGCTACCAGCCCCCACGGGCACCGCTCTATCACAGTTCGCCAACAGAAGCACACAAACCAAGGGTGTATGTTTGGATACCCTCACCCAGACTATAAATACCGTATCGGCTCCAGATGTGGTGTCATTCTATTCACATCAAATTAACCAATCAGGATGGACACGTCCCCTTAAATCTCTGTTCATCAGCTCAAGTGTGATGTCCTAATGAGCGCCTGGTCGTCGATACCAATCCACATAACAGCGGGCCCTGGGGGGGACAATTAGGGAGAATAGAAGATGTTTTCCCTGATAAATGTTGTCACTGCTAGTATTGGTGCTAATAAGCTATAATTTGTAGAGTTGTAGACTCTGATGACACACGCTGTAACAGCACAACTGCAAACAGATGGGTAAGGCCTACAAGCCTTTACATTAAAGTGACACAAATGCATTTAATAACTCGGAGAGGTGGGAGTTTCAAATATGTATGTAGTGTTTATGAGATTAGGCCTGCATGGGCAACATACTGGAAATTTGCAAATTTGCTGTACTGTGCAGAGAGAGAGGAAAACAAATGTAATTTTCCAGTCCCACCGTGGGTTTTGTGATCATTACAGCCCTAATTCTGCTAAATGGAGCCATATTTCTTTCTGCACATTTTAGTGTCAATTTGAAATCTCCGGTGTTGTTTATTTAAAGAACTCACAGAAAATCATAGTATATTTATTATATTTATTTGGACAATTATAAGGTAAATATGAAGCACTGGGTCGGCGACGAGTCGGTTAAGCGTGCCATGAACGCGCCGCGCTTGCAGTGGTGCTCTGCCTGTTTTATATACAGATAAAAAGCCCTTTGTTGTGCGTGGCGGTTGATTTTATTTGGCCTGAATGTAACTGTTTCACGTGGCAGAGCAGTGATTTGTGAGCACTGTTCTCGGGACAATTTGACAAAATTGAGAGAAACCCATATATTTTCTGATTTGTCAGTATAATCATTTAATCCATACTAGAACATCCAAGCAATGATCAGTCAAAAATTCCAAAGACATTCAATTTGCAATAAAATGACGGAGCAAAACAAACGATCGCATCCAAGAAACAAATGTCTGGCACTCTCATTGGATAAATGACTTTAATGATTAATCTATTAAACTGCCACTGGAAATTCTCAGCTGATTGGAATATTGATCAACCAGCTAATCATTTCAGCGCTGCGCGATGGCTACTGATGGTTCGAGAAAAACTCTGATGGATTTCCTATTCAACATGCGTGAGTGTGTGTGTTCAGCTCTCTCTCCCATCAGAACAAAAAAGCTCTTCTTGCCGGCTCTAAGCAGAGGGACCAGATGACGACTGAGAGGCCAGAGAGACAGATCATCATAAAGACACTGTGAGAACACAGGTGGCATGAGACTGCACCGCGCTGTCTGATGTGTGGGTGAGTGACGGCTACCAGTAGAGCAGGGTTTACTCAGCCCATCAGCAGACGCGACACAAACACCAGTCTGCAGCACTCACCTAAATTCACCATGAGCAACTGAGCAACTGAGCATGAGCCTCGTCGATCTGCTCTCCATCTCGCTCTCTCTCTCTCTCTAACTTTTACTCTCTCCTCGGTGTCAAAATCCTGCCAGAACAGTGACAGGAAGACGTGTATTGTTGTCAGCGTGGCAACGTGTCATTACCATAAACTGTCACGTGCTGACTCGCTTGAATCAATATTTACCCTGGTGTGAGAAGCCTTGTTAGGTAGTCATCTGACAGCAATTTTTTCTGATTACAGGCTTATTCAAATGTGCTTTGGGCGGAGAGAAAATGCATGGAATTTTACTTGTATTCTAAGTGAATTTGGGGAGATACTGGAGCTTGCATGTGAAAGCCTGCAGTGCTGTCAAATACCACGCTGGCTCTGCTGGCCCTGTTTTGCAAATGAGAGGGTAAGTATTACATTCAACTATCAACAGCAAAATAGCAAGTCAGTTTAAAATGAGGTGACTCGTGTCACAGTGGATAATAAGTGACGACTTAGGGGGCTGTTCTGCTTTCAGGATGCTCACAACTCAGTCAACGTTTAATGCATTAATTTACAAAGAGCCTTAAAACCAGCCTCAGTACAGCTAAATCTACTGTATCCAATTCCTTTTCATATCAACTCAGCAAAGCCACCAAAATCTATCCTTTATGCACCGTACCAACTCAAGTCTTCAATTTAATTCCCCATCTGTGGCCAGCTTGAAATATTATCCAAGAAATGAGATCCGTGACCCTGAATACAGAGTGTGAAGCAGCATAGGGAGCAGGATGGAGACATGGCCTTATTCTGCGTCTAAGAGGCATGCCTTAGTGTGGAGCGGAGGCCTGGCTCTCCTCCCCAAGTGGCATGGCTAAATATTTGCCCTCCTCCACTTGGCTGTCTAGACACATCCACTCAGTCCCCTTCCCATCACTCCTGTGTTCTGCTCAGAAGCGGCGAGCACTGGCACGGTCAGCCAGGCAGGTCGCCAAACCTACGACAAAAAGTTTCTCCTTGCTGCCAGAGGTCACGCAAGTTCACCAGCCTAAAGGATGGGCTTCGCATTTTTAAAACCTCTGGGCCATCAATTGGGGAGTCACATGCACTCTAAGCCAGGGACAGAAGGAAAAAAAAAAAACACACTGTCAAATGGTCTTTGTGCTTCCCAATGATTTAGAGAAAGGAAACCTCAGAACTCGACGAGCAGTCTCTGCGGACCTCTCTGAGATGGTGTTCCATATTCATTACCTTTTTCCACATTTACATGGTGGGTTTTAATTGCCCACAATTCAGACTAAAAAGCTAGATGAGCGGAGTAAAAGCGCCATGCCTCTAGAGAGGGAGATGAGGGAAGTCCACCACCACCACACTCCTGATAAACGCATAACTACTAATAAGAGTCCTCATTACACATAACCAGATTATTCCCTCAGCTATTATTCCAAGTTAATTTTTCTTCTCCAAAGACATTCACAGCCACTGGGCTCCTGCAAATGATGAACCAGTGTGCTTCAGTGCTATGTAGCATATGAATTCCAAGAGGCCCTAAAGATCATTAAACAAGTCAAACAGAACATCTTTAATTTAATGACTTATTCCATTAGAGGTAAGAACGCAGCTCAAATCGGGTAACTTTATATTGCATATTCAAACACGGCAACTTTGGCTTAAACTTGTTAATTAATATGACTTCACATTATAACTGAGGGCAGTGGAAAGTATTTTAGTACATTTACAGTACTGGTATACATTTTAGGTACTTGTGGTTTACTTGACTGTTTTATGCAGCTGTAAACATCCTTATACTTTATAAAATTTCTAAAAAAAAAAATTCTAAATTCATTGTTTACCAAATAATTTATTGATTAATAAAGAAAATAATCTGCAGCTGGGCTAATAAACACACAATGCTTTTAACAAATGTGCTTCAGTTTGTGTCTCTGGTAAGCACGCCGATGAGGACTAAACACTAAGAGGCAATATACTAACAGTACATTTTGGTAAAACTATGACTCTGATGAAGACATATGGGATAGACAGCAGAGGTGGATTACTGTGGAAGTAGTGTCAGAAGTTTTGATGGCTCGTGATCCTTTTTTTTTTCTCTCTGGGAAAAAAATAACTTCTGAACATCGTAAACGACGTGAATTCAAGCTGAGCACAGCTGTTGTTCTCTGTAGGAGGACAAAAACATTTTTAATGGCCACCTTTTAAAGGAATAGTTCAGCACTTTAGAAATAGACTTGCCACTTGACAGGAAGTTAGACGAGGAGACTTCTCGCGCTACTGTTGTAGATTAAATACAAAGCTGCATAAAAATGCTAACTGTAACTTTTACACTGATTCTTTTTTTTTTTTTAACCCTGCTGGTAGGCAGAGACAGACCATTTCCCCTGTGTATGCAAAGCTAACCAGCTGTTGTTGAAGCCTTATACTTATTGTAAAGACAGGAGAGAGTTATATATATTTTATCACTCTACCAAAGAGCAAAACAGCATTTTGTTTTCTTCAAAAGTGTCAAACAACCACTTAAAGCTACGGGGTGGATACCAACTGAAAATGAAATCATACAGTGGTGTGGCAAACATGGCAACCAAGATTTGATACCCTTGGGGGGAAAAAATGCAATCAGCAATGTTAAATAATAACAATGATGGATGGACAACTGAGGCATCTATTCATAAGACATGACTGGTTGCTATAATACCAACACATTTTTCCCACTTTCTCACTCACTCCACTAACTACTCCTCTGCTAACCTCAGAAACAGTCTGTCAAAGTCTCCGTGTGGAGGGGAGGGGGTAAGAAGTATGAGTGAAAGCAGGAGTAGTGTGTGTGTGTGTGTGTGTGTGTGAGAGAGAGAGACCTGAAAGCGGGGAAACAGACATATCAATTAAAAACTACAAATGCAACGTAGCATAATACCAGCATTAGAATTATTATGCTGTGTTGGTGTAGTTAATGCTAATGATGAACTTATTAAACAGTGACTTGCCTCGCTCTGGCCCACCCACCTATCACTTCTCACAGGTCAGATCGCTGACATACTGTGCACTCTGAAATCAGGAAAAATAAACATTCACTTTCTCAGCACTGTAAGTAGCAAAACCAAATAAAATACTGCTGTAATAATTTCCATTAAATTCTAAATAATTCTGCAATGTAACAGTGAGATGTTATGTACATTTGAATTCAGAACCACGTGCCTATTAAAGAAATCTGCATCTCATTTAAGAGCTTTATTCAACAGAATTACCACCACCTCAAACTTTCAATATTACTACATGTTGAGCTACAATGTGATGAGAAAGCAAAGTGCTATAGAAGATGAGGAAACACGCCTGTTACACATGCTGTTTTTCATTGCACTGCACTGCCTGGCTGTTCTGGGCTCTGGTTATATTCTGTCACATTAATGCTGGGATAGAGGATATGTTGACAGAGAGAGGACATTGCACATTGAGACTGTAGGGCTTTTTTAAGGCTGGTGGCATTGCGACACAAAGACAAGTGTGCATCTCTGCGCGTGTATGTATGTGTGCATGGAAGTAGAGGATTGCCTGTGGAGCAGAGCATGTGGATGCCCACCCACTCAGCAGCCTCGCGGCCCTCGTCATTTCGCATCAATCCACAGCCCCTCAATATAAATAGGACAGGCGTCCTAAAGCTACGCAGTACTATGAGAGGCAATGGCATTATGCATCGACCCAGGGCCCCTCAGCTTGAAATATGACTACCCCAGCCTGTTTTAATGGCAGTTTCCCTCTCACTTGCACACCACTCTGTTAACAGGGGACTATTTTGGGAGTTGGAATACAGGAAATTGATACACTACCATTTTGGTACTGGTTATAATAATTCAAGACAAGTGGCTGCTAAAGGACATCAGTGTAACTGCAGATTTTGGAAACTTCATTTTAATTCTACATTTAAAAATCTCATCTCTAAAAAAAAAAAAGTATTACTTTTTGTTTGTCTTTTGTGTGGTTACTGAAACTTTCACACAGTTTAAACAATTTGTGCCCAGCAATAAATGCTAAGTGATGTGGGGGGGGGGGGGGGGAAGACCTATGATTTTTCTCATATTTCCCCAATATTCAAGTCATGATACATTTTGCTTCTTGTGGCCCAACTTCAAATGTATTTAAAACATGAGCATGTTGCACATTACGCACCTTACCTTATTTAAAACTTGTCTGTCTGGCTTCACAATTGTTAAGGGTGTTTGATGAAGCTTAGCCTGAATTTTACCTACAACAATGCACAAACTGAACCACATATATGAGCCATCATAAGCCAATGGGGTGTAAGGAACCGAAGGTGGTGCACTAAAATAGAGAGTAAAGTTCCACACGGTAGCTTCCCTGTGGCGTCACAGAAGCTTCACACTTCATTACTGCAAGTCCAGCGACGTGTGAAACTATTATGTAGGAGCAGTGGGAAGGGGAGTGTGCATTTGTGTATATATGCGCGTGCATGTCTGTGTGTGTGTGTGTGTGTAAGGGGTAGGAAGTAGGAGTTGTGGGGGTAACAAATAACCACCCTTCCACAAAGTGCTTACTGGAAGCAGGATCAAGCCATTCACTTGAAAACAATGTATTTAGTATAGTCAAACAGAGGGATGGGTTTGGTTGTCTCGGTGTCAGATGACAAGGGATGAACAAACACCATGCAGGGCATTTTCTTGTTCAGCAGGTCTGCATACAACTATATTTTAACAAAGTGACTCTGATACACGTGCACAGAGCTCACTAAGTAAGATTCAAATGACTGTCATGCAACTAAATCCATCTACATGTATTGTCTCCAGCATAAAAGAGGAATAAACAAGTCTGTCTTCTACTTCCACCCAGTGGCCAAAGCCAGAATGTCACACATGCAGCTGCTAATCGCGAAGCATCTGCATTTCATCAGTAACTCCATTTACATCCACACTGAATCGAATACTGCAAAATTTAATGGTAAATACTAAAAAAAAAAAAAAAAACTATCATGCAACATGTTTGACAGTAATGAAAATGACCACTTAACCTCATTGCTGCTGAGGCAATGGTCTTCTCAAAGGTTTACAATCACACAAATTAATCTTCAAAGATGACTCGCTCCCATTTAAATGGCGGAAACAAATGTTTGTTTGTGTTTTTTTTAATATTTTTGGTATGTTCTGATCATGATTGTTATCTGCCAAGAGGTGTTTGATTGCCAGCTGCCCACTGAGTTGACAAAGAATAGCTCATTATTTGGAAATCAGCATTTCAATTAGACTAGTACTGGCACGCCTAGTGCTCAAAGCATGACTGAGTGCATAAGTACTTGTGTAAACCGCGGAACAATCAAACATTAATTTTCAATCAAAAACTTTGGTATTTGTGGCAGTATCCCAGGGCACTTAAGCGACTGCCAATGCTGGGCACTTAGCACCGATTAAAATTTTTGGCTGCTAAATCAATTTAACAAGCAGCATGATAAAGTTATCATAGAAATTTTTTATTCAGATGGACAGTTGACAAGAGCTGTGTTCATAGACTACGAGTTGTAATTTAGTTTTATAGGTGCAAGTCATGAAATATAATTTCTGGGACCGTAATTTACTCTACAGGGGGCAAAGTATGGGGACCCTTTCTGTGCTGATTTGGTAAGGTAATCACAGAGGCTAGGAAAGACTAGAAAATAGTCTGCAAGCTGTCTGTATGAAGAATGGGTGTTGAGTTTCTTTATTATTAAAGGACAACAGCTTTCATTTCCGTTTAACTACAATACTGTGGCTGAAAACAGAAGAAACTGCAGAAAAATGTAATAAATTCAATTAGCGTCACACTGAGTGAAGGAAATTGAAAGCATGGATTCATGTTGAGACATTCTGAATAAAAGGAAACATTTTTATGAAAGCATAAACGTTGTTTATGTTTCATAAATGCTACCATTAAAGAAAAAAAAATGCAAATTGTCACGCAAACTGCCCCACAGCATTACTTACCAACAGTGGTGGACAGTAACGGAGTAAATTTACTTGAGTACTGTACTTAAGTACAATTTTTGAGTATTTTTACTTTACT
>JAVDPK010002018.1:208921-252206 GCA_034780415.1 Cichlasoma orientale
AATGGAGGCCTTCCTAACAGCTCTTTCTGAGGAATTTACAGCCTTGGCCCCATCTCACTTCAGCCCAGGACTGGGAAGGTGGGGAGGGAGTCGTGCTGCAGCCTTGTCCTAAAGAGCCAGTAATGGAAATGTACAGGCAGGGTGGCAGCATAGCTCCAATGTGAGCATTTCTGTGCTACTAACAGCAACCACATATATTTAACACATCAGTGACAAAAATGCACGTGTCAACCTCTGCGTCCACCTTAAAACTTTAACAAACGTGAGGCAGATGCTAAGAAATACCAAACTGCCGCTCAATTCAATAAGTGAAACAGAATGGATATTTCTGTACCTTAAAGGGCAAAACAATCATATTTTCAGCCTCACAGCGGAAGTTAGTTCTTTCATTTTATGTGTCCAGCATGGGCTTCTGAGCTTGTGAATATGTGAGTAAATCTATGTGAATGAGTGGCTGCAGTTCTGTAGGTTCTCTCTGTAATTTCACTCTCTGCTCCGCGTAATCGCTTCCATGTGGGCTCTCTCCAGCAACAGAGCGTCGGAGGGGCCCAGTGCAAAGGTGCGAGTGAAACGCAGACACACACACTCACAAATGTTTTCACACATTAGTCGTGTCTCACTGAAGTGTCACACAAGCACAAAGATTTTTTTCATCCATTTGCCCGAGTCTCACTTTAGTTATTGCTCCTATTTAAATAGGTACAGAAAAATGTATATACAGGGTTTTTCTTTGACATACCAAACCACAAATGTCTGATGTCTCAGACCAGCTCAGATAAAATCTTAATATTTCACTCTCTCAATTCGTAAAATTGCAGGAAGTCAGTTTCCAATTTATGCTCATTAGCAATTTCCTTTAGAGAGATTAAGAAGTGTTGTGGGTTTTTTTTTTGCATCCTGTTAGTTTTTTGTAGCGGCTCCTGCCGCACATGTTAAGCTGTTGTCCAGGAATGCCCCGAGGACTGCTCAGGACCACTCACGGACAATGTGTGAAACCAACAGAGCGGAAAACAACGGGGCCTTTTGCACAGCAGGGTCAGCATGTAAGGATACCTCCGCAGAACATATTTCACAGCAGAGATTATCATGAAAAAACTCCTGATAGGGCACAAAGTAGTATTTTAGAATACAGGTCAAAACATGTGAAGACATGGACACTAAAGCAAATGTGAACTAATATAAAAAAAAATAAAATGTAAAAGCATTTATTAAGTGTTCATAGATAATTTTATACATTTCTGGTGAACACCACCCCCTGCTGCCCACATACCGCTATAACGCACAACAATGAAACTTGACCAACAGTTTAAAAATGATAAAATTGTGTCATTTGATGTCCTGTTATTGTGATCTTTGGTTAAACTGCTTATGTTTGACTGCCATCAGTAATTCGTTAAAGAAGGCCATTTGCAGAAACACGTCCAGCTTGGTGAGAGAAAAGTGAGTGTCATAGTCAGCTTTAGCCTCAGATTACTGCAGCCAGTAGAAATGTATGACTGCGAGCCTCAGAGCTGTCATGGGGAAAGTTAGGGAGTATTCGATTTTTCAAAGCACCCTGGATATTTTTTTTAAATATTTTTTGTACTTTATAAATAAGTCTAAGCACGAGGGAGAAAATTTTGACTTTAAGTCCCTATTGTGCTAGTAGTGAATGCATAAAGTCCAAAAATGTGTTTGGAAAAGATGACAACAGTTTAATTCAAGGGGTCTGATTGCAGTGTCTATATTCATGTTTTGCCACAGGAGGGCGCACTAGTGCCATTTTAAGTTCACCTGTACGTTACAGGCTTGTGCAGCATTTTGTGGGCTGTTGTGTCTGTAATAGTAAATGATATACATAATAAGGCTTATATGCAAACATTAATATGCATAAATGAGAAACTCAATTATACATCAGAGTTAAAAAACAAACAAACAAAAAAAACATGGTTTTTAAAGTACCTTCAGTACCTTCAATTCAATAAACTTTCACTTATTAGCGTGTACTTGCTTTCAATGAAATGTCATACATTTGATATGGAACATGACCATCTTTTCCATCATCCCGTGATAATCCAAATTGTTGCTGTGTTACTTAACATTTATTTATATATTAAAACAAAAAATATGCCAAAAGAAAATAAATCTAGAGGGATAAACAATTTTAACAGCCATTCATCCTGTTTTATTTTCCTAGTCTCCTGTTCCCTGCGCGTCGTGCTGAGTTTCGCTCCCTGTGTTTTCATTAGTATGATTCTGCCCACCTGTTCTCTCCAGCTGTCTCCTGTTGTCCCTCGTCATTCCCCGTGTATATATTGTCTGCATTTCCCTTTGTTCTTGGTCGTCACGTCATCACTGTGCTCCCCTGCTGTGTGCTTTTCTGTCTGTGAGTGAGTTTTCTTGTTTATGCTTCTGTTCTCCCAGTGTTTTCTAGCAATAAAGCTTTTTTTGGGTTTAAGTCTGTCTCTGGAATCCCTCATCGGGGTCCTCGATCCTGCCTGCCGCGGCGGTGCGTGACAGATGCATCTATGGTGTGAATTTGAACATTCTAGGTCACACCATTCTCGAGTGATCACGTTCACAAGATTTTTAAAACCTTACCTCTGACCTTTACCACTGGGTCAAGGTTCCTGAGATTTGAACTCGTTTGAGAGTTTTAGCAGGTGAATCTATGGTCTGAAATTCAACATTCTAGGACACATTGTCTTCGAGTTATAGCTGATGACGTCAAGGCTATGACGATACCTCGACTTCTTCTTCAAAACAGCCACGCTAAAAAATTGTTTCATAAAGCTATCTATGAGGATGTCATGTAAATTATAAGGATGTAAACCCCGTCCTTATAATTCTTATGGGTTTTCGTATCTTGCATCGCTTTTGAAGCCCTCGTTTAACTTTTGCCTTTTAAAATTATAAGGCCGAGCTTTCTTGTTTACTAACAAGGCACCAGTTTCACTTTTTAAGCACGAGAGATTTTAATCCACAGCTCAAATCCTTTCGTCACGCTACTGACTCTGCTCTGACTATCTCCACTTTACATCTACCTCACCTTAGTGAAGTCTGAGTTCTTTCTGTCTTATGTAAGTCACTTTCGTGCCTTTTCCCATCAGTGCCAAGGTTTTTAAGCAGCCTTTACACTGATTGGTTGCGCCTCACAAACAGAACATTTGAAGAGTAGCCAAGTGGGGCTTCTGTGTTCACAACCAGAGCCGTATGCCTTTTTGGGTTGCAGGGATTGCTTATACATACTATGACCTCAATTTAAAAAAAAAAAAAAAGGCCCATATTAAATTGTATTACTTAAACTGGCAGGGGCAAAGACACTGTGGGACAAATGAAGCCTAATCACACTGTTTCCTTTTAATGAGCAGCCCTGTAGTTGGAGAGTTTCTGCCAACTTTCTCTGCGTGTGTTGTCTTTGATGTCATGTCTCGTTAAAAGCTTTATGTCAGACCTTATTAGATACTGTTACTGTCATAATGTGCAAGGTTGTGCAGCCATGGCGATTTGTTTTTGTACTGTGACATTCCTCTTCAGCGCAGCAGCAGTTGTTGGCTTCACCTGGAGACGTCGGAGCCCCTCGTTAAATAACTCACCAACTCTCATCCAGTGTGTGTCACTATGTAGAAATTCCCTGGGATAATATACAGTGATTATAATAGTAAGGCAGCCAGCTTCTGGGTAAGTTGACCGACTGAATAATACAACAAAAATGGTTTCCGGCAAATCCAGTCTAAGAATGGAAAGGGGTATAGTCACTCTCACCTGCAGTTTTGTATGTCACTATTAAACTGCCGACTAATGTGTGTGGCAATTTTCCATCCTAATGAATTTCAGTGGTTTCATCCCCTCCCTGGTTTAGAGAGACAAACTAGTCCAGAATCATTGCAGCATTAAAATTAAGTAATACTTCTGGTGCCTTGTTAGTGAACGTCTGATTGGGTGGCGCTCTCACTTGGTGTTGTCTCTCTCTACAGTAAAGTGTCACTTCCTGTTCCTGTTACAACACATAGTGGTGTTTGTGTAGCTGTTTAATTGCAAAACCTTTTCATAATGACTTATTTCTTAGTGTAATCTTCTTTATAGATAATTGGGAAACTTTCTGGGGAAAAAACTGGTCTTGTTAGGATTTCACTTTGAATGAAGCAGCTCTTATTTCTAGAAATCTGGCCAAATTTATTAACCCAACCAAACTGTGACCATCCAGGATTGAGTCTTACGCGCCTTTCTGCAGCTTCTCTCCTCCTGTTATCCCCCCCCCCAAAACCCCATCCCCCACAGAGACTGTGTCTGCTCCCAGATCACCGAAAAACAAACCAAAAACCAGCAGAAAACAATTCAAAGATGTCATAGAACCATATCACCCCAATAGAGTGTTTAGGGTATTTAAAAGCTGAACGGGAGGCAGAGCCTTCAGCTTTCAGGCCCCTCTTTTGTGGAACCAGCTCCCAGTTTGGATTCGGGAGACAGACACTGTCTAATTTTTGATCAACATAGTTGAGTTTTTCTTCTTCATGCACCTCTTTTCAGTCTATGTACACCACTCTGCATTTAATCATTAGTTATTATTAATCTCTGGCCACAGTGTGTCTTTTGTCCCGTCTCCCTCCCCTCAGCCCGAACGGGTCGCGGCACATGGCTGCCCCTCCCTGAGCCTGGTTCTGGTTTGTTCCTGTTAAAAGGGAGTTTTTCCTCCCCACTGTCGCCAAGCGCTTGCTCTCAGGGGGTCATCTGATTGTTGGGTTTTCTCTGTATTATTGTAGGGTCTTGAGGCGACTATTGTGATTTGGCGCTACATAAATAAAATTCACTTGAACTGAATATATCACAAGCTAGCCTCTTATTATCATGCGCAATAATGTCTTTGTTGTGAAAAATCCCAACAATGATGTCTGTGTGCGCAGCCTTGTGGTAGATGTTTGGGAAAGGAATTCTCCCACAGAAACTAAAACAAGCCCCTTGCAGCGCCTTTTTGTGTAATCACTGATGTGGAATTTAGGAAGCTGGGATGGGGGTGGAGTGGAGAGAGATGTTATCATCACCTCAGTGAGTTTCTGTTGCACTGACTGACTTTTAATCTAGCATTTTTACTGCCGTTAATTCACCTAATTGAAACTGCTATACCAAGATTTAGATATGCATTCAAGCTGGCAATTGTTCCCTCATGACTGAAACCTGTCATAAATAATACAGACATGGTGATTTCATTCAACTATAGCAGAGCAGCACTCTCCTCTGTTGAGATGATTGCCTCAACCATCTGTTTTACTAAGAGCAGACCCCTCTAGAGACATCTTCTGGTTACTATAGTGGCAGGTGGAAGTTGAAGTGACATTGTTGCCCTACAAAAGGCTATCTTTGTTGTGTTGGGATACACTGCACCAGAGAAGGCTCTCAGATTTGCAGCCAAAGATGATGCGCAAGACTGCTGCTGCCACAATCAAAGCTTCAGAATCCGCAGGCATGAAATGAACCTTTGCGATGCTGATGTCACCGGCATCACAAAGTTCAGTTGCAGCATTGATAAGTGTGAAAGCAAACAGAGAAACCGGTGAATAGGACTGCATTCAACAAGTGGAACAGAAAACGACCTTTGCCTGGATAGGTAGATAAGTCCCCTCTCTCCCTCCCGCTCTCCCGCTTTGTCTGTTTCCTTGTTTATATGTAGTGTTTACAAGGCGTGACAAAAAAGGAGTGTGAGTAGTGGGTTTTAGCATTACATTGATTTTGAAAGCAAATGAGGCGTCTGCCGTGCCTGAAAGGGCCAAAGTAAAATTACACAATTTGTCATGTAGGTGGAGCTAGAAGTAGATAATGGGAGGGTGAGTAAAAAGGACTAGAACATGTGCTGTAAAGTGTAAGACTGAGGGCAGAGCTTCAGTGGCTTAGCATAGGGTGAGAAGGCGACACAGAGGCTTGTTGATTTTACAGAAGAGAGAGGGTGAGCGAGCTGCAGAGGCCCACACCACAGTGACAGAGAAAGGAAGTGTGACCATCAGTTTGAGACATGACTTTGTAGTTCTTTTTTTAATTTTTTTGGTTTCCTGAAACAGACATGAACGCGGATGGCAGCAAACAGCGTTATGTGTCGACCTTCAAAACGCGCATCAAGGCCCCCTGTGCATCACCTGCAGCAGGGAATGGGCCGGGAGCCGTTGACACCAGGATTTCTGTCATATGTGCTGCTGCAGGTAAGAGCTGCATGAGAGAGAAACAGAGGGTGGCCTGTGTGTTTGCTCTCGGGGGGGTGAAAAAAACCCCACAACTGCTAACATTTATTTATCTTATCATTTGAACAGACAAGTCTGAGCACGGCGATGGTTCCTGATAACAAGCTGGCGAAGGGCCAGAGCGCAGACAACATATTCTTTCAATTTATTTGTTTTAAAAACAGATTATTTGCCTAAAGAAATGGAGATCGCACATGAAGCGTAAACAATTTGTTGTTATTAAAATGATCCCAGTTTCATGTTTACCCTGAGTTCAGCTGTGCAGTAATCTGCTTGTTTATTGAACTGGGGACCTTTTACTTTCACGTCAACTCACAGCTGACGTCTCATTTCCTGTGCCCTCAAACTTTGTTTTTGTTGTAATCACCTAAGTATCTAGTTTACATTTAAATGTGCAGACTTTCTCATGGTTCTTCGTTGCTGCTGTTTCTTTCATATTTACACGTGTGTTGTTGTTGGCTACATGTCATCTATCTCTTTGTCAAATGACAACTTTGAACAACATTTTCAAAGTGAACATGAAGTCAAAATTTCAGGAACAGACACGTCTGTGGCCACCAGCTAAATCCAAGGATTTAGGGAGTATCAGGTGAAGAATAGGTAATGAACCTTTCAGTGCTGTTGAGTTATGACAGACGAAACATACCAGCTAGTCAAAGCGATCGACCTCTCAGCGTGTCAGTTGTTGCAGCGTTCAGTGTCTTTTAATAAGCATCAGGGTGCCAACTGAACAATTCAGCACTATAAACACTGGTTAAAGGTTCGTGGAGGAACACCTGGTTTGTTAAACCATAACTACTAGACTGCGTATGGGATTAGAATGGTCTAATTTATTTTTTGGGGGAGTGTTAAGTTACATTGCGTGGGTCTGTAATGGCATGCAATTGTGTAATACCACTCCATGTTCCTGAGAAACTGCAGTTTTTTTGTGATGCTACAGTGGATCCTTTGAAATTCTTGTAAATGTCATTTCTTGAGTTCCTTTCTGGCAAGAATCCAAGTTTCAAGCAACAATTCACTTTGGGTCCAATAGGAGTAGATTTCTTCATTGAACACAAGAAGCAACAAAGTCCTGTCAGCATGAACTGTGTGTTTTATGCTGAAGCAGATGTGTGATGTTAATGGTGTAGTTTCTTGATAACGTCAGTGTGCCACATTTAACAAGGCAGAAAAAAAAACCCAGGAAGGAGGTGTGAACCCTTTGGGTTGATGCGAAGACTGTCCGGCTTACATCATGTCTGTGGTATTCTGGCATGTGTTACTGCTCGTGTAAGAATATGCCTGATTTAATTAATGTAATTGTTTCGTTTTGAGTTCATGTGACCCACACAATAAAATGCTTTTGGGGAAAAATTCGCACAAACTGGATGCAGTTAAGTAAAGATCCAGTTAATTGAAGGTTTGTGGTCATTATCGGGGAAGGATCGGTGGAGCAATTATTTTGTGTCTGACTCTGTTTTCCACACCTCTCCTCCAAAACCAGGGCCTAAATATATGGATCCACCTGTCTTCATAGAACCTCTGAAGGACTGCTTTGTGGATGAAGGGAATGACATTAGGTTGCATGGGGTTCTCACAGGAAGTCTGCCGATCAAAATATCGTGGCTGCACAATGGTGAGCAGAGACAGTTTACGCTGCATCTCAATTTACACTGTTCTGTAAAGGGCAGATTATTATGGGAAATAAACAGCTATGCACTCTGAAGTGCAAGAGTGCGTGTTGATGGTTTGCTCGTTGCTGTCGGCAGGTGAAGCGGCCTGTTTCGGGAAGGCTTCCTTCAATGGCAGGGAGGTGAGGTTTGTGGTGACGGAGTGCTTACCAGAAGATGCTGGTGCCTACACCTGCTTGGCAGAAAGCAGCGCAGGGAAGACATCTTGCAGTGCTGCTGTGGTTGTCAGAGGTGAGGACCTGGGGCGCACTGGGGGCTGCTCAGTAATAGATATTAGCAGAAATTCCCTTCAGTTCATAAAATTTGCAGCTAATTGCACACTTTCCCTCCTGCAAGTTCAAGCAGAAAGCACTTCATTAAATGGAATATTACTCCAAACACGGCATGGGCCGGAGTTAACCACAGTTTCATTTCTCTTTCTCTCTTATGACCAAATCAGACTTTGAAAGTATCTGCGGTGTGCAGAATCATGTTTCAAAGAGTCCCACTTCTCCATCCAAAAGTGTAATGGGAAATGGAATTTTACAACAGACTCCGAAAGATGATCGGCAGAAATTCAAAGGATCTGTTTGCACCTCTCCTACAGCCTCTGATAGGCAGAGCTCAGTTTCATCTCCAAAAGGTAATCGGATAATTATTCAGTTACACAGTATTTGTTCGTTTATGATCTAATGCCAAATGCAAATTCATTTATATTTAATAAAGTCTAGTCAGCATGCATACATTGCAGTTTCTCCTTTTCTCTTCTACGCCGAGAGGTTGCTTAATGCCGATACAGCACTGACATGTTTTGACGTAAAATATCTGTTTCAACTTCTTCAGGAAATCCATGTTATGTTTATAAAAGGAAACACACTTCCAGTCCTTGTGTGATTGGCTGTCAGGCGACATGTATACAACACAACAATGTAGCTCTCTGATACACCCACTGAAAGCTCTCTGTCCCAAGTACATACCATGTAGGGAAGCGGGCAGTGCAAAGTACAGTAAAAGTTAAGTGCAGACTGATAGCCATAGTTAGAACAGAACCACACCTCTATTCTCCCCAGCTAAAACCTACCTGCACGCCATCTGTCTCTGCAGAAGTCATCCCAAAGAAGAGAGCCAACTCAAGCACAGGTGAGAAGAACACACACACACAAAGCAGTTTGCCTGTCTTTCCAGCATCCACTCACTCCGCGCTTCTCATTATGCGCTGTATTATCTATTTCTGCTATGAAAAAAAACCTATTCAGTAGAGTTTGTGTGCGTGCTGTTGTCCTCGAGCTGTGCTTTCTTTTTTTTTTTTTTTTAACCTTTGCTCTCACTATAATGTTGTTACGCTCTAAGTTATTGCGCTTCCACGAACTGACGAAATTACCCCCAGGGTTCAGGCTGCAAAAACAAACGCGTCAAATGCTCCCATAATAAAGTCTGTGCGCTTGTTATGAGAGCGCAGGACATTTCATAATTTATTCACAGATTATATTTTTAGGAATTAAATATTGTTCTGTAAAGGCAACAGAGCGTATACAGAGGAACTGTGTACATTTAAGCCATTTAAAGTTATCAGATTGACTTCAGTCAAATTGGCCATTCTGACGCCACAGGATTTGAATACTGACACCGAGATGACACGACTTCAGCTCATATATGACTTTTTTTTTTTTTTTGTGCCGTATAAAACCACGGTAACATTATAACCACTGGATACAATATAATGTATGGCTATAAATGCGTGTTCTGTTTACTTTCAATGATAAACAACTGGAAATGTGTATTTTCAAAGAGACGGTGAAATATTTTAACAAACTTTATCACACAAGGACTTGTCCTTGTGTGATAAGGACTTGTCCTTGCGTGGCGTAGGTCATCTGTATTATTGCATTGTGTTTCCACTTGAAACACAGGGTCTGCTGAATACTGTAATGAGAAGGGTATGTAATGAGAATTTTCTTTATCTCACACGCACACACATTATTTAACTGTTTCCTTTTAGTTTTTCAGGCAGTCAGCAAATATTTTTAACCCTACTGTGAACCAAGGAAGTGGTGATACTGCAGTTTACTTCGATTCAGTTCCCTTGTCTTTTTCTTTTTTTTTACTTGCAGATCAAGTATTGTGTTTTGAAAACCCACCACAGCACCTGGAGGTGAAGGTGGGACAAACTGCCAGGCTGACGTGCTTTTTTAAGGGCAGTCCTCCTGTAGCATCTTGTTGGATCAGAAACAAAGAACAGGTGCAGCAATTAAATGGCTAAATGGCCAAAAAATATATATATTTGTCTCCACATTATATTCATTTATTTTTCAATTTTTATGCGCAGGTAGTGGACGGCCCAGAGCTGCGGACAGAAGATACTAATGAAAGTAGTACGCTGGTTATAGAAGAGGCTGAACCCCAGCATGCAGGTCGCTACACTGTTGTAGTAAAAGACCGAAAGAGCTCAGCAGAACACACGGTCACACTCTCTGTTATAGGTAAGGCCATTCTAAAGGGTCAGAACTAAGTCGAGTAAAGCAGTTACTCAAACGCTTATTTTAATCATCTTCCCACCAGAGAGTCCACAGCCTCCTGCCTCCGGTCCAGTGATCTCCCTCGTCTCTGCATCCAGCCTCGTGCTATCCTGGTCAGGCCCCTGCTATGATGGTGGCAGCGCTATCCTTGGTTACGTAGTTGAAGTAAAGAACCAAGGAAGTGCCGAGCCTGAGGTTTGGAGTGAGCTAACAACCGAGTGTAAGAGTACCTCGTACAGAGTGTCTTCTGGGCTCCAGCCTCAGCAAGAATACTGTTTCAGAGTAAAGGCCTATAACGCAGCGGGAGTAAGCGAGCCCGGCCCAGTGTCGCCAGTGGTTAGAATGGAGCAGAGAGGTGAGGTGATGTGGGCTGAGGACAGTGCAAATAAATAAATAAAGGCAGATGTAATAAATATTATTTTAAAGCTGTTGTGTCTGTGTGCATAGATTCAGACAAAGCGCGAAAAGAAGAAGCCCCGCGGATGTATGCCACCGTCTCTGTTGACTCTGCCCACAAAGTCACGGATCACTACAGTGTGCGGGAGAAACTGGGAATGTGAGTATCAGATGTCAAACTCCAGTTTTCCAAAATTCTTCAGAAAGTGGAGTTAGAAAAAGATGAACGCTTGGCATTTCCATGGAAGTGTGTTAGTGTGATTGGAAGGGAATTCCTGCCAAGGATATTAAAATGTTTGCAAGTAGAGACGTGCTTTTGTAGTGGGGTTGAAAACACCTGTGGGCATTAATAGATGGTAAGAACCTTTAACTTTCAGTTTGTAAACTAGAATCAGATGGAAATCAGCCTCTCATCAAGAACTGTCCGTTGTGATGGGCACATTTAACATTTCATTCTTAATATCCAGAGATAAAAATGACTGGACTTTCTTTATAAGGGGAAAATTTGGCATGGTGTACAAGCTAACCCACAAAGAGACGGGACGTGTGTGCGCCGGGAAGTTCTACAAAGGACGCCGTGCCAAGGAGAGGGAAGCTGCTCGTAAGGAGATAGAGCTGATGAATTACCTCCACCACCCCAAACTGGTTCAGTGTCTGGCAGCATATGACCACAAGTCTGAAATAGTCATGGTCATGGAGTTGTAAGTGTCCTTATCAGAGCCCAAAGTGGCAAAATTCAGGGTATTTCCTCGTTTGTCACTGTCGTTTTGTCTGCCTGCAGCATTGCAGGCGGGGAACTGTTTGAACGCATCGTGGACGACAACTTTGAGCACACAGAGCCTTCGAGCGTGCGCTACATGCAGCAGATCCTGGAGGGGATCGCCTACATGCATCAGCAAAGCATTCTCCATCTGGACCTCAAACCTGAAAACATTGTGTGCGTTGACACCACAGGCACCTCCATAAAGATCATTGACTTTGGATTAGCCGGCAGGCTTGGTATGGGAAGTAAAACTCTGCTTTTATACTTGTCTGGACTTGCGCGTGTTTTTAATACTTGCATTTTGTGAACTCAATTTAACAGATAAAAACACACCTCTGAAGGTGATGCATGGGACTCCAGAGTTTGTGGCACCTGAAGTGATCAACTACGAGCCTGTGTGTGAGGGGACTGACATGTGGAGCATTGGGGTGATCTGCTACATACTGTAAGTCTAACGCTCACTCCTGTAGCCCTTTCTATATAGTATTCTATATATCCTCTGCAGCAACCTCCCTTGATGCATTTAATTTCTTTCAGGCTTCAATCCATGCAGTTCATATTTGCCTCCTTAGGCACCGTGATTGTGGTGTTTTTTACGTCTCCACTGCAACTGCAGAAAACAAAAATCATTCAACTGCTTCTTGCAGCGTTGGTATGAAGTGACGCACAGCTGGTGTTTTTTGGTTTCTCTCCATGCCCACATAAATACTCAGTCTTGTACGGGAGTTATTTTGATTGGGGTTTTTTTTGATTATTTATTTAGCCTAGAACATTATTAAATATGTTTTTTGTTATCGTTAAAAAAAGAAACATAAAATTGACATTGTGATGGAATTTTTTATAAGCCTGTCCATGAAAATGACAGACGCAGAGACAGATTAATGCAACCTCTGATTAGAGGTGCTGATAAAGAAGGCTTTCTTTCCTCTGGGCATATTCAGGCAAGCAGTTCACCCGCCTTTGCAGAATGAGGTTAACCTAACTGGCTGCCAGTGGAAGCTTCATATTTACTGCACAGACACGAGAGGAGGATCATTGTTATGAAATATATATCGAGTGTAAAAAAAAATAAAAATAGACTGACTGGTTTAATAAGAGTTCATGCGTTCATGTTTTGACTTTTAGTGCCACCTCATGGGCACAGATGGGAACAACATGTAAACGATGACGTGCAGCAACCCCTCTCTTCTTCATTTTGCTCTGGTTTGCAGGCTCAGTGGGGAATCTCCATTCCAGGGGAAAAATGATGCGGAGACCCTGGCCTTGGTCACAGCTGCTCAGTGGGAGTTCGATGAGGAGAGCTTTGATGAGATAACGGAGGAGGCTAAAAACTTCATAAGCTCCCTGCTCAACAAAGACCCCAGGTGATTTAATAGATGAACAGCTATAGAGCAGCCTAGTTAACCTACTTACTTAACCACCTATAACTGTCTCTGTGTTGAACAGGAGGAGAATGTCCTGTGAAGAGGCCCTTGCTCACCCCTGGATGGCAGCATTTAAATCTAAAGACCTCTGTCCGAAGAGTCTGTCCAAACAGAAGATGAAGAGGTTTTTAGCTCGACAGAAGTGGAAGGTAACATCCTGGCACGTTACTTTTATTGGGGGTAAGTTTTGTTTTTTATTTGAGATTATAATTTTGCTTTCTCGTGTACATCTGTCTCATAGAAAGCTGGAAAGGCCATGTTGGCACTACAGAGAATGGCTCTCCTCTCTAAAGCTGACAGCTCTGCGTCTCCCACAAGTCTCGGAGAAGGTGAAACCCTTGCATACTTTTATCTTATCAGCTCCATTTTGGTTTAGTGGCTTTCCCCTCTTTTATTGATTACTTCCTTTCCGCTCACCTCCTAGACTTACCCCTGAGCCCAGAGGCAGAGGAAGCCTTGCCCTTGCTGGAGCTTAAGCTGCAGGAACCGCCCCTGTTTACCCAGAGCTTGGAGGACCAAACTGTAGCTCGGGGTTCCAGTGCCCGTCTCTCGTGTCACCTCACAGGTACGCACCAATTTCTTATCTTGAGCTCAAGTCAGACTTATTGTATCAGGCCTGAAAGACTTCAACAGCTCTGCTCTGATACAGTTTTGCTTAATCTCAAAACTTGTCTTCTTCCTGCTCCTGATCTCACCCTTCTGTTTATCGTGCCAGGATACCCTGACCCAGAGGTGGTGTGGCTGTGTGGTGATGAGCCTATCGAGGAGTCCCCCACTGTGCAAATAGAGTATGAGGAAGATGGCCAGTGTACCCTCGTTCTAGCTAAAGTCGGCCCAGAGGACACCAATGTTTACACCTGTAGGGCCACTAATGACCACGGGGAGGTATTCTGCTCAGCCAAACTAACTGTGCGAAAATAGATTGATTACATTATAGTACGTGTGCAGAGATAACAGGTATATATAGAACCTTCTCGGTGACTTGACCAGCTGTGTTGTGCATCCTTGTTTTGATGTGAGGAATACAAGCGTCCCGTAGCGTGGCTGGAAATATATAACCTGGGTTTTGTTTTTATAAAATGCTGATAAATAACAATGTTACAGAGTTACATGCATAGATTTATATTTTTATGGGATTCAGATATGGTTCCACACGGTTTTAGCTAAAATCATAAATCTGTCTTTTATATTGGCTCATCATAGAGATTTCCTTTCAAACCCATCAGTGTGGAGAACGGCTGAATTAAGATTTCCATTCTGAGAAGCAGACAGTATCCTCAGTATGCAGTTTGATGCCTGAAAACATAAATGACAGTTTTGCTGCTTGTGTGAGTTTCTAGATATGTGGTTCAGGAACTTGTGTTTTAATGTGCGTGTAGAGTCATAGAGGTCAGCCTCGGGGAAATATATCCATAACAAATGCATTGTGGTGCGTCTGTCTGCGGGTTGAATTTCAAACGGTACCGTCAGGATATGCAGCTTTGCCATCCGCCTGTTTTACTGAAATATAGAATATTTGTGACTTTTACTCTTGTTTTTCATAGTCATATATGTGATACCTACATCACAACCCAAACAAATAGATACAATTGTAGGCCTGATTCTAAAGTTTCTCACTCTGCTGTAAAATCTGTTCTTTATTTTTTAAGTTGGGCTGAAGAAAAACAGTTTGCACGCCCACCAGTTGGCTATTTAAAGGAGTGTGTGGCTTGTGTTTGATTTGCTGGTTTGTTAAAATGAATATCGTTCACCACACTTCAACTACATGTGCTCTGCCTCGAGGGAAATCCATGCCTGACAGACTCCTCTGCGACACCGATCTGCGGGAGAGTCCCTCCTTTCCAAAGCACACGTTTAATAGACTTTGGAGGGTTTCTTCTTGGGACACAGCAAACGAGAAATTAAAGCAAGAATGCGAGTATTGAGACAACATGCAAAGGATATCCGTGGCAAGTTCTTAAGTTATTTACAATTACAGATCATTTTGTTTGAGTTTGCTTGAATTAATGGTTTTTCAATACCTTTTCACCATCATTGATCTCTTGAAAATCCTGGAAACTCAGATTTTTACTTGTACGTGTATCTAAAGTTAGAGGTCAGCTATGTATTCTACAATAAATGTGTAAATTAAAATGACATTTGCTGTATGAATCTGTTCAGTTGACACTGGGGGTGTTTACCTTTACTGTTATAGTGAACTATATTCAGACTTATGTCTGTTTTGTTGAAGGTTTATCTTTATATATTGGTGGTGTTTAATTTAGAGAGAATTTTTGGTCCTTGAAAAGGGGCTTGTGCAGTGTTGAGTAATATTGCAAAAACAAACACGTTTTTTTGTTTCTTAAAAATGTTTCACCTCTCATCTGAAAGGCTGCTTCAGTTCTCAAACCAAAAGGTGGAGAGACCCAGGTATTTAAACTCCAGTGGGCGCAGTCCCCTGGAGGTGGTTATGACCCTCTGTTGTTCATGTGCATAATCACATGCGCCAAGGTGTGAAAGGAGGCGTGGGTCATTACAGTTGGTGGTTTCAGATTAAACCAATTTGGGACTTTTCTCCATTGTTTCATGTGACCTATTGAGGTCACTGGAACAAAGGTGTGAATGGGGGTTGAGACGTCTGGGGGAGGGAGCTCAGGATCGGACTGATGGTTGTTCACAGCGGACATTGATGCTTCTTTTACTCCTCTTTCAAACCATCGGTCTTCCCTGTCCAAAATGTGAACATTGGCATCCTCAGAGTCCTTTCTCCTTCAGATGCAGACGTTCAGCTGAGTCGAGGTGGCTCTTCTATGTTGTGCCATTCGTTTGTGGACCTCCAGGAGACTACGCCCACTGGGGTTTAAATACCTGGGTCTCTCCACCATTTGGTTTGAGAACTGAAGAAGCCTTTCAGATGAGAGGTGAAACGTCTTCAAGAAACTTAAAGAAGTCCAGTCTCCTTTTTTCCAAGCTCCGAGACTACTATGACCTGGATGACTGAGAACCTACACAGACATAAAAACAAACACCCTTTTTTCCATATGTGAATAAGAAAAATATTTGAGTTGCATACATGTTGCTTTTATTTGCATTTCTGATGCACTCATTTGATTAATACTTACTTCACCCCCCCCCCCCCACCCCCACACAAAAAAGGGTCATAGGTTCTTCAGATTCTCCCTCGGCCAAAGGCACTGTCACTCTTTCACGGTGCCATATTTTTCATTAGCCCATCACAGATATTGATCAAATAGCGATACACTAGTTTTTATATACATGCCCCAAATGACAGATTCTCTAAATATTGTTCCTTAGGAAATACGTTTGCCTATGTGATTTTTCTATAATCTGCTATATTACTGTACTTTGAGTTTACTTTAGTTTGTGTTTTTATACACACGCTCAAAAATACTTGTTACCTGTGACAAGTGACCTGTGTTACTTGTGTTACCTTGAGAATGGGTCGACAAGCACTGAACTTCGCTTTGAGTAGATGAAGTCTATTTTTTTTTTTAATGTGCGACTTTCCGCCCCACCATTCCCGGGTTTTTAGCTATGTTAGCTCTTCCATGGCTTCTGTAACTTTCACTACTGTCCCTTTTACAAAGGCAGTAAAAAAAACCCAAAAAAACCAAAACTTTGTGTACAATTCACATGGAAATCTGGACAGGTCCTTGGAAAGAGAAAAGACTCCATCAATACCTGACTAAGTGCTTCCAATTCTGCCTCTTTAAACTAATCCACAGTGGAAATTTATGGTCCGCTGCCCCTAATAACACGCACAAAGGGTGTGGTAGTAGAGGAGTTGACCACAAAAGGTGAGTTTCTTGACCCAATTTTCCTACTGAATAGGGAGGAGAAAGGGTGACTCAGGCCAGCTGGAAATGCAAGAAAGCTGGTTGGTAAGACTGCATGGCTCCTCCTATTTGGTCTGCAACCTCTTGGAGGTGTTTGCCTCTCGTCATGTAGTTAACTCAATTTTCCTTTGGTGGCACACACCTCCTCCAGGTTTCCACCTCTGTGATGTCCTGTATTTAAGCCACATGAGCCCAACAAACACGTTAAAGCGAGATTAATTAAAAACTGTCAAACCTTAAACCTGGCAAAGAGGTGGCTCAGATGATGAGAGCAGGGTCTGCGGTCTCTGTAGGGTATATGGGGCTCACCTGTTCACCCAGAGCTTCGAGGACCAGATTGTGGCCCAGTGTTCCAATGCCCATCTCTCACGTCACCTCACAGGTACACCCCAAGTCAGATTTAAGTCACAAATGAGGATGTGACATTAAACTTGATAGCAAAAACATTAAAGTCTCAGGTAAATTTACTGTCTGTCATGTACTATGAATATTCCTAATGCTATGAAAGGAATCATGCAGATACTGTATCAAAGTAACGATCAACATTCAAGGCCAAAATTATTAAATCTTGCCTTGCTTCTGAAAATGTAAAAACAGCTCTGCTCTGATCTGTTGTTTGCGTCCATCTCCTCACCTCACCCTCCCATTTATATTGTTAGGATAACCTGACCTACAGGTGCCTGTGTGCGTGTGTGTGTGTGTGTGTGTGTGTGGGGGGGGGGGGGGGTTGACTGTGTTGTGGAGTCCTCCACTGTGTAAACAGAGCACAGAGAAGATGGTCAGTTTACTGGTTTTAGCCAAAACTGGCCCAGAGGACACCAATGTTTACACCTGTAGGGCCAATAATGACCACAGGGAGGCATTTTGCTCAGCCAAACTAACTGTCCCAAAATAGATTCATTATATTATAGTATGTATGCAGATATAACAGGTATAATTTCTTGGTGCCTTAACCAGCTGTGTTGTACGTCCTTATTTTGATGTGATAAATACAAACTGTGCATTCCATGCTGTCGCTAGAAATATAAAAACATGGGTTTTGTTTTATAAAATAGTGATAAATATTGTTAGGCCTGTTCAGCCAAACTATTGTTCAAGGGTAGATTAATTATGTCTGCAGTGTGTATGCAGACAGACTATTTGTCCCTATGCACTGCAGTTCAAAATACCCTGCCTTTTTGTAGTCTCTGCATTCTGGCAGGAGTTCTGGCTGGCGAGTTCTTCAGGAGACATCAACACTTACATGTGAACCATCTGCCTTATTTAAACCGGATCAGTGTTTTATTATTACTTTTCCACCTAAATAGTTATACAAACAAAATATGTAACAAAAATTCAAATATCCAAATTTACTACAGTGCTAAATGCTAACTCATAATTAGTAAGAATGTACCACCTGTTAATGGTAAACTAATTTGTTCTTTGCACCCATTTTTTTTTTTAAATTTAAATATGAACTACTACAGGTAATTTCTCTCTGCAGAAGAAAAGAGATTAATCTCTGGTCTTTACGCTGCATCTACAGGCTAAAATGGCACAACATCGCCATCTACTGCCTACAACTAGAACTGTGCTGTAGACCACTGGAGACAGGACAACAGAGCATACAGGATGAACAAAGTAATTTTGCATAGTTAAATGCATAATGTGCTGAGTCAGTAGCTCCCCCGTGCACCAAGTGAAAAAAAAAACCAGACATGACCAGTAAAAAAAAGCATTTAATATTTTTTTTTAATAAAAATGACACTGAAACAACCTAAACATGAATGATAAAAAAAAAAAAAAAAGATAATAAGCTGGATGAAAATTATACAATATCCAGCAACACATTTTCAAAAATCTAAATGGGGAAAAAAAAACAAAAACAAAAAAAACAGATCTGTGTAATACTATAAAATACACAGGCAGGACAAGAAAAAAAACAAAAACAAAAAACACTTGACAGTCTTGAGGCATCACTGCATTAAGAAAAAATAAATAAAATTCAGCTGTTGAAATTATTGCACAGACTCAGGGCCACCTGTGAAAACCACTGTCACTTAAAGCATTGCATTTCCCCCAAAATGTAAACTCTTAAATGCAAAGAAAAAGAAAATTTTAAAATGGACAAAGCAGCTAAAAGGAATGAACGATTTTAGGAAGTCTGGAAAAGCAGAGTTATCCAGGCTAAAGAGGAACACAGAGCTTGTTATCAAAAAAAAAAAAAAGCCAGCACATGTTATGGGTAACTGAAAAATCCACTTTGCACATGTCATAGGACAGGTGCAAAGGAGAGGAACAAACAGGCCCAGCTTTGCAAACACTCCCACACATGGTCTAACTTGGGGGTGGGGGGTGAAGCTTACATTTCAGAAAGATACCTTCATTTCTGTGTTGTATAAAGGAACTTTCATTATAGTCTCTACATTTGTCACTCCGTTGACAAAACAGCTGATAAACGTTGGCCAACATTGTAATTATCACTTTGTTTGCCAGCACACTAAGATCAGCCACCAAAGTTGATCCTGGTATCGGTCCATCCCAAATGCTTACCCAAACACAACAATGAGTAAGCAGTTTCAGATATTCCGCTACACTGGAAATTAGTTTGTATCAGATGTTGCTCAGTAGCTGGAATCAATATATATATAAAAATAAATTCAGTATATGACACATGAAAATGTGTTTACCAAAATACCACTTTTTTTTTTAATTCCACTCAAACGCTGCAAAGGAAGAGACCTTCAACCACATGAGGTTTCAGTAAGAACCACTTTGGAACATTAACCCACACTTTTACAAAGTGTCCATATGATCCTTAAAACTATGAATTTACTTTATCCATAAAATAAATAAATGTAGAGCAAAGTAAATAAATTAGTTTGTAGTTTACATACAAATAGTTTTAAGTGTATTCCTTGTGCGTGTCAATTCAAGAGTAAGCTATGAGTGAGTGCAAAGAGAAGATCCAGTCTCCTGCGTAAGACAAGTGTTGATAGTAGGTAAAGCGGTGGGCTGGGAGGGTTCCAGGAGCACCTGGATGGATGCAAGGTCAAAGATGTGGCGTCACGCTGACCGTCTCCTCATTGGTACCTCCTCCTGGTTCATGTAAAGTCTTGCTGCCTGTGACTCAAAGGCACTGACCATCTGCTTAACCACTTCATCGAAGAAAACGCTGGCCAGCTGAGAGTGCAGAAGAGACTTGAACTCAAATGATACCTACAGAATAGGGACAAGTTTGTTAGGGAAGATGTGCTTTTGTGGCAATTACTTAAAAAATAAATTAAAATCACTAAAACAGAAATCCAGGGCATCTTTGGTAGATTTGTTTTATGGCTCAGCCTCTGTTTAAAGTTTAGTGGTAATCACTCACACAGCATTTAACAAATCGAATCTTCTACTCGAGCCACTTCCTGGCTAACGCTGAGATTATCCGTGCCAACATTAAGGTCACACTCCTGTTAGCAGCTCCTTGACACGGTTCTCTGCTCCAGCAGCTATTTCAGGTCTAAAAGGGACACCAGTGTGAAACTCGAGACTAAATTTAGATTATAATAAGATTCTACCTAATACTTCCTCTTAGCTGGTAATACAGTGGGAGCCAGTACAGGAAGTTGAACTCATTCTCACCCAAGCATGCTATCCAATTTCTCAGCTCCTTTGATCAAGTTATTCTTTAATTGGCGGCTTTGATGATTTTGTGGTTCACCATCAGTGTGGTTTTATGTCTGCATAGTGCTGTTCACTCTTTTTCCAAATGGCTTTCAAGATCACATATTAATTCTAGCATAAACACTTACATAGAATTCCACTTTGCAGGAGTCTGGTAGGTTTCTGTCTCCAGGGGAAAACCTCCATATTGTTTCAAGGTGGCTGAAGAGGGATCCATCAGTACATACAGCCTGTTTTAAAAACAGATGAGCCTTTATCAATTATTGCAAAAAGGCAAAAAAAAACAACAAAAAAACCCTAATACTCATGAAAATTGTCTACAATACTATGAAAGATGTGAAATATACTTATTAAAATGTGTCTCAAAAAGTCAGAATAAGAGCATCTCTATTTTGGCTTCGGCTTTGAAACAGTCTTCATATTTGTTTTCATGAATACCAAGTAAGTTTTATCTCAGGTCCAACACCACTTCTTTAACCAAGTGTGAGAACCACCACAATGGTGCACACTAATATACTATTAGTGTTGTGTTTGGAGGGACTACACATTAGTCTCCTTTAAATTGTGAAACCAGAGACTTACCCTGACTTGGTGGTTGGGAACGACGGTGACCTCAGAGATATATCGCTCAACAAGAGGAGGGAAACCTATTTCCAGCTCTGCCAGGAAGCCACCGTTTCGCCCCTTCAGGACCCGAGACTTCTTACACCAGGGAACAAAGTGCTGGTACTGGTTCACACTGGTCACCACATTGTACATCTGCTCTGCAGTGTACCTGCACACAGAGTCACAGACACTTCAGTTTCGGTCCTCTGCTTCCTTTAAGTTTATCCAACTATATGCAGCTCATCCAGAACCCCCGAGAAGTTCTGTAGACTATTGTGCAACATCGAGAAAGGCGGCAAATGCCCACATCTGAGTGGATTAAACTAATGCTTATCAGCTTACATATGGCTCGAAAAGATTTAATAATCCATTTACTTCAGACCTATAAATCAAGTTTAAATTTGGCATATTTCCACTTTAAAACTATTTGCACATTTTCAACTGGCCAGAGAAAAAGCACAAAAATATTTCTTCAAATACACTACTCAGTTACAGAGTTATTTATTTATTTACAAGGGGCACTCACCCTAATGTCCGGCACTCAGTGTACTCCATCCTGCGGTTGCTGATGGAAGCTGCCAGGTTGATGAAGCTTCGGCTCGGTGTGCTCACGGGGGTGCTGGGGTAGAACTGGAGGCTGGCCCTTCTTGCTGCCAGGACCCCACAAGAGCTTAAGACACTGAGGAGAGGAAATTGTATATTTATGATATTTGAATGTTTAAGAACCTGGTTAATATCAAGCAAAACATTTATTCGTTCTATGCAGCACCAGAATCAAAAGAAAGGGGGAAAAAGCGCTGTGACTGTTAAATATGCCTTTTAAGTGTTGCTGGGAATTAAATCTAGCATTCCAAATAATATACGTGCCAAATTAAACTTGGAGCTGCATCTGGCTAATACAACAAGCACAAATGCAAATGCACGTTAACTCATTCACCCACCTGGGCAAACCTTTGTATTAAAATCCCTTTGACTTACCTGAAATTTGCTCTTTTAGTGTTTCCGCGCGCAACCTTTGTAGAGTGCGCTTCAGATATCTCCAGCAGCGCTTTGAGGAGAAGAGAGGTCGTCTTGGTGGTCATTTTTGTTGTTTGTGGTGTAGAATAAACTTTAGAAACTCCAGACCAGTCGCACCAACCCGGCTTTGTCCTGAATGAAGAGCCGCACCGCTTATCTAATAAAACAGCAGTGACGTAACTGGAAGCGCGGTAGCTTCTGGCCAATCAGGTCACTTTGAGGTGAACTTTAAATCATAGGCGATTAGCAATACTTCCTAAATCAGAAAAATAGCTACTTTCAAAATCTGGAGGTTTTTGTTTCCGTGTTTGAAGCACGTTGTTCGTCCAGACTGTGTGCAAAGTGCTTTGAAGTCCGTTTTGTATCGTTTAGTGGGTATTTGAGGGTTACTAAAAACCTATAGTCGTGCAGCTCTCTATAAAACCCACATATTGAAGAGACAGGGCACACCATCAAACAGCTTAGGATTACTTTGTGATTGAATCACCTAAAGTGTTTGACAGCCAAGTTCAAAGAATTTTGTACGGTTTCAAAGATCAAGCCAGGGTCTAAATGACAGCGCGAGTCCAGGAAAGCACATGATGTGCGCATGTGATGTGCGCACATGATGAACTTGGACTTTAATACAGAGTAATAAAGATAAAGTTCAAATTGACTCCAGAGGTAATGTAGAAGCAGGTCAGCTGTAGGATAGGAGAACATTACACAACAGGCTTTGCCTTCCTAGCTCTTATGCAGATCTCCATAATACAGCAGACACTAGAAGGCCAGCATGCCACTAAGTGCTGCTGAATTAAGCCACTATGCGGTAACACAGCCAGAAGTGGTGGCGAAAGATCCATTTCAGTATCTTTTAGAGTGGAATTAGGGCACTTGAGCAGGGAAGGGTTTAAGAACCACCGTCAATCCTATTAAGGACAGGTCAGAAACTTCTTGACGCGCAGACAAGGTAACCTGTCTCATGTTAGAATAGGAACCACTCATGGGCTTAGCGGCCCCAGAATGAGCCAGGCCACAGTGAATGGATGCTGCTCCAGCTGGCCCTCCTCCAGAGTTTACAGAGTTCATTGAGTTAAAAGCTAAACTTCAGTATGTTAAGATTATCCCTGTAATCTACTATAACTCAAGAAGATTAATACACTTAATACACTATTAATACACTTTCCTCACTATATAAAACTCCTTAGGCTTCCTTTACAATAGACACTCACTCAAGGCCATTCTCTGTTTCTCTGATCTTGAATCACAATTTCTGTTAGATGTTGTGATTTTTGCGTTTGTTTGTTTTTTGTTTTTGTTGTACTTTATGTCACTGGTGTGTAAAGTCGTCACTGAATTTGTGTTTTTGGTACTTGAGTTTTAGTAGCTGTATTAATCATTGACAGGCCTTTACTCAGTCAGTTGATAGATTTAATCATCACCCCTTGTAAAAGATACATGGAAAAAAACTTGCCTAAAACATACAGGCTTTGTGGATTAAACACCCTTATTAAATTTCAATAATTAAAAAAAAGTCTCATTATGTATTTACCATATAAATTTTGTTTGTTTTCTGTGGGAATTTGCACAATAATTGGACAGAGAAAGGATCCTCTTATAGGTGACAGAACTAGCTGTATAAATAATTATTGTTTTTCAGTTTTGAGGAGTTTCACATAACCTCGCATAAATATTTTTGAAATATGCTGTGTGATACTTTATCTGCATTATTAAATAATCACAGTAATTTTCCCTTACCACTGACAGAGATAATGTGCTGGGGCCGCAATAGCACCTGTGGGTAAATTCACAAAAAGTGCAGAATTTCTTTAAATTTTTTTAAGAATTTCTTTTATATATTTATGCCAGAATGGGAAATGTAAGACATGCATTTAAGCAAACTATAGAAAAGAAACATACAGAGTCTCTAATTCAGAAAAAAGTCACCTATGTGACCCTATGTGCTTAAAATAACAAATTAAAACTCAGTTGAGCAAATTCTTACAAGTCTTTTTGACTTTAACAACAAATGCAACAATCTGAAGCAGTCTTTGACAGTCCGAGTAAAACTATGCAATCGCTCAAACATGAAGCATGATCCTTATTGAATATTTCGCCACAGAACTATTTTTACATTTCTGTTTTATGATAAGGAGTGCTATTTTAGGCCACGCACAAAAATAGAACACGGAGTCCCGTGAACTCTAAATTTTGTTTCGGGAATCAAGGTTACGCGAGCAAAACATTAACCTGTGCGCGTAAAGTAAAACAGGAGCGACATCTGCACGTGCAGTGGTGGCTTAGCTGCAAAATTATTGCTCCTCGGCTGAGAAAATGACTTTGCTCATAGCGCTGATGTATGAGCCATCTGGTTCCGTGACCTTCAGTTTTGTAGCAGGTGGCCCAGTGCTGCTGGTGAAGTATCGGAAGGCAGGGCTGGGTGACTGGATGGCATCTAGAAATACCTTGAAGACAAAAACAAACTGTCTGGGTTATAATACTGGATGATTACTAATGAGGCATTTATTAGTTTAGTTTTAACAGACCAAAGAAAAATGATTCGGTGCAGTGGAAAATGATTTAATATTGTTCAGACTACCTTGTCCCCTTTCTGCACATAAGCCTCCAGGCATAATATATGATTTCTTCAATATATTTAATAGAAGTAACTGGGTTACTGCCAGTTTTCATGACGTTATGGCCTGCTGTAAACATACAACCTACCTTTACAATGTCTTCCGTGTCCTGTGCAGCATTTTGGAAAATGGAGCCACAATGCTGCAGGTATTTTTCATACAGCCTTAGTGTTTGCGTGTCAACCTGTTGGAGCGACGTATCCCCAAGCTCCGCCTTCTGTAGGTTGACCAAGAAGTCAGTGTTGACTGGACCACACTCAATGAGACTCACACTGTAGGATGCAGCATGTAGACAAGAGAGTGTTTTATTTCATATTTGTCTCCAAGTTTTAAACTCACAGGTAGTCTTTGAACTAACGAGACAATGAAACTCACTGAATGTTGAAGTGCTGCAGGAGGATAGCCAAACTCTCGCATGCTCCCTCTATTGCAAATTTACTGGCACAGTAGACCTCGTTAAATGGGAGCCCTGTGAGGAACTCGAGATGGTTATTTTGGAAATTTTATGCATGGTAACAAGTATCAACACCATCTAATTATATGTTTTTTATCAAAGCATTATAAAAACTGCACATGCGGAACATTGTTGGCAACCAGCTGCTTCTCTCACCGTGAAGTCCTCCCGTGCTGCCAGTGACCAGAATGCGTCCCTGGTTTTGAGCCTTCATCGTTGGCAGGAAGGCCTGGATGGTCTGGATGGTACCTAAGAGGTTAACCTCCAGGATGTGCCTCATTGAGTCCAAAGACTGCACTTCCAGTGGCCCCATTAAACCCACACCAGCATTACACACTGTAAGGAGTCAGGATAAGCACATTGACACACTCAAATCACATCCTCCAATCCTAATCAGAACACACTGGCACTGGTGCGTACCCAGAATGTCGATGCGTTTCTCCACCACCCTCTCGCTTGCATCCAGGATGGACTGCCGGTCGGTCACATCCATTTGGAGTATGTCCAAAGTGTCCCTGTGTAGGCCTTTCACACTCTCTAAAAGACGCTCCTTCTTGGCCAGGTTTCTCATTGTGGCATACACTGAACAGAAAGCTTAATTTAGTGGTGCCTTTAAATGTGTATGTGGAACTTTACACAACATTTACCTAATCAAGTTATTTGTGTAGTTCACACAAAATAACACACAATGCAGTGCCTTAGTGGCTTTAATGGTTATGCAATGTATGCTCTTTAGGAGGAGATTTACAGACCGTGATCGACAGATGTCAGCTGTGATTACCTTTGAATGCTTTGTCTGGGTCAGAGGCGAGCCGGACAGCCAGGCTGAGACCAATCCCGGAGGAGCAGCCTGTGATCAGGACCACCTTCTTGTCCATGGAGCCTGACTCACCTTCATCAAAGAGCAGCTGGAGCGAAGTGAGGAGGACAGCGCCGAATGAGCCGCACAGTAAGATGGAGGCATGTGAAAACTTTTCTCAATGTTTTTACATCTTACGCTATCACAAGGCCGGTTAATACGAAACATCTGCCTATTATCAGCCACCTGGAGTCCTTCTATTTTTTTTCTCATGTCCTTGTTAGTATAGTTTGATTCCCTCCGCTTGAGATGTGTGGGAAACATTTTTTCAGGTTTTTTCTTTTCAGCAATATAAGTGTATATAGGCTGACTCCTGAAATATAGTAAGTGTGTGTGCATTTCAAAAAAATATTGGTTTAGAGAAAGCATAACATTGTTTATTAACATAATAACAATGTCACTGAGCACTGTCTGTACCAATGATGAGCACCAGGTGGCAGCAAAACCTCATATCAGTCCTGTACCGCACAACAAATAAAGCCACGCTGACCTCTGGGGGCTTCATTGAGGCAAAAACAATGAGGCTGACAAGAGTGAGAAAGGGGACAAAAGAATTTATTTTGGGCCATGAAGCCATCAAGTATAAGTGTTATTCTCATAAGGCTGCTAACACACATCCTGTTTACACACTTGTACAGGGTGAAGGTCTAAGTATTCTGAGCGCCACACTCTGATAAAAAGTCTGAAAATGCTGTTAAATGATCCTTTGAGAGAGATTAGAGTTTTCCTTTGTACTGCTCTCACACTTAAGGATAAACTTCTATAATCAGAAGCTATGCTAAAATCGAGCATGAGGAAGAAAGGTTGGTGTTTTCATGCTCAGGTGTCGCCACTGCTAAAACAGGATGTTTATCAAAGTCTAATGTAATCTTCAGTCTTGACAACTGCGACCACAGTTGTTTGTGGAAGAAACATTTCAAAGATAGAAATTGCAAATGAAATGTTGTTTACGCTGGGAGGAAGCAAACGGGGAACTAAGAATATATTTCATTTTAACCAAGGTTCAATTCAGGTAATGCATCATGCAGGTTCTTGACATTTTCATAGTGATTAAAAGATAATATTTGCACAGGAGTGAGTTTCAAAGAGGCGGCCAAGAAAGTAGATAAGTGCTGAAAACTGTGGGCTAATAGATTTGAATCAGTAATTGAGTAAAATCATTATTACTCATATCCAGGAGATGCTATTAAGTGTAGGATATGCCATATAAATTTGATCTTTTTTCAATGCAATACAATTTGCATAACATTTTCTTTTCAGATTCAATTCCGAGTCGGTACTTTTGCAAAAACTGTGAGCATAAATCATACACAGTATTCTCTTCTACTATTTCCTTAATCTCTCCTGCCTGGTGCCATCTCTCTCTCTCTGAGTTGTTATCGCCGCATTTGCATTCTTTTCTACAGCCTCAGTTTCTCGTAAGTGAAAATAACTTGCATCTCTATGGAACATTTCAGCAGGCGGGTTTAAAAAGAATTTCTTCTGTTGATGGGAGCAAACCAAGTAGGAATTTCCTGCCATTTTGTTGCGTTCCTCTCCTTGAGATGGCATCAGCTTGGCTACTGTCCCAGAGTCTGTGGGATAGATAACAGCAGGCCTTGAACCTCTTTCAAATATCTACAACTCCCAAGCATTGTTCAAACTCTTGTACTGGTTGACCTCAGGCATTAATGGGTTTTATTTTATTGTATGCTTTGTGCATCCATTTATTATTTCCACTGAGCGCCGACCTAGTTCAAGTCACAAATCTCAAAAATGGAGCACATACAGTGTTGTGACTTATGCACACATGTCCATGCTACACTGTTATAGCTGTTGAAGAAAAGCTGATGAGGAGCATTGAATTTTCTGTGGCTGCTGTGTGCATATATGTTAAAATGATCTGAAAAGCAAACGGCACTGGAAATTAAAACTGATTATGTTTTGTAATGAGATTTCTGTCCCTCCCATCTTTGCACAATCAAGCAAAACTCAAATGTACAGGCTGCACTTCCTGCATTCAGTGTCTCTGAATCCATTGTGGCAGCATGGTACATTATACCATCCATGGGAGGTTCCTGGTACACATGGCCTACAGGTTCCCTTTGGCCCAGTAATTATCAAGACAAGGTCTAGTGGAGGTGCACACTGGCCTGGAAAAGCCTTTAAAATGCCCGTTGGGCAGGACCGGCTCACGGCACTCAAAGTAAACAGACTTCTGAAGACCTTACAGCTGCAGACAAAGAAAAAAACAAGGATATCACACATGCATGGTTGTGTCTTTGTGTCATTTTTCAGAGAAAAGTAAAGTGTTTGTTGGAGATACTGTAGTTGAGGCTGCAGGCTGGCCTCGTGCTCAGTGATTCTGCACTGAGATCACAGTGCAAAGAGTGAAAGAGCTACTGTATATAGTACTTAAGGGGGGGGAAAGCATACCAGCTCCCTGCTCCGTGTCCATTCATGTGCTCCCCCCCCTGCGGTGGAGCGAGAGTCACATTGAACTTTGCTATTCCGCAGCAGACACATGTGACGAGGGCATGATGTGGACGCACGAGGTCTTTTAGCATCACTCGGCTTCAGAAGCAGATGTGCTTGACAGGATATCCCATGTGAGAGCAATGAGCAGAAGTGAAACAGCTGAAGATGTGCCGCGGTGCTTGCGGTGAAACTTAAATGTCACGCTATACCTGAGTACAAGGTTAGACGAGGCTAGTTTTATGGGGGGGGGGGCGTTTCTCTTGAAGGCGAGTAAGCGGCTTTCTCTGCAGTTCTGCCTGTTTATACAAGTACAGCATTAAACCATTTCATGAACATGCAACCCTTTTCTGATATGTAGAACGCTGCGACTGTTTCCTATATAGGTCAGGGTTTTTATAGGTCAGCTTATCTAGTAATAACTACAGTCAGTGAAAAATCTTTACCCAGTTCCTGCAGATAACAAAGAATGTGTCGTTCCTTAGAAGACAGTAATGTCACAAATACGGTGTAATTCGATTGGTGTTGTCTACATGCCAGTAAAAGCGTGACTGAAGCATTTTGATATCACTTTAATTCCTGTCCAGCTGCCTGACAGCACGGGAACTAAAAAATGAGCAAACTGTCAGCTCGTGAGCGTGAGTCCGTGCACGTGTGTGTGTTGCACTTGGCTGCAACACTCACACGTCTCAGGAATATGCAGTAAAACAGAAGGTATCCCCTGTTCTGTGAAACCTACTGGACAACTGGGACTTGAGCGAGAGATCGAATGCACGACCTCGGAGCTCGTAGCAGCTTTGCTTCAGTAGAGGGCAGAGACAGTTTTTCACATGGTAATGCAGAGGCAGTGGGGCTCGTTCCTGGTAAAATCATCATAACTGAAACAGGAGAGGATAAGTGGAAAGTATGAAGAGCTCACATGTACTGAGGCAGAATCAACACATTTTTGAATTTTCGGACCTACAGAAGGTGAACTATTTTAGCATAAAAGCTGAAACCAGAAGATTTATTATTATTTATGATAATTTTTTAAAAAAAAGGTACTTTCATGAAAGTTATATTCTTAAGAAATGCAGTCAGTCTGAAAGCATTACTAATAACCAAGCTGTACATCTGTAATTTAGTGTGCTTGCTGCGAGTACAACAAAAACAGTCATTACTATTTAAGGTGAAGGGCATTAAAGCAAAGGCAAAGGTGATTTATGAGATGCACGGGAGAGCATCGTGTTTTATACGTGTATATTTTCCCAGAGATTTTGATCTCAGAGATCATTCAGGGTTTTTTTTAAAGCACCCTGCTTGACAGAAGGCTCTACGTCAGCCGTGACCCCGAGGTCCACTGCTTGACCTGCTGGTTTGGCATTCTGCAGGACCCATTTGTGTACAAAACCTCTGCAGTCCAGGAAATGGCGAGGATTGTGTCATGGGAAATGTCTTCTCGTCTTGAATTAACTTTTCTAGACATTCTTTCTCGTCATGACATTGGGAACATCCTGTTCCTGCTCTGGGTCTGGGTCTGGGTCTTTAAGCGCTGGAGTCTGTCTTGGGACTAGACCTGGCCTGTATTTAGCTCAGTGCGCCGATATCTTAGTCATATCTTGAGCAAAATGTCAAAACATCACAGTGTTAGTGTGCATGCTGTGCCTCCTGCAGCTGCACCATCATTGTTTGGTCGACAGACACGAGCCTATCTGAGATCCAGCTCGTTAGATAACGTACACAAGAAAATGTGGACAATCCAAATGTAGATTTTGATCAAAACAGATTTTCCGAAGTCAAATTCCAGATCTAGCTTGTTGGGGACAGTGCACAACTATGGTTGCACTGAGCATCCTAATGTGGTCAGTGGATATATGTGAAACGAGTACATAAGAAATGACTTTTCTTACATTTTTAGTGCGAATGCCCTGCAGCACATATTTTAGCGTTTTAAATTCTTGCTCAGCTTCCAATGTCTTTCCCCCAGGTGCAGCTGGTGATACGTTCCAATCAGTCCATGCATCAGTACCTCACCTGTTCACCTGTGGTAAAATAAAGTGATGTGTGTTATGTCAAGGCATGTAAGTGACTCAGGCATGCTGGTGTATATACTTGTGCAAAGAGTCGTCTGCAGTAAAGGCAAGCAGAGACCAACGCCAGCACTCGCACTTGGCGCAGATGCTTCCTTTTTCCTCCGCAGTCTGCACTTCCTCATTCTTCTCTTTCTCTGAGTGACCCCCACATTCTCTTTCTGTTGTCTGAATCATTTCTGAAAAATGCTCTCCCATTAACATTCTTCCCCTCCCGTCCCACACGCACCGATGAAATCAGCAGCGCACCCACCGCACACCTGGTTACCTGGACGTCCTCTGTTTACACTTAGTCTGGAAACACTGTAACTAAGAATGCAGACATAGCATTATGCACTGCGCTAACAAGTAACAACATATTCACAGACAGACGTCAACACAACAGCGCACTCCTTTTCTCTGAAACTGCAAATATGTCTTTTTGCATTTTGCACAGCATTTAATTTTCCGAAGCCCCTTCCTGTGTTCTCACGCGCAAATGCTTACCGAACCCACTTCCCCTAACTCTCAAAATGCATGTACTTCACATTTGCATTCTCAGCTGTCAGTATGGGCAGTCTTTATTTCTGAATATTGAAATTTAATCTTAATGTCTGTTTTAATGTCTGTCTTTTTCTGGTCAACAATGCCACACGTTTGATTGCTTTTCTGTTTAAAGCATACTTACAGTGAAACACTGGCACAGAGTCAATGACTGTTGCCCTAAGAATGATGAGAACACACCCCGGGCCACACCAAGGTTATGTAATAGATTTTATTGGCTTCCAGTCCTTGGGAGCCAAATTTCATACACCTGTGGTATGCAAACCTTGTAACTGCCTATCACTGTGAGAACTTTATCGCCTCTTTTTCCTAATTAACATATTTAAAGGATCACATTTTCTCGCCAGCCTTTGTCATCTTCTCTCAATGCAGGCCCCGTATGTTCCACATTCACAGAAATGCAAACTACTTCTTGTTTTTAAGAGAACGGGAAGAAATGTCGTCCAACGTCATATTTAACATACCTATTTTGCTTCAGTGTTTTTCCTGTCACTATGGCTCTCATTTTTTTTTTTTTTTTTTTTTTTGGTGTGGTCCTTAGCAGGTTTGTTCATGCCATATTTGAGAAAAAGATTCAGTGAATCAGAGCTAGCCACGGCCCGCCAGTAAAAACAGATGAATCTGTCCCCATATGACTCACAGACGTCCAACTGCTTAGAGATTATGGGTGATGTTTCCTGCTGTGCTCCTGCTGTGATGGAATGTATCAAATAAATCAGTTTATTCGCAGAAGAAATGCAACACAAACTCTGCAAATGAGCGTGCGTATTATTTTCTTGCTATGCCTGCGGGCCGCACAAGCATTTACACACAAACACCGGCCTGTGGGCTGCACTTTGAGAACCCCAGTTTTAGCCTAAATCTAAGAACGTGTCAAATGAAAGGATGCAATTAGCAATAAAATTCAAACAGTGTGATAAAAATAGCAAATTGAAGAATAATATTTTACCGTTAGCAACAACAACAACAACAAACTGAGGTGATTATACACATTTTTCTATGCAATCTCCTTGTTTGAGCTAAGGATGCATTCCCCAAGGAACATCTGGCTCTTATCACTTCTCAGCATCATTTCCTTTGCATAAAATGACCAAGACCAGGAGCCAAGTCCCCAAAGTGTGCTCGTGTTTACTGTAAATGGTGCTACGTGCTTAGCACACATCACCCCTATTATGTCATGTCAGTAGTAAGTAATAATATTACTAATGTGAACCTTTTCGACTCCTCTTGACCTAATATTTTGTCCGCAGAAGCCGGAGTCAAAGGCTGTGGTACATTTTGACAGTGACAGAAGGGGTCAATGTGACATGCTGGTGGATTTTTTCACACACCCTTGTGGCAGACAGCAGTTGAATATGTCTTGTAGTTAATGTGATGCGAGACCAAAGGTCAAAGAGAGAGAGAAAAAAAAGAAAAGCTCTGGGAAACGTGCTGTGCTGCACGATCCTCTGAGAACTGTAAAACCCATCAAACATGAGCAAAACACTCAATTATATCTGGGGCAAATATTTTTGCTGACAGTCTATCTTACTTAGTAATTATTACATAAGATTTTTTTTGGCATATAATTTGGGTTTGGAAAGATGACTTCTATGGAAGCAGTAAGTTGCTGCTTACATTATATAAGGTGGTTGCTTTTCATGACTTCCCACACCTAAGAAAGCGTGTTTTAATCGGACAGTGACACCCATGGCGTTCTTCTTGATGGGCATGACTGGAATGTTATGACATTACAGCCTAATATGGGCACAATACTGAGCCGTACTGAGCTCCTCAATGTTCCAGCTTAGTTTCTGTCCTGTTATGAACTCACTTTCACATTCCTTTATTATTTACAGCTCATTTGAGGATGGCAGCAGGATTAGAGTGTCTGAAAGCATGGGTGGTGATCATGCCCTTCACACCCTTACTTACAGTAAACGGCTTCCTGACTTGTGAGCTTCCTTTATTCCTCCAGTATAAAATAACTTTAGTCACAACAAAATAAATAAACCATCATTATATAAATGTACCCAGTTCCTGGAATAAAATGGCCCTTATATGACACTGATAGCTTAGATAATCTCCCGCATCATTACATCACCACTATCAGCCTGAAGCATTCATCCGAGGCACGATGGATCCATGGTTTCATGTGGTTACACAAAATTCTGATCCTGGTGTGCAAATGTCACAACAGAAACTGAGGCTCATCAGACCTCAGCTTCCTGCTCTTAGCTACAGAGGTAGCGCCTGGTGTGGTCTTCTGCTGCTGTAGCCCATCTGCTTCAAGGTTTGACATGAGATGCTCTTCTGCATACCTCGGTTGGAATGAGTGGTTATTTAAGTCACCATCGCCTTCCTATTGAAACAGTCTCACCATTCTCCTCTGACTTCTAACACAAACAAGACATTTTCACCCAGAGAACTGCCGCTCACTGGATATTTTCTCTTTTTTAGGACCCCTATCTGGAATCCCTAAAATGGCTCTGCAGGAAAATCCAAGTAGGTCAGGAAATTGTTTGATGTTGTTCTTAGATTACAACCGCCGCACTGAGATCTCGAACCTATCCTGATGCCTTATTTTTATCCCTCTGCAGTGTTTTTCTCTGTTGCCAAACATAGTTCAAAGTCACTTAAATCAACTTTATTCCCCCATGCTTGGTTTGAACTTCAGCAGGTCATCTTGACGATGTCTGTGTGCCTAATTGTACTCAGTTGCTGCAATGTGATTGGCCGATTAGATATTTGTGTCAACAAGCAGTTGATAACATTAGGCGTACCTAAATAAATTTACAAATTGTTGTTGGCCGTCTCAGCAGTGACTAAATCACTGATACTTACAGTGTCTGATGGTATCAGGGTGTATGTGCACTCTCCAGAAAACGGCTCAGATAATTGAGATTCAGAGGAGATAAAGTTGATCAAAGCAATGAGGAAATACACCTCTGGGCCTTTTCCATGTGAGCTTTGAATTAGTTCAATTCATGACTATCTTGGCTGTCTGCTTCTCGAGACTTAGCCAGATCATATGACCAGTCTGTCTCTGCGGTCTTTGATCAGCGCTTTGAATCACAAACAGCGGCAGACACTCGGTTCTCCTCATTAATGTTCCTCTTTAGACGAAGGTGAAAACTCTTACGCCGAGACAGATTTGGGGAGGTCGTATTTTTTGTGTATTGTTTGAAAGCTTAAATCTCTTTATGTAACCCCTCCACTTCTCAAATAACCAAGGCAAATCATCTTTTACAGCCTAATACCCCTCATTTAAAGACAATGTGCCTTACACCTTTTTAAATATCAAAGAACGTGTGAGGTTGTTTTACAGTAAACAGAACAGATTTGCTGTTTTCAAACAACTCATCCGTCTTGGGTGCTGATGTAACGTTCGTCTAGTTTAACGAGGATGCTGAGATTCCTCAAACCTGGGTCAGCAGAGAGATTCCTTGAGGCCCGGCATCTGGGTGCTGCATTTTTACCATCCCTGCACATTGCTATCGCAACGCTCACGTGACACAAACATTCGAACGCTGCAGTCACAGACCGAGTTGTTTCCTGTCCCCCAGCTGGAGTGAGGGGTGTGAGAAAAAATGCTCACTGAGCTCAGAGTTATGGCCAGCGATGCGAATGGCAGCTCAAAACCAAAAACAAAAAAAATCCTCCACTCAAAGTGACAATGGTCTCTTCTCTGACAGACACTTCACCCAATAGAGGAGGAGGAGAGACAAAGAAGCGATTCAGTTTCCGATAACACAAGAGCGCCTGTCTATAACAAATCCTAAGTTATGAATGAGGACAAACATGTGTAGGCTGTGCAATAAAACGTGAAAATGTTGGAACAGAAGAAACAGGTGGAGAGATCATAAACCCAACATATAGACCTTGTTTGAATCACTGGAATTAATTAGGAAGGTTATGTTAAAACCTAACAGATGGCACTAATCCCTGTCTTTATCTGTGGGGTTTCGGGGTTTTGAATTAGAAGAGGGATTGTCGTGGGTGGGTGTTCCATCAGTGTAGGGGCACGCCCTCAGCATGGCCACAGACGTTGGCTCGAGGGCGGTTAAATCAGTCTGACTCTGTGCCAGAATGTTTTATGTTCCTATTCAGCCTGAGGAAGGAGCTGTAGACCACTGGAAGCTGGACACTCTCCAACTCTTTGCATATTGTTTGAAGGGCCATTCATTTGACATTTTCCTTTGCCAGTTGCAGTCAGTTAAACTTTTCGGCTCTTAAAAGCCGTCACAGGATTGTGAAGCTACAGCTTCAAATCAGCACTTTAGTGAAATGACACACGAAACTTATTCCTTCGCTGCGGAAAATTAGATTGTTGGAGCAGCTTACTCTGGGAAATGTTTCATTCATTAGTGACCGACTTCTTGTCTGATTTGTTATGTGGTCAGCTAAAGTTGAGAGGGTAAATAAAGAACACAAAGGCCCGAGGAGACGCATAAAATATCTGGAGGTCGACATGAGCTATAAGTCACGGTTGTGGGGTCCTTAAGTGCTAACCTGATGCCTGATGGAAACACTCACAGGGTGCATACACTTTAGTGTTTAGTGTGCCTCTCTGGGAGGTCTTGTAGTGGTGAAAAGCTAAAGATAGTGGGAACAGAATATTAAATTCTGGGAGTGAATGGTCATATGGGTGTGAAGCCAAACTGTGAATTTAGTGAAACTGAAAAAGTTTTGGTTATGTGAATAAGAACAAAACACAGGAAAACAGTAGCAGGCTGCAACAAAATGAGATGAATGACCTTCATAGAAAAGGAGGAAGTGGTCCAAGCCCTCTTCATCGTGACTCCATCTTCCTGAGACTTGGCAGAAAGTGAAAAAACTGATTTATGAGCTGTGGCTCATGTTCCTACAGGACAGTTTATGTGAAGAAGTACTGGCATTATTGTTGCATGAATCAAATTTATGTTCTGTGCATTTTGCTTATTATAAATGTCAACTCTTTTCCACAGCAGTCTTAAGTGTCTCTTGCGAGATTGCCAGAGATATGATTTCCTGTATTTTGCTTGTTCCAGACAATGATTCCTATATTTTGTGGACACCCTAACCAACACATGACCAGTACTTTGCTCTGAGCTAAAATCCCATGCCCAATGTTCCATGAAATGTTCTGTGTATATGCATAATGCAGATTACTTACTCCTACAGGAAGATCATGGTGGCTCACTCATGCTTCTTCTATGCCAACCATAAAGAGTTACAGTACAGTAATACTACGACAAAACATCACTTACCTTAGTTAAGTATTTAGACTGGTAACATGACAAAATCAAACTATCAGCATCTCTAAATCTGACTGACAATGAAGAGCAAAGATTACACTCTTTGTCCAACCTTTGATCCAGACCTCTCGTCACCGCATTCATCATGCAAATCACAAAGAGCAACAAGGCAGCAGACAAAGCTGTTTTCTAGGTACATGTGATAAAAACCAAAAAAATGCCAAGAAACACAAGAGCGCACAAATCAGTCATATGCATAAGCAAACATTCGCTCGCACAAAACTCTCGCTCTGTTTGTGTGCAAACTTGTAGGATAAACAGCAGAGTGTCTGGAGGTCTTATGCAAATCTGCAACCCATTAGCACACAAAGCTACTGTGTGCTATTTTAACGTTCAAAAATCTGCACTATTTCATGATGTCTGTCGTGATTTTTGCTTGTGTTTCACCTTTTGAAGATGGGCTATTCCCATAAACCAGAACCACAAACACTCTCCCCGATGGCCCTGTGGTGGGATGGATGTAAGGCCAGGAGGTTAACCTCTTTAAAGATTTACTTGGCTGAGGTTTAAAGCATTTTTTTTCTCCTCCCGCACACATTTTCCACAGACGAGAAAGAAAAAAAAAAAAAAAACGAGCGCTTGTTAGATTTGAGCAAAGTTTAGCAAGTCCTCAAACAGTTTTACTGCATATTCTTTACTGGCTGACCAAACAGGGCTGCGGTGATGCTGTTGGGAAGTGTGTGTGTGCGCGTGTGTGTGTGTGTGTGTGTGTGTGTGTGTGTGTGTGTGTGTGCGTGCGTTTTTAAGGAAGGATATTGTTGGACTGTCACCATGGATACACAAACAAACACAGGGAACTGAACTGGCACGCTTCACCAGGTAATCATTAGCACTAAGCTGACCTTTGAACCCTCCCTCGCCTCGGATGACATATGGCCACAACTACCTGCTGTCGCAGGAGTCACTGAGCTGTGTTACGCAGTGTTGCTGAAGCAACAGTTAGCTTTACTTCATGTAGGCTGTTGCCACCTTTTTTTTTTCTTTCTTTCAGCATAGCGGAGTCTATCTTCTAGGTTGGGAAATATTTCTTACGTGAATCAAATGCATCAAACTTGTCAGGAATTTCCCTCTGCATGAGCCTGCCACAACAAACGGGATAAAAAATGTCAGCAAAAGTCAGTCGCTGACTTTCTTTCTTTCTTATTAACTCGAGTGTGTCTGTGTTTACACACTTTGTGGTTTTTAAAAGATTTTTTTTTGCGACTTTTTCTCTTGTGTGCTTATTCTCCCTTTCAACTTTTAATACTCCAGACCCCAAACTACCACCACCACCACCACCCTCTCCTCCTGTGCTCCGTTGCCAATTAAAATACATTTCTTTCCATTTCTCTCCTGAGTCAGACGCTCTGAATGCATTTCTCTGCTTCCCCGTGTCCTCTGTTTGCTCTGACTTCTTCCCGTATCTTCTTCTATTAGTATTCTTCACAATTTTTGCCACCTACACTCTTCATAAGCACCCTCTGTTTTTATCTGTCTCAAATCAAACCAGATTTCTGACACCATTTTTTTTGTCAGACCGCAAATGCTGTTTTTGCTGGTCCACGGAGACGTCTGTGTTTAACCCTTTCTAAAATGATCTGAACAATGTAAGTGTTGTTTGGAATAGAGAATGCACAGTAAATTCAGCTTTGAAAGGATTAATGTCCCTGTTTTTGGATTAATGAGACAAGGATGTAGCTGGGGGGGGGGGGTAGGGGGGGGATCAAGACCAGAGACAGAAGCAGCAGCTGAGAAAGCCTTTTCAGTTTCAAAGGTCTGTCTGTGCAGTGTGTCTCCCTATAGTTAAGCCTGGCAGCATCTGTTAACACCCACACCCCAATGGCCCCAATGGGTGGTGTAATATCTAAATCTGCATGTAGCTATTTTGCCCAATCTAGACAAGCATTGTTAAACGGTTTGCAGCATTGTGCATGGGCAGTCCTATTTTATTTATTTATTTTTTTTAAAGGGAAAAAAGATCCAGTATTGTGATTCGAGTAATGCGTTTTGATTTTGTCCCCCTATCGCGTACAGAGTTCTTTTTTAATTCATCTGCCTGCATAAGGAAATCAGCAGTTCACCACAATCACTGTCTTTACGTGCAAACAGTATCTTTCAGGCCGTTGCACGGCTATAGTTACGATCCCCTGGCAGGATGTGGCGAGAGCTTCTCATCTGTTGCTACCTGAGAACAGCTTTCATCTCGTCTGTCTCTCTTCCCGTTCCTCTTGTGCTGCTGTTTTGCAGCAACCCACACAGTGCAGAGCACGCTCTCAAAGAAAACAAATCAGCTGCCACAACCTGGGGGGAAAAAAAAAAGTCTGCAAAAAAAAAAAAAAAGGCAATTACATATTTGTGGGGATAAAAGATGCATTTCACACTCAAGCTTTCCACTGTAATCTTTGGATCTGCAATTTAAACACCAGCTTTACCAGCGCTCGACTCTCTTTCCTCAACATTGTGTCATTTTTTCCCTTTAGTGGTCAGGGGAGATGTTTTAAAGCTAGAATCCATATGCGTTGCCCCCTTCAAACCTAAGGTCATTGAATGAATTATGTCAAGTTTGCTAAATGCGCTTTACTCTTGTTGCTAATTGCAGCACTAAAGAGGAGGCAAAATATGTGTGTAAGCATGCAAAGAGGACTTTGGTATATGAAGCTCTGCTGAAATGAAGGAAGTCCATGTAGGAAAGAGAAGAAAAATGATAGTAAATATTTGTATTGTGCATCTGATAAGACTTGTCTGTCCCATACTCTATGGCCCCTTTTATAAGAAATATTAAAGGGCCCACTTTCATAGGTAAATCATTGCATGAGACATATATACTCACTGGCCCCTTCAGTAGTTACACCTTCCTCCTACCGGGTTGGATATCCTGTTGCCTTCAGAACTGCCTTAATTCTTCAACCACAGCATGTGACGGCAGCATCACACAGTTGCTGCGGATTTGTCAGGTCTGTTGTGGTGTAAACAATCCTCAGTTGGTACTAATGGGCCCAAAGTTTGCCAACAAAATATTCCCCACACCATTACACCAGTACCAGCAGCCTGAACAGTTGGTACACTGCAGGATGGATCCGTGCTTTCGTGTTATTTAAGCAAAACTCTGACCCCACCATCCAAGTTTCACAGCAGAAATCGAGACTCATCAGACCAGACAATGTTTGTCCAATCTTCTACGGTCCGATTTCGGTGAGTCCGTGAAAACTGTAGCCTCAGTTTTGTGCTCTCAGCTGAGAGGAATGGCAGCTGGTGTGATCTTCCGCTGCTGTAGCACATCTGCTTCAAAGTTGTGTGTTCAGGGATGTTCTTCTGCATACTTTGGTGTAACAAAAGGTTGTTGGAGTTAATGTTGCCTTCGTGTCAAGCTGGAAGCAGTCTGGCCATTCTCCTCTGACTTCTGACATCAACGACCCGTTGTCGCCTAAAAAACTGCCACTCACTGGATACTTTCTCTTTTTCGGACCATTCTCTGTAACCCTAGAGAAAACCCCCCAGTATTTAAGCACTTTCTGAAATAATTAGACCAGCCCATTTGGCACCAACAGCCACTTTCAAAGTCCCGTAAATCACAGAACTCATCGGCTTTACAACAAGTAGCAGCACACAGCCATCTAACCTACATTTATGTACAGTAATTTATCATTATAAAATAATGTGACAACTGAGTAGGGGATTTTTAATGAGGCCACACACCATTTCTCCTCCAGGCCTCTTTGCTTGGTGTTGTTCTTAGATTACAACCACTGCAATGAGCCCTTAAGCCTATCCCGATGCCTTATTTTTATCCCTCTTCTGTGTTTTTCTCTGTTGCCAAAAGGATTAAGAACCTATCTTTTAATACCGCTTGAACGTCAACTGTGCACGTCATCCCGCGGTCCTGAGGTGATCGCCTTCCAGCATCAGTGTCTGGGAAACCACCGATTCATCCCTGTGAGGAGATGTTTGCATTTTTATTAACCGCAGCGGGTTATGCATCTGAAAGCATCTAAATCTTGCAAGGCCATTAAGTTTGATGAGGTGTGAGACCTTTGCTGTTCTGTCCAGACTGAGGTCACTGCAAAAAAGATTAGCGATCACACCAGATTGTTATCTAGGATCAACACCATCGTGCTACTGCACAAATGAAAAATTTAATAAAAGTATGATGTCATGTGTTAAACTGGACTGCTGCTAGCCTGCCCTCACCCTGCCGGTGGTTAGCTCTATACCCAAGCAAACCGGTGTCTGCTCTTAAACTGCTGGGTCAAAGCATCAGTTGCTCGCTAAGGACAAATTGCACAACTGATGCAATGCATACTGAAGCCCTGCATAAATAACCAAAGAAGACAGGGAACGCCTATAGACTGAGGTGAGATTAACCGCCTGAGTCTGGAGCCATTCATTATATGGAAACCTTGCTCTGCATAAACAATGGTTTAAAACTGAGCACCATAAACATAGAATTTAGGCAGTAAGCGGTTTTTATCTATGGGTTCAGCATTTTGCAACCCTACATATAGTCCGTTAGGCCTTGTAAAGACAGCAAATTTCCTAAGAAAGCTTGATTTACATTCTCACGAATTGTTGTTTGTAGGAAAGAAGTTATCAGCAGCCATCAGATTTTTTTCATCCATACGTGAAGGGAAACAAGGGAAAGAAAGAAACGAAAGCGATCCAACGAATATTGCATGATTGAGAGCTCTTTGGCAAAACCGAAAACAGGGATAACGCATTAGCCAGACATTTCCCCGTGCCACATCATGGCATTCCTCAATCAAGTCATCCCCATGTTACAAGCCAAGGGTGGAAACGGGTCATTGTGGTCACTCAAACAAGAAGGAAAAGTCTGGGATCTTATCAGAGTAGGAGATCTTTATATAACTGCACTGGCTTCCAAGCAGTCTCACGAGGGAGCAGCAGCAAACATTCAACAGCACTGTGTCACCGAGTCACAGGAGAAAAGCATTTATGTAATGAGAATCCCCCTTTTAACGACGCCACAGGCAACGAAAAGAGGAGAAAAGGGGAGATCTTTGAAAATGTGGACAAAAGACAGTCTGTCTCTCCAACACATTTACCTAATGGCATCATAAATAAAGCCCACCGCAGTTCTTAAGTGATCAATTCTTTGTAAACACCAAACTGCCTCTAAGCCTGCATCCACGACCTTGTTTTACTTCTCTGGTTCTTGAGCAGCTCTCTGTCAGAATCACAGCACCTCTGCGATCCACCCCCACGTCTGAGGACGTCTGCTTCACCAGATTTATGCAAAAGTGCATTTTTAAAATTACACTGAAATTGTGGAAACAGTTGGTGAAATTGGTCACTCAGAGATATACATAGAGAGTATATCACTGAATCTGCAGCTCCCCTCAGCTTTAGTGTTAAGTGTTAAGCTATCTAGCATGCAACTGTTACCGATCTCAAAGCATCATTAATAACCACAAAAAAAGCTCCAAAAGCCCATTTTAACTCCCCGATCGGCACAAAATGGACGATAAACACACGCAGTTACTTGCTATTGAACATAATTGAGCGTATATGAGCTGAAGAACCAGATCAAAAGTAGACTGAAACCAAAAGCGGAGCTAAAATTGAGCGATGTACATCCAGCAGATGGATGGAAACACAACCACAAATGGATGATGGCAATATTGTTCCATAAGCGTTGAAGCAGGAAACGAATGCTTATTTTGTGTCAGTGTTACTGTGATTTTAAGAAAGGAATGGCAGTGAGCGTCTCCCCACCACAGAGAATACGAACTCAGGGAAAAGACCGGAACATTATCGCGTACCCTTGTGCCCTATCGAGTCATGACTGGGCCTGTTTGTTACAGTGGCTCTGAAAGTTTTTTTGTGTTTCCCAGGTCATGGCTGAACTTCTCATATTTATGTTAGTCAAACTGCAGGCTGGCAGTCTCGCTCGCTGGTATGTGCTTTCATTAGGTCTCTAGGGCCGAGTAAAGCTCCTTCGCTAACGTGGCTCCTCTGAACTCTGACCCTGGCTCAAATGGGAAGCCTGGTGGTGGTGGTGGTGGTGGTGGTGGTGGTGGGGAGGGTCAAGACTTCAGAGTGGGTCCACTTAAGACTTAAGGTAACAATTTGAGGAGGCATAACATGTTATATAACCCTCTCGCTAGACACTAATCGCTTGGTAGAGCCTGAGGAATGTCCTCTTTCAATAGGTGTCTTTTACATCAGTTTCTGTTTGTGGAAACAAAATTAGCTTTGGTATGGTAAGACTGCACAAATCCTGCTCTGTGTGCTAGATAAGAGCTACGTAGGGCATATGACCAACCGTTGGGAATGTGCTCAGCCACAGGCCATAAAACCAGTACAGAAAAAACCTGTCATACTCTCATCTTTTTTTTTTTTTAACTCTCTCACCTCCATTCCCTCAAGGTGGAGCAGCTATTCATTTCCTCATTCAAACATTGGGAATATAGGGTGGTAGGAGTCTTTTGGGGACTTTTAGAGAGGACAAAGCACTGACTGTTTCATCATTTAATCTATCAATATATTTTAAATAATTAGGTCTCATATTTGTGTATCTAAAATCTAAAATAGTCAACAGTGAAAATATTCTTTTACTGTAATACTCCTCAAGGTTATGACTTCTTATCTTCTAATACAACGAACTCCAGTTGTTTTGGCAAAAGCAAACATCTCATACCGTCTTTATTTGACATGTGATATAAACAAAGGTGAGAGCCACAGCCTCGGCCCCCAGTTCCTTTATTGTCTGGGAATGACGCTCGGGATGGAAAAGATGGTTGTTGCGTATTTATCTGTGCGCTTTTTTTATTTACTTGAGATTGGCACAGGCCTTGACCTTTATACAGACTGTATTTAAAAGTTATATATAGAAACCTTCCATGTAGATTAAAATCACTGGACTTTCCACAACCACATGACCTGATGAGTTATCTAATGGGATGCTTTGAATTCTTCTTGAATGACATAAAGGTTTAATGGGCAGACAACAGA
>JAVDPK010002018.1:252216-294698 GCA_034780415.1 Cichlasoma orientale
GGGGGGGGTTAATGCAGAAAGTTCTCAGATCCCTCAGGGAAGCTTCGCATTCATGACCGAGCTTAGTGTGAGAAAAAGTCAAGCTCACCTGTAGCGCGGCCAAGCCCAGGGCAAGTATCAGTAAAACACATACCAATAGCACCTGACGTGCCTGAAATATTTGTGAGCGTGAGAGTTTTTGCATCTCTATTTTTACATTTTTGTGTTTTGTTGCATCTCTTGTTTCTTTTGGGAGTTAAAATTTTTTGGAGGTTTTACTAGAGGTAAGGGGTCGAGGGGTTAAATGAGCTCAAGTTAGGTTTGTGTCTTGTGAATTAGTCCTAGTGCATTTAAACGTTTGCCGTTCTGTTTACTGACACCACAACTAACAGACCGCTCTAAGTGCTCTTATGTGGGGATATGAAATAAGAGATTTCTGTTTTTGTGCATCTTTGTGTATTTTACAACAACATGCTACTGGTTAACCTCCACTATTTCTGTCAGTTAAAGTCATGCAGATACCCATCAAACCGAAACTAATGATATAAGTGTTTCTGCCTACCTGCACCATTAAGCTCCCGTCATTTGCTAAAGCATGCAAGCCAGCTGGCTTGCACCTTGGGACGTCCTGCTCTGCAAATTCATTGGCTCCTGCTGCTAGCGTCAGCGCAGGAGGCGGGCCCTGACGAGGAGTTTATTGTCAGGAATGTATAGTAGCACTCAAACTAACCCCGCTGCCTCTGTCGCGCTGCTGCATTCATCATCCGCTTGTTTGGGACGCGTTCAACCTGGATTATTTCCCGGTGGTTTCGCACAAGTCCTGTAGGCTCTAACTGACTGTTTTTTTTTTTTTTTTATATTTAATTATTATTATGCGAGTTTTTACTTGAGCATACAAGGAACGCTTCTTTGTATTTATTTGGTGGAAAAGGACCGTTTCATTACAGAGCACGACTTCAATGCCACATTCAACAACCATGAACAAAAAAGGAATGGTGACAAAAATCCACACCAGGATAAGGACTGACCCGTTCACTGGCAGTTACGAGCTGGTCGGCAAAGAGCTTGGCAGGTGAGTTTAGTTGCCTGAGGGTTTAACAAGCAATCATTGATTAAAAAACAAAAAAACAAAAAAAAACGCTAATCTTTTCGTGAGCTGGCTTACTGGCCATTGCAACAATATCTCGACAGGCTTAGGCAAATCGCTTAATCATATTAGTTACTCTCTGCACGTGTTACTGTGGAGCGTGTTAATTGAATATTTCCAATTGTGCATTCCGTCTGCTGACGGGGCAGCGCTTTGGCACACGCAGCGCGTAATGGTAACGCGGTTTTTTGGGAGTCTTGGCTGGAAGTTGCTGAATGGTTTTGAGACTTTCTAAACTGTGACAGTAAAGAGCTGTGCGGCTGTTCTTATGCATTATGTCTGCAAAGGATATTGTTTTTTTCTGTTGAGTCCAGCTTGCGCGGTCCAGTATATCCTAGTGCATGTGGCACTGAAAGATAATGTAAAGCCTCAAATGTCATGAGTTTAGCTTAAGAATTTTTATTTTGTACTTTCTTCTCTTTTTTTCTGGTGTTGTTGTGCCATACCATAAAGAAACAAAATTGGCTTGGCGCAGCAAAAGTGTTTGGCGCAACAGAGCATGCAGACAATTACGCTTGCTTAAATAAAGTAATATTTTTGAATGCATGACGGTCTACGTTGCTGTCAAGTGACAGAAAATGCAACAATAAGTTGGAACAGACGCGAAAACACAAAGCCAGACTTGACAGTTTCCTGTTTCGTGTACTGTACCTGCTTTCCTGCGAGTTAAATATGCCATCTACTGTACCACCAGTGCCTTCTTCTGTCTTTCACTTCCTCTTTTTTTTTTAGCCACATATTTCATTCCTACCAGTTGCCGGTGTCTGGATTCCAGCTGGAATTGCAGATTCCAGCCATATTTATACGGGGATTCCCCAATGTGCCAAACTACAATGAGTTTCTCTAGTAAGCACTGCAGCATGAATGAAGAAGATGGAGCTGTGTTTCACTTCTTGGTTTCACTTAACTGAACAGCTGGTTGGTATTTGTGCTATCTGTGCGTGTCTTTACAACTCAGCTTTAGGTTTGCTCTGCTGCACATGCTCCGTAATGTCCAAATAAGTAGCCAGTTACTACTTGTAAGATGCCATGGGACATGAAGGAGAGTAGCAGGACCTATGGGTTGGCGTGAGGCTGCCAGTGTAGTCTGCAGCATCCTATAAACATTTCCTTTCTTTCTCTTCACCATCATAGATCAGCTTTCATCCCCCTTTCCTTACTCATGACTTGAGCTCAACAACATCCTGAGATCAGGCCTCATAATCACATTAGGTGCAGGAATGTATGTAAGTGCTGCATGAAAGGAGATCAGCTTTATTGTGCATTTGAATGCTGAACATTACAACTGTAAATAGCAGGCGTCGATTCAGAGTTTGCAGGAAAAAGTGAGGGCTTAAGAGCTGATTTTCAAAGTCTTCTCACCGAGCTGTGCCGTGGTCCACCACAGAAAGGTGCATGAAGCATGTTGTGGCCAAATTTCAAAACAGGAAGGGGATTTTGTGTAGTGTGATGGTCTGTCTGTGAAAAAGGCAAATGAGAGCTGAGGGAGCTGTCATTTTTCATTGCACTACAGACATAGATCAGTGACCCACTGAGGCAGACAGAAAGCGATTTGTTAATCAAATTGTCACCATCTTCTGGAAAGGGATGTTTTGTGTCACAGTAAATTTGGTGACTGATAACAGATGAGTTTCAGATGGGTTACTGAAAAGAACCCTGCATGCGTGGTGTTTAATCTGCGTCATCATTAGTCAGGATAGTAAAATTTTATATCATGCCGTGTCTTTTCTGACCAGAATATTCTGTGCCTCTGCCAGTAACACGGTAGAGTGTGAACATGGCCGGCTAGAAGATGGCCTTGCTTTCTAACCTCTGAGGTCAACCTTTGAAAGGACCCCTGGCTGCCCTTTTCCATAAGCGGTAATCATTTCTTTTCACTCCATATGTAGCTCCCAGCCCACAGCTCTGAACTTGGCTAATTAAGGATGAAAAGCCCCTGGTGGCTTTTGCCTTTTCAATCTGAACAATGACTGCGAGACTTGGAAATAGTGTGGCAGCCAAAAACAGAGCGACTCCTGCCAGAACAGTAGCTGTTTTTTGGTCAGCAGCACAGTCAGCTTTAAGTAAGACTGTGTGGGGGGAAAATGACTGGGACTTTTTAACCTTACACTTTATTTAGATTCTACCCAGTTCAGTCAGTTATGTGTTCACGTTTTGAATTCACTTTGTCTTAGCCGTCTGCATTGTGTTTGAAGTGCAGCTTAAGAAAACACTGAGATTTTATGGATATTGAGGTAACTGAATATGGCTTCCAGTCGATTGGGCTCCAACTCTACTGTCAAGCAGTGACCCCTCCCTCCCTCTCGCATGCCCAGCAGCATTCATCTGGGTGGTCTTGGTCTCAGGGCTGCTGTGTTTAGCTGACTGGTCAGCTTTTGTATGACTGTCAATGCAGAAGCAGTCTCTGGCTGAGGGTCTGGGCGGAGGTGTCAACACAATTCCATTTGTCCCTGCTGCTGTCAGCTGTGAAGAAAGGGAAGCGGACAAGGCCTCATTATCAGCCTGGGAGAAATGGCTGGTCGGTTTGACCCACATGCAATTTTGCATACACCGGACATCCTGCCCTCACCCACGGCTCACCTCTCATGACTCTATTAATGTGCAGAAAAAAGAAAGTGATGATTACAGATGGTCTTTTCTTAATGCCCTGTTTCATCAGTGACATTATGCAACATGTTGCATCGCTTTGTCTTTGCTTGACCTGCAAAGTAGCAATACCCTTATCACAGTCCTGCCCTCTATTCTGCAGCTCTTGCCAAAACTGTCAGCCTTATCTGCTCCCCTTCAGACCCTCCTGAAGGCTAACAGGAGAAAGGAGGAGGAACACTCAACAGAATACCTCCTCAGCAGAGCATATCAGTGGTCAATAACGGTCTGAATTTTCAAATGATGCCGCATAATCTAATCATCTCTGGACCGTTCTGTAACCTCGCCCTCACTGCTGTGCTTGTGGCTGATTGGCAGGCCTTTCCAAAATGTCTCGTGGCATTTTAATTGTGATATACTGAGTAGAGTATATGCGTTCATTTGCAAAAGTTTAAGTGATCCATATTTAATCCAGTAGCTATTTGAAAAGAAAATGAGAGCATCTCTAAACAAACTTCTTTTTGGTTCTTTTTCTGCCTCCTCATTAAACACACTTGCTTTTTTTTTTTTTCTTCTTCCCAGGGGAAAGTTTGCAGTTGTGAAGAAGTGCATTGAGAAGGCGACGGGGAAGCAGTATGCTGCCAAGTTCCTGCGAAAGCGACGGAAGGGCGAAGACTGCCGCATGGACATCTTAAATGAGATTGCCGTGCTGGAGCTGGCCAAGGCAAACCCCTTTGTGGTGGCACTGCGTGAAGTCTATGAAACCAGCACTGAAATCATTCTCGTTCTAGAGTGGTAAGACAGCACTCTAGATGTTACAAACACTCCAGATGTTTCCAGCTGTTCACTAATGCTCCACATCACAGCTGTGTCTACCTGTCTTGCCCAAACCAGCACTGGCTTGCACGGCTAATGGCATTAGGCAGCAGTAATCTAAATGATTTCCTGCTTAATCTAAGTGTGTGAGCTGAATCAGGGAACTTGGGATAAAATGATTAGATTCTCAGTTATTAGTGAAGGGGGAAAAAAACTTTTTCACTCCCTAAACTTTTTTTTTTTTTTTTTTATCATTTTATCATCAAAATTTTTTATGCAAATAAGTTGAGGATCATGTAACATTCATCCAGCCGTCTATCCATCCACTTTTTTTTTTTTTTATACTATAAGCACTTCAACAATCCAGACTCATGGGGCGACTATAGGCTATCTGAGGTGGGGTACAACCTGGACAAGTTTCCCAGGTGTACTTTACAGTTACGTCTTGATGAGCAAAAGGTTTAGTTGGAAAAGCCGCAAATCTTACGTGCAAGACGTGTAACATCCTGTATTTTGCAAGATAAGAATGTCAGAACTTGGTGTTTCCGTGTGAATAATCAGTTTTTATGCAGTATAGCTGGTTGATTTGCAAGAGAGGGGGAAAAAAATGTTGCTTCCTGGCATAGCTGTAGGCAAGTTGCTATTTCTTTAAAAAAAAAAACTTGTGAAACCCATAGGCTTGCATTAGTTTTACGTGCTCTCTACCTTAAATGGAAATTCTCACTGTCTCTCTGTGGCTGTGGTTAGTTGCTGATCTCAGTGTAGCATGAACACCCCAGTTTCTTGTTACACGATTGTGATGAAGTGTCACTTTAAATACCGATGTAAAACTGCACCACGCTAAGTATGTGAAAGTAACAATATTGAGCTACAGATTACTCATTTAAATGCTATTCTTTGAACTTGCTTAAGGCAGTGTGACACCCTCCAGCATGCAGGTGAACTAGACAGCAGGTCGTTCACGCTGCTTATTCAGTGGCCCAGCAAGGTCAGCGCAGCATCTGGCTCTGTCCTGCTGTGGTTCAGTATTAAATGACTTGATTACTCTTGAACCGTGTTCCGCAGAACGTCTTCTCCTACTCAAGTCGTCCCCTTCCCAGACATGGAATGCCTCTATAGAACAAAAGCTCTTCTTTGGGGAGGGCTGTGTTTGACCTCTGACTAAAGTGTGAAAGGGGAAGTAGCACCATAGTTCACCCCTGCATGCCTGCAGAGAAAACATAGCAGGAGGTCAGTCTACAGTGGCCCACATTTCCTCTTCAGCTGCCAAAGAAGTTGCACCGAGAGTTGCTGGTGCACTGGGAGTTGAAGCAGCATGTGCACGCATGACATTTTAGCTCTGACAAAGCTTTTTTTTTTTTTTTAATTTTTAATAAAAATGTCCATTATTTTCTACTGCACCGTGCACGTGTCCCAAAAGCTGCAGAAGCGCTAACAGTGAGCCGATGAAAAACTGCATTTACAAACTGTCTGACCTCAGCATGAGTTTCAAGAATTGCAAACCCATTTTCCATTTCCTGTGGCTTTAAATGTAAGCAGCGAGCAAAGCACGGCTCCCAAAAGTAGCACACAACCGTGCTGGTATAAAATGTCATGCGCACGCTCGCTTTTTTTTTTTTTGAAGCCACAACCACTTCCTTGTCAGTGTCAGAGAAATGACACAAGCTGTATTGAGAAAATGTAACTCCGGCGTGCGTCAGAAATCCCCGGTGTAATGACTGGGTTTAGAGATGGTCACTTTGATGAGAAATGAATCACCTCTGAGTTCTAAAACTTTTCTTTTTGTAGGTTCTCCATGAAAAACAGTTCATTTCCTGCTTTTCTGGATATATAAAAGTGTTACAGGGTCATTATAAAACCATTTGTTAAAAGTCAAACCAATACATTCCTTCTAGTGTACTGCGTTTAGTGAACTTAAGAGTTCAAGATTATGTGTATTGCACTGGCCTTTAATCGAATCATGCTGGAACACGAGCATTGTCCAGAAAATGCAGCCAACAGGCAGAGTAGGACTTTGGAAACTGGGTGACAAAGGGCTGTCAATGAGTACTGAGCCAAAAAGAGCTTTGAGTAAATCACTTCTCCTGCAGAACTGAAGTGATTAGTAATCAAAGAGGAGATCACTTTTTGCTTTCTTATCTATGCATTCAGATTTTGGGGGGTCAGCTGTTCTTGACTCTTGTCTTAAATGTTTACAGCAAGCAAGTATTTATCGCTAATAGTTTGGGAAAAGGGTCTGAGATAGATTAAAACATTTTTTTAAAATGATATGCATTCTATGTTCACACCCAAGGTTAGTAAATAGTGCCGGTTGAGGAGGCTAATGGGACTGGAAGGTGTTGGTTATGGTCGTGCCCAGGGCCTGGACAAGCAGGACTATTACCCGCTTCCACTTCTACTTTCCATCTCTTTCTACTTTAAGAAAATATTTTTGCTCAGTGATTGGTTGGCCAGTGTGTTTTCTTCCCTTTCCTTCCCCTGTTTTAGTGAATTTATTACAATAAACAGGGTTGTAAAAAGAGCTTATCTGAAGCTGCTGATATAACCATTCTTATCTCAGCAATATTCCCACAGGCTGGGTACCTAAAACCACACTGATTTATGTTGGACTTGCATACAGTGTGTCGATGTGGATGACCTTTGTTTCTCTAGCACTAATGAAGGGAAAATGGTTATATAATTGTAAAGAAAGTGGAAATGGCTTTGTGGAAGGGTGTGTTTTTATAAAATTTTAAGGCGCAATTTATTTTTTTACAAGTTCAAATGAAAGTGAGCCAAACTAAACTTGACTGGGTGGTGTTTTCTTTTCATCTCATCCTTTAGTTTCTTTTTATTCAGCTTTCCTTCCTGTGTTTTTCCTTCCAGTGCTGCCGGTGGTGAAATCTTCAACCAGTGTGTTGCGGACAACGATGAGGCCTTCACAGAGAAAGACGTGATTCGGCTGGCCAGGCAGATCCTGAGCGGAGTGGCCTTTCTGCATCGGAACAATGTGGTGCATCTGGATCTGAAAGTAAATACACTGAAATGTCAATGACTTATATAGGACAGCGCGTTCCGTCAAGAGTCAGGCTGGGGAAGATATCATTTGTGTTATGCAACCACGGCTCATTCAGTGTGTCATGACTGTTCCCGTGAGGAATCGGTTTATAAAGCCATCTGACCTAACTCTCATGTTTTCTTTAATGGCTCCTGTAGTAACAAAGCAGCCATCACTCAGATTCCCTTTTCTTTCACTTCTGGTTTCTGATTACGTCTGTCCTAGATAATGTGATCAATTCAGATAAACCGAATTGTGTCCGAAGAACTTTGTTGTTAGACCGTTTTCAAAAGGTAACTCGTTGACTGTTGACGCGTTCTTGTGGCTTCATTGTCTTTACTGGCTCCGGCCTGATATTGGGCCTTCTCTTTGTGTGGACACTATTTGCATAGACTAATCATGGAGCCGTTTAAGTATCTGGCAGAAATGCCTTTACCTCTTTTCAGAATTGTCTGATAGGCTTATTGAATGATCTGAGCTCAGAGGCCCAGCTAGTACATTGAATGATGGCCTAGACCCCTAATCCTCTCAAGATCAGTTTCTCCAAATGCTTTGACTCAAAGGCATGTAATGAATTACCTCAGATGGCAGACCTCAGGCTGATCAAATAATCAATAGACTTTATCTCATTATGTAACCTTTGCCTAATCTGTGTGTGTGCGCGCTCCCCCTCCAGCCTCAGAACATTTTGCTGACCAGTGCCACACCACTAGGGGACATTCGCATTGTGGACTTTGGCTTGTCTAGACGAATGGACAGCATCACAGAAGTCAGGGAGATCCTGGGTACCCCGGAGTATGTGGGTAAGTCCTGCTTTTGAATTTCTATTAATTAGCCAAAACCACGTGTGTCTTTTTTAATGAGTGCCGTTTATTTATAACTGTGACCATGTGTTTCTGTTGCAGCCCCAGAGATCCTGAACTATGAACCCATCAGCACTGCTACAGATATGTGGTAAGTGTGCTACTTCATCTTAAGTATTTCCATTCGTGCTTTACTTCTAAATAAATATTGAGGACAGTGATGTCACCACCATAACGTGCAAAAGAGAAATTTGTGTCTAGACTTCAGACCACAAGATAAACCTTGCTTCATTCTTGCATTTAATTGGCTAACCGTAACATGTTTCCAAATCTTTGTTGTCAGGCTTTGCAGCACACTGCATGTAATGGACTGTGCAATCATAAAAGGTGACGACTTGCCTCATAACCTCCTTCCCCTTTCTCCTTCCTCTGTATTAGGAGTATTGGGGTTCTGACCTACGTCATGCTGACGGGCGAGTCTCCCTTTCTGGGTGCTGACAAACAGGAGACATTCCTCAACATCTCTCAAGTCAACATAGACTATTCACCGGATACATTCGAGGGCATCTCGTCCCAGGCTGTCGACTTCATCAAGTCCTTGTTGGTTAAAACTCCCCGGTGAGACTTTATTTAATTTTTTTTTATATTTAAAGATTAAGATGATTAGAGGTTATGGCTTAAAGGGAAATGTTTCCGTCAGCATCACTTTGAGCTGATTGACACACCAAGGATGTGAGTCAGGTTCACAGCAGCGCGAAAGTACACGTCTGTACACATCTAAATGAGTGTTTGTGGTAACAAGATTTGCGTCACTTAGGCGAGAAGCAATTTCCTTGTTTGCAAAGTTTTACTCATTTAGCAGACTTTTATAAAAGTTCAGCATGTTTTGGTTTGCCATCAGATCATGTCAACTCTCAAAGGAAACTGTATCACCATTTTTCCGATCAACTCAGCTAACCCTCTACTGATATAAATCTTTAAAAGATACCTTAATGTGTAAAATTTGTTTTAAAAAGCATCAGCAGCCTCTGTCTCACATGCAGACACATAATCTCCAGCCAGTATCATTTGACTGCAGCAGTGTGTAGTGGAAGCATTGGAAAAAGATATTTCAGCAGTTGAGTAATGAGGGGGGAGAGATGAAGGGGAAAGAAATCTTGAGAGCAAATACTGTCGTCTTTGTGGCTTTTTTGTGCCCAGTGTTGAAAAGTAATCTGGCCAACTTCTAAGAAAATGGATTGAGTGAATCTGAAGATCCAAGCAATCCATCTGTTATATAAACTCTTTGGGAAATTCCACTCATGCAGTGTTATTGTGTTTGTGTGTACAGGAAGAGGGCCACAGCAGAAGAATGCCTCAATCACCCCTGGCTGAACTCCCATCCCCATCCCCATCCCCACCCACACCTCCCCAACAGGTCGGCTTCCTCTTTGGATGAGCCGGAAACAAGTCAGTCGGAGTCCGAGCCCGAGAGCCCAGCTCCAACCCCTGAGCTAGACATCATTGGGTCATATCTGAGGTGCCCGGGGCAAGGTGAGCTGAAGGCAGGCCGTGACGCGTTCTCCTTCAGCGAGCCCCCATTCTGCACGCGACCCGAAATCCAGCAGGAGCTGATTTGCTAACTGATGTTTCACAGGTGGAAAGAGACTCCACGGAGCAAACCCTAAAAACCTGCAAGCCTGCAGATTCTTGGTTTTGATCTGAACCGGGACCGTGTTCGGTGGCTGCAGAATGCCTGGCTATTCCTACTGCTGCAACGTCTGTGAGCTAAGCTCTGTATAGTCTGATACCTGTGCGTGTGCGTTTGTCACTGTGTTGAATTATACATGCTACTCAATGCTGGTTAGAATGATTGTACAGAAGGAATATGAGAGGGCTGAAGATGCAGGACAAAGGAGTGGGAGAAAACTTTGTTGCAGGACTGCACTGCTGCCTTACGTGACGAATCTGAACTGGGCTCAGCTAAACACTGGCTAGTTCACCCCTGCACGCATACTGCTTTATACCCAATTAGCCTTTTGGACTGGGTTTCAGAGGAGAGATGGCCTCCCACTTCCTTGGATGACTTCACTCACTGTGTGCTCTCGTCAAGACAAGTTACGCTTTAGTTGACCCAACGCATGCCTTCTGTGGTGAGGAAAGTAAAGAATTTTGACAGATCTAAAAAAATAAATAAATAAATAAAAAAATGAAAGCAATGAGCAGCACCTGTACTAAAGCCAGACGTTAACTATTCTGCTGTTTTTGTGTGTGTGTGTGTGTGTGTGTGTGTGTGTGTGAGTGAGTGAGTGTGTGTTAGACCATTTTAGCCCCTCAAACAGTCAAAGCCACATCAATGCCTGAGGTTAAGATGGATATGGTAGCATTCTTATTATTAAGGACAATCATGAGCACTTTTATTTTATTATTGGACTTTTGTATAAAACCAAAGGCTCATCATGCACATGTGGGTGTCACACAATGTACTGTACATATTAACCAGTCTCCATCACACAATGTTTTTGTCGCATGACCTATTTTATTTTAATAAGTGCCACTCTTTCAACCTCACTTTTGTTATTACAGTTTAAAGATTTACTTTTGCCTGTTTGTTGGCCATTGCACAAGTTGCACATCTTTTTTTTTTTTTTTTTTTTTTTCTTTTGGGTATACCAAACTGCGAGGTTGCCACTAGATTCCATGCTTTTCAGATATTGTGACATCAGTCTTGGAAAGAGGGAATCGCAGGAGGTGAAAGTCTTATTTTATGTATTATTAAGATATGTGTGTGTATTAGATATGATGTCATGGAAAACTGAAGACCCAGATGTCTTTGAATATGTGATGTTTGCCTTTAGATGCTTGGGAGCAGAGAATGTGCATTTTCTCATAAAGTACTGAAATGTATATTGACTTTGTTTTTTTTGTTTTGGTTTTTTTTTACCAGTGTATGGATGTTAATATCATATCATGTTGTATTTGGTATGTTAACTTTTTTTATGTATTGTTTTCTCCTCCTTGAATTTCAGGAAGGTTTGCACTTGTCCTTGTGGACGTTATGTTAAAATTAATAAATGTTGATGGCTTGCATTATAAAATTTAATAATCAAGAAAAATACATTTGCATTTTGTATCAAAATATTCAGTCTGGTTGTCTCTTCCTTTACCGCGGCAGCGATAATGAAATATGACGGCATTCATTTATTTTGCCTGCAGAAAAGAATTTCAGGAACATTTTTAATGTAGTAATTCAATCGGATCCGGTTTCTGCACGATCTCTTCCAGGAACTTTCGTAAACATTCCTGAATTCCAGACAGTGAAACTTTTCCTCTTACAGCTCCATCATCGGCTCAAAATTTTAACTTGTCCGGTGTCTGAGGAAATTCAGAATGACATTGGAGGATGGATGCTTTACAAACTGAAATGAGAGAATTGTTGAGCAAAGAAAACGCCCACTAAAGCTATTTTCTTCAGTCAATAGAAGTTGACTTGCTAGTTAGTCTCATCTAAAGTCTAAATATTATCTTTGGTATGATACAAAGCTGCATATCTAAACACAGCCATTAATTAAAGTAGCCAGTAATATTTAAACGTCAAACATTCTGCTTTTGCGAATATCTGCACATTATTAGCATATACCGTGGCTCTCTGATGTTTGCAATGTTGAATTGCTTGGCTGCAATTGCCTGCATTTAACGATGCATACACAACAATACCGTGTAGGACGGCAGTGACCAGCCTTTGTGGGAAAAGTGTCAGTGTTTTGTTTTTTCAGTTTGGAAGTCTCAGTATTTATGAGGCTATCACAGTATCCCTTCCTAACCTATCTGATTATTGCCCTACTTCTTATTTTGCGTGGTGCTCCTGAAATCAGTGCTTTTCATGCTTTCTGTTTAGCTCTTGTGAGCAGTTCACTCGTGTGTACTTAAAAATAAGCATACCAGCACAATTACCCAAGCTAGGAGCAGATTTCCTCTGAAAGCATCTGCTTTTCTTCTCAATGTCTTTCAGCAAATAGTATCGTAAATTTAAAAAAAAATAAAAATTCTCAGGCTAGTCTTCCATAAATATCCATAAATATCCTGCAGCCACTGTGAACAGGAAATGCCAGGATTATGTAAAGAGGAACAAAGAGTAATGCGTTCCAGTGTAGTTAAGTTCCCCCCCCCCCTTTTTTTTTTCCTCTCTCCTGTGATTGTTTACTTGTGTAACTTCAAACAATATACGTGCCCGCCAACATCCTGAATTCTTGCTTTAATGTATTCTTCTTGTTGGCACTGAGCCAGTTCAGCTCCATCGCAGCCAATAAGGAGATAGCAGACCTGACTGTAGGGTCCCGGTCTAGTGACACTTGGCTGGTCATGCTGCTTCCCTTAAAGAAAATCCTGTTTCTACAGAGAGCTGAGGAATGCCAGAAATGTCCCTAACTGGCCTCCTTGTTTCCAAAATTTTCCCTCATGCCTCTCTCCCCTTTTATCTTCCTCGTGGATTTGTTTCCATACTGCAGCGCGCGCACACATAAACACACACACTTTACACAGTAATTGATTAAGTGTCTCATTCTCAGAAAGAATCCGGGTCAGTTCGTGTGACTTTGATTTTTGCAGTGGCCATCAGGAGATGATGTATGACAGATGTGAAAAGCTGACCGAAACTTAATATGGAATCCAGATCAATGGTCCCTGTGGACTGCTACTGAGGGCTTGTTTAATGGTTTTAAATGCTATCAGGCAGCAAATACTGCCGTGAGGCATGTTGCTTTGCGAAATCCATTTATCTCTCTTGAGTCAAACAGCCAAAAAAAAATCTAACATTCAAATAACAAATACTGATTCTGCTTGCATTATATGAAACTTTGACTGCACGTGTTTTTGCTGCAAGTTCTAAGCAAGGGGTTTAATTTCATGGTAACCAGCTGCATATCCTTAAGACGTGTCTGTCAGTGCCACCCACTGTCATACTTTGATCCCTTGAGGTTTGCAGAAATCCAGAACTGGGATTTCAAAATGTAAACCTCTTGGGAAGCTGAAAAGGCTGCATTCTACTGTAAAGGTCAAAATAATCAGCTAAACAACAAAGGATTGTTGACAGGGTGATATTCTGACTGTGGCATCCCATCTATCTGCAACTGACAGCTTAGGAACACATTGCAAAACTGCTATTTGGGATGTTGAGCAGAGAGGTGGAGGCCCTGGAGCCCCATCGCAGCTGTCACAGGTTGAGAGACGGGGTACCCCCCCTGGACTGATCGCCACAGACGCCCACATCCACACCTGCACCAGTTTAGAATCGGTATTTGTTTATGTAAAACATGTTTCTTTAAAAATATTTGACTCTGACAGTTATCTGGACGGATGATGACGGCATCCTGTCCAAAAATAGATTCCTGTTAATTTCCATACCTCTGCACAGAGCCAGGTACCAAAAGTAGACACAGAAAAACAGAAAGTAAAACAACACCATCACAGGGAACTACAAACAGGAATTTTCTTTGGAATGAGTCATACGACAATCGGCCACAACAACCAGTGAAAGATGTGAAGAAGCGAATAACATTCACGATCTTTAAAGGCTCAGTTTTGCTAAAATAAAACCTTTTCTCTCAGCATTTATGTGAAAGTCAGTTTGGTACACGCAGTAAACATTGTTGCAGACCAAAACCTCCTGTTGTGATGGCACTCCCTAACTGCAGCAGTGCTGAGGAATGGCTTTAGGAACACAACCAAGAGCACAATGTGTTGACCCAGTCTTCAAGAATCCACTTATGAAGCCCTGGTGCACAACACAACAAGACCCCCCCGCCAGAGTTTCACTGTCCACATGCCGACAGGTCAGAGCTGTTTTGGCAGCAGGACGGGGACCAAAACAGGATGTGGTTTTAATATTGTGGCACTTTTTCAGACTCTTGTAGTCTTGCTTGCAGCATTGATGTGGATTTCTACTGTACATGTGCAACAGAACCAACGAGTGTTGAACAGACACTGTCCATCTTTTAGTGCAAAGCATGTTGGGTGCGCTCCGTTTATCCTGACTAATTACATACTCAGACCCGTATGTATATATTATTAGATGTCATACTGCAAAGACTACAACCACAGTGCAGTGCAGGACTTTGTCTCCTAGATCTGCACTTTAGCAAAGCATTCCATCTTCTTGGTTTCACGAACAGATTTCCATTGAAAACTTGTCCAGCCTGTTAGCTCCCTGAATGGCCTGTTTCCATCACATGTAACCGAGCGTTCCCAGTTCCTCGTGTAGCATTAAACTCTCTCGATCCCCCTGAACCGCTTCTCTGGTTGTCTCTCTAATGTCCCCTGTGAATGTCATGCTCTCGCTCTCCTTGTCTCACTCGGTCTCGCTATCTCTAGATCTCTTTCGGTGCACCATTTTCTCGGAAGTTGCTATCCTACCACCTTACATAATGGGGAAATTTTTTTGCGCTTATGTTCTTGATTAGGCTGCAATTACAGAAAGTTCACCGTTGTCAAAAAAAACCAAAGAAAGTGGGTCAGTGTGGTGTCAGTGTGGGGTGTGTGTGTGTCTTTCTTTTCTCTTTTATATAATCTCCATAGAGTGATAATGCAATGTACAGTCAGAAGAATGGGAAAGTTCGGGGAACTCTGTGAAGACCTGAGAAGAAGAAGTGAAGATTTACACGAGATGGGAAGGTCTCTTGGAGCCATTGCTAAACAAATCCAGGATCATCAGTTTGAGTACAAATGATTTGGATGCATCATGACTTTGCCAACATCTGAAAGCAGACCCAAACTGTCACCCTCAGATGAAAGGCAATTGGTTAGGAGCCACAAAGGCTCAAGCCTGCCATGAACTGGAAGGTGCTGAAACACCAGTGTCACTGTGTGGCAAGTTTTATATTGCCATGGACTGAGAGGGTCCCAATGGTGAGTGCATGTAAACAGCTGTATGTAGTGTACATAATTCCAATTCAGAGCACAGCTATACTGGTTTAACATTTGTTTACTCCTGCTTCATTGGTGCGTTGACCCACAGCTGACCCATAGTTGAAGCTGATGGGGGAAAGTTAGCCCCCCAAACTCTTGCACTCACAGACATGAGGCGAGCCATGAAAAATGAAAGCCCAAATATTCCCTTCCTAGATGCTGACCAGGACAAACAATGGAGAACATTTCTTTCACGTGTCCCGGAGGTGCTTCCAGAAGAAAAAAGAAAGAGAGAAAAATTTCCAAAAGAGGCAAAACACTCGTAACCGCTGGTAATATGTTTCTCATGGTGGTGCATTCATAGCAATGAGGGAGGCAAATGCCTTTGGTTAAGCAGAGCTATTTATTCTGTCCCTGGAAACAGTTGAAGAACAACAAAAGCATTCTCACAGGAGAGTAGCACGACCTGATGCCGCTGCCTGTTTTCCTCCCGTCTGCGGTGACTATCCTTCCTCAACATGGGGGCACCACTGGCACACATCGCACTCAAAAAGCCACACAATAGGCACGTTCAACTCAGAACTTTTCAACTGCAAAGCTGGAGAAAAAAACAAAGCAAAACAAGAGACAGTGCTAAGTTAATCCTTCAGGTTCAGTTTCAGTGTGGGTAAGCTCTCGGAAAGAAACAATAACACTGCCAATTCTGCTGTTTGGATTTGCAGGGCCCGGTGCACATGAATGCCCACTCACATGTACTTAGACTGTACTTACACACACACACACACACCCCAGAGTATCCACAATGAACTCTGTCCTCTGACTCACTACAAGTTTGGGAGGGAGTCCAGGATTCAGCGGGACCGGGAACAGATTGTGGTGGTCTGGATCTTTTTGAGTTCTTGAGTTCAGTACTCTCCGTGTTTACTACGGTCCCTGATCACATAAAAATAATGTGCACAAACTCAAATACTCTAATAATCCTCTTATATTTTCAAGCAACCTTTAAATGAAGCTTCCGGCCATCATGCATGAAGCTCATACATTTCAAAAATATCAGTTTTGACTGGTAACATCAGCAAAGTGCAGGCAGTGGGGTGACTCCACCGGTATCATGGAAGCAGCAGTGTTTTCTTTAATGGTATTTTTGTTCAATAGCAAAGAAAACACCATTAACATACACTATAAGAGAGACAATAAGTTAGAGTTTCTGGCTATCGTTTTTCAAAATGGAGAAAATTTAAAAAACTCTAGGAGCAGCTGTTGGCTTTTTAAGACTGATTTTCTTTATTTTGGACTGGCTTTCTTTATTATTGGTGAGCATTGTAAGTTCTGTGGGTGTTGCAAAAGATTTTGATGGTAAAAGAAAAGAAAATATGTCCTCTTCTGGAATTTGGTGACATTTTAGTGGAACTTATTGCCTCCAGGAATATTTTCAGAGTCTCCTGGAGCCCAGACCAATTCATTAGTCAAAAAGTCAGCTGTCATGTTTTTTTTATTTTATTTGACTGACACTTGTTTTTTTCCCCTTATTTTCCACCTCCTTTGCCTTTTTGTGTTATGTAACTCTCTTCCACAGAGGTTTGGCGCTTATTTGCAGGTGCCTGTGTGCTCAACATTGTCATTTATGTGTTTCTTTATTGTCTAAATCTTCCGGCCAAATCAGTGCGCGAAAAACTGCCTGGAAACAATAGGTGGGGGTCACGCAGGTCGTGGACAACTGTTCGATAAACAATGTGATCTGGAGAGCCGGTAATAAAGTTCCAGCGGTGTAAAAGAGCAAAGATAGGCCCAGACTCACCCAGGCCTTCTACTGGCCTCATGGACCTGCTCATAGTGGCTGTGTAGTCCTGTCAAAAGAGACCAAAACCTACACGTGCGAGGCAGGACAGATGGTTTCAGCCCTTCACGTATAAAGAAGCTCTAAGTTTGAAAGTCTTCACTTTTTGTCTTGTTATCTGTGTGCGTCATCTGTACAGTATTGTCAGTCTTATCATTTATGACTGACATCAAAGACTACAGGTGGGGGCAATCCAATGGCTGGCTGCTTAGAGCACATAGCTTACACACGGAGTCCCTGTTCTAACCTTTGCCGTGTGTCCTCCCCAGGCTCTACTGTTCCTGTCTCTACCGCATCTAAATGGAGCAAAAACTGCATTAAAAGAATTTCTTAAAACCACTAGATTGATCCTCTGAGAGTAAGCTATAGAAGATGTTTTTTCTTTTAGTATTTGTCTAGAAGTCTAACAGCAGGCCTGAACATATGTGTGGTTGGAAAACAAAAGAACAAATGACATTCAATATTATGAGTATCAATATTATTCCAGCTGCGGTGTACCAAAGAGGTACAGTGAGTCAATCACCCCACCAAGATGCCAAAGGTGCTAAGAGCCATGCCAGCAAGAACATGCCTGCAGCAAACCCAAATGTATGAAATATTCTGTAGTTTGGACTTGTTCAAGCTGCAGAAAATCTGCTCAGTAATTCAAAAACAAGTCATTTCCTATACATTAAGGTATATATAGCCCTTTGCAGCCTGCAGTACAGAAAACGTTTTTCTGTTTTTGTGTGCCTGCTTCAAGAGGACACCAAGGCCTAGAACAGCTGAAAAAGCATCTCTGTTATCCCCAAGAAGAGTCTCGAGAAGAAACACGAAATTCCTGGATATATTTTTCTGCCAAACTAAAGTGCACTCCGTGTTTGCTTTAGATAAAGAAGCAAAATCACAAGCTCAGTCTCACTGCGATTATAGCTTTGAAACAGCAGAGTTAAAGTCTCTGGAAGCGTAAACAGAGTAAGATATCCGGGGCTCTTATGTAAGCTCGCTTTCACCTCTGGTTATACATGACACACTGGGAAATTTCAAATTAAATGAGTTTTTCAGAGAAAAAAAATACTAAGAAAAATAAAGAGTTCTATTATTACCCCGGGCTGTCGTATACCAGAACCCCCCCTCTCAGAAAGAAAGCATGTGAATAGAGAACATGATGTTCCTCACCCCAGAGTGGCGGAAGGTTTTTATAGTCAGGCCGCTCACATGGCCAGGATGTTTGAGACTTTGTCTTGGCAGAGCAAATTACACCTGTCAAAAGTAACTAAGTACATTTATTCAAGCAGTAAAATGTGAGATCAGATTATTTATATACTACTACTCCACCACATTGCAGTTACTTGTTACAATTAATGGAAAACATAATCAAAAAACATTATTATAGGTTAAGATTTGGATTCCCAAGCTACCTTTACCTCATACGACACTAAAGTGATGCACACAGTGATTATCGATTAACAGGCTATTTTGCATAGCCAGTACTTTTACTGGCTTCTGCTTGCTTCAGAGAAAGTCAGACAAATGCTTTCAAAGTGGGTGAAGACACTCGGGTACTTCTTTTGGGACTCGTTATTCTATGATAGCCTTTAAATAGCTGCACAATAACTGGGGACATGTTTAAGAATAGGCCTCTTAATACATCACATCTGCTACCAGTTCAGTCAGTGTACTAACAAATATATTTCCTTAGACAGGTAAATGGCTGATGTGTTTCACAGTGCTGTAGTAATGCAGGTAATCCAAATCGTTTGTCAAAAAGGACTTTAGGTGTATTTATTAGCTCTACAGGGGAAAAATCAAGTCTCATCTGTCATGGACCACATTAACTGTATATCCTGTCCAATAGTGCCACCTAGAGGAGCCAAAGATAACACGGTTTACTCTGTATTTTGTTGGGCTGTTAGAGGATTTATTTTACACACTTTTAAAATATGCTTATGTCGCACTGCATATCAAGTAATTTTATGTTTTGTTTGTTTTCAAATTGCCAGTTCATTAAGGAGATTCCGACTGCGTTTTATGCACTGATAGAGGCATGTTTTAAAGTATAAAAAAATAATTATACATAAAATGTTACTTTTAGATTTAAAAGGTTTCTGTTGAGATTGAAATAAAGTTCCTTTCTAAACAAATGGGCATAAGAATTTATTATTATTTTTAAACACAATAATGTTTGTATAACTCTTTTTACCCAATGCTCTGGCTCTATTGCTGCAGCAGAAAGTACACAAATCAAACCAAACACATTTAAAGCATTTTTCACTTTATTGTCAAAGTGATGCCTAAACTTTTCTGACAACAACATGTCTGCCTTCTAATTGTGTTAAATCAAAAGAACTGAGCATAAATGAAAACAGAATAAGGACCCAAAAATCAAAAGTGAGACTGAAAATGTCCAATGATTACAGTGCACTATTTCTACAGAAAATCCACCTCCTGTAACACCTCAAGATTCCCCTTTTTTCACTTGATGTAGATCGACAGAGAGAACAGACGCAAAGGGCATCAATGGCTCAAATGGAAAGCAATGTAAATTAATCATCATAAAACTGGTCATCATTCCCTTTAAAGCTTTATAGCTCTGTGTGCGAGGTTAGCATGCAGCGTGCAGAGTGGGTGCACGTTGTTTTTCTTTTTAAACCAAACAGATGAGCTATGCAGTGCACAAAGTTTTGACTGTTGCTGTTGCCTCATTGTCTTGAGCAAAGCCAATGAGGATATCACACTATGAAGACATGTCAAACCCTTAAATCAGTCAGCAGCACTTGTGAAATTTAAACATGGTAGATCTTGCATGTAAGTTGCAGTGCAAAAATGTATGTTTTATAAAGGAAAGAAAATGCATAAATAACATTTAACTAAATAAAAGACAGGTAAAATAAAAGACCTCACTAGAATAAGAGGCGGCAGATTAGAATCAAGGCTATTAAGGAATGAATAATAATTTTTGAGTAGCCGTTTCAGATTTAGATACTGATTCTAAGACTAATGGGAGGTTTAAAACAAATGACAGGCCGATGAGTGACTAGTCAATAATAGTTATGGGAACAGAGTAGGTGGAAACTGCATCTCTCACACACACACAAAAAAAAAATCCACTATTCACCACCACACAAATTCTCCACAGACAGACATGAACCGAGGAAGAGGATTTGGTCAGTCTTCAGATTTCCCATCCAGGATGCTTTCAAAGTTGAAAGGTAGGAACTTAAAGCCACTGCCTGTGTAAAACTTGTTCTGGAACTCCACCCTGTAGAGGAAAAAAAAAAATAGAAACGGGGACTATGAAGCCTTTCACACGATAACCTTGTCGTGCATGCAGTGATGACGGCTGTCAGCTTGGGTAATGCTGAGCAGAGCAGTAGCGGCCGATGACCCCTGCTCTTCATTCCACAGTCTGCACACACCTGCATAAGCTCATGTCTGCATCCTGGGACAGACACCTAAGCCTCTTCCCTTCAGGAAAATGATCAGGCTCTATTTTTAAAAGGCCAATGCTAAGTGATGGCTGGATGACCTTTTAGCTGAGAAGCCATGGATGACATTCATTCCAAAGGCCGTCTGGTGTGGCAACGAGAAATATGTAATATTACACATTGCACGTTGTGCATACCGTCTGCACCACTTCTCAAAAAAGTAACTGGAAACACTCAGAGATGCTCTTTTCTCATAAGTGTAAAAATAATTCAAAAGGATGCAAATATTTTTACTACAAGTCTGCAAAATTGACACAACATGTTCCTTTTATATCCCATAAATAAGGCTGAATTCTGTTTTAAAATAATAATAAAACACCTTAATAAAATCTTTATCAACTTGATGTTCAGTAATCACAATTTCCAGATGCAGTCAATGGAAATAAAAATATTTTGTGAAAGCGCGCTCATCCAGGATTCCTGTGTAAATGACAAATATCGAGAAGACCGGCTGCAGCACGGGCATGTTCTGTAAATGTGCCAGTGAACCACAAAACCAGCATGACATTCAGCAAATCCAGACGGACATTTCTGAGGAGGCAACAAAGGCTCATCGGTGCCGTGCCATAGACTGTTCTGCATGCCACACATACAGCATAAATGGACAGCACCACACTGACAAGAGCAGACTTATTCCAGGCCAGAGGCCAGGAGAGAGAGAGCAGATGATCGGAAAACCAGTTTGATTACTTGAGCAGCATGACATGGTCACAGAGATGCTAGCTGGAGCCTGCAGGTGGAGCTAGAGCTTTGCTTTTAGCAGTGATGACAGTCATCTGATTCAAGGAGTTCTATTCTTTAACACCAACAACAGAGTTGGAAATTCCCAAGTTAGAATGTTTTCACAACAGTAGATCCCAAGATGAGATTAAGGACGATATCAAAGCCAAGCAATGCACATACACAAATCCCAATTTAAAGAAAGAAGAAAAAAAAAAACACTCGAAACTTACCAGTGAAGTCGCAACGCATGCAGAAACGCTGACAGGCCTTCCATAATGAGAAGAATAGCAATTGTGAGAACAGCAAAAACGTAAAAGACTATAGCCAAAAGGATGAAACCTCCAAGGCTGCGAGAAGAAAGGCCTATGTGCATCACCATGGACCACAGCACCTCTGACAGCTCTGTGTGCAAGACAAAGTAAACACACACGCAGGCTTCACTACTCTGGTCGACTTGAGTGCAAACATATAAGTGTAGGTATAGATACCCATTTCTCATAGTAATGAATACTGCAGCTGGAGTGACTTACGTGCATGAGCCAGACTAAGAGCCCAAAGCCTCAAATAGGAGGCGGTGTTGGAGATGCAGCCCAGGCAGTACTCTATGGTGTGAATAGCCTGATGCACTGCCACATCCGCAAAGTTAAACTGTGGGTAAAAGTTACTGGTTTAGTTTGCTCAGCATAAAACATTAGAAAACAACAACATATCTACAACAGGTCCTGATGTCCACAAAGGAGAATCTGGTTTATTGTGTGTCAGCAATCATTAAGGGAATAGACAGGTAAGCTGTTTGTTACTGTAGATCATCAACCCCGAAAAAAAAGAAGAGGCATCATCTTAAGAACCTGCAAACCCAAAGAGTCAGCTGCCCGCCTGATGCTTCATGCACATCACCAAGACTGCAGGGAAGCACTGGCCTACTGGCACCCACCTCTTGACAAATCCCTGCCCATTTTCAACAAGCATACATCTGGAAATCACTGACCAGACCACACACTGACTAACAAGCATCACCCAGACACAGCTAGCAGCAGAAGGCAGAACAACAAAAGCAGGGGGGGTAATGGATAGGCTTGATAGACATGTATATTGGCATGAAGAGATAGGGTGCAGGGTGGATGTGCAGCATGAGCTCCTGTCCTACCTCTTCCTCCTCACAGGCCTTGAAAGCAGGTGACAAAAGGCAACGCTTGGTTATTGACATCACACAGACGGACAGACAAACGTCAGTAAACGGGAAAGTAACAAGAGAAATCAGTTAATTATTTAAAAGGAAAAAAAAAAATCGGGTGAAACCAACATTAGCGAATGAGCACACTGTGCTCACACATACTTTCAGATTATCTTAAAATAAAAACAGGTAACCAGATTACATCAGTGTAATTATAAAGTCCAGGTAAAACAACTCACTACTCAGCATCTGTTTGGTGGGTCGTGTTAAAGTTCTGTGGGAATTACAAGAAAAACTTGTCCATAATCCCCTTATTCATAATTGATGGTGAGGGTGGAAGTGGAAAAACGAGGGATCGAGTTTCTGTCGCCAGCTACGGCTGAATGACTGAATTATTCAAAGACGTGAAAAGATCCTTTAACTCCTGCTTCCCCAAGTTACTCCAGCGAGGTGCTGTCCTGTTGCTTCTTATGCTCTGTATGCAATTATTCCAATTTAAAAAAAAAAAACAGTCAACTTTGAACATTTGACATCAGTGTCAGTGTCGTTTACCTCGGGTTCATCCTCAGATTGCTGTGCGAGCTGGTCGTGCTGGATGATTTCAGCGTCATCCTCAGTGGGCCCGTTGCCCACCCTGATTCCACCAAAGTTCTGCATACCCTGTAACACAGGATAGACAAAATAAGACAATTTAATAACCTTATAACTGGATTTAAACAGATTATTCCATTGAGCGGCTGTGCCTGCAGATTGCTTTATCTTACCAGATGTTTTCGCCACAGATGCTGTCTTCGCATAACCAGAGTTTTCACTATTAACATACAGGGAACACATGCCAAGGCAATTACCACTAAAAGGGATTGTATGGCTACCTAGAAGAAGAGAGTACAAGTGAAAAATAAGGACGGTCAGCTCGCTCGCTTCATTCAGAACAAAGAAAGTTGTAAGTACATCTATCTCACCTGTCCTCTGTAGAAGGGTTTATTATTGGAGTCCTTGTAGTTGAAGAGGAACATGTTAATAAAGGCAATGAGGAGACTGGGAGCTTCCCTGGACCTGTGTACATCATATGAGATCCACTTATAGAAGATCAGAATGACAAGGTAGCCAAACAGGCTGAACATGAAGATAATCTCTGGGATGAACCCCAAGTAGATATTCAGTGGCTTGTTGAAATACCTGCAGAAAAAAAAACACAACAACAATATTAGAAGTGCACAAATTCAAAAAGAAACAAACATAAGTAGGAATCCATAATTATACATAAGGATGGAAATCTCACAAGTGGTTGAAAAGACTTAGAGTGACTCCAAACAACATGTGGATCACTCCCAGGGTGACAGACATCTTCATCTTGAAGGAGTTCAGGAATGACAGCTTGTTGACGGAAAAGCTCCATATCTGAGAGACAAGGCGATCACGATTTATAAAATACGTGGATATACAAGTTCGTTTATGTCTGCCATAATGTGTTGACTTTTTAAACTATATATGGTACATAAAATCGCTGGCAAAGATTTTTAAATATGAATCCAAAATAAACAAAAATTTACCGGATCAATGCCAATGGGGTATGGCCCTCTGAATACTCCATCTACTGCTGGGTCCACCTGTAAAACTGTACTACCATTAAGTGTAGCTTCCCTGGACAGGATGAGAACAAAGATCAGTTTTCTGACCTGACATGCGAAGAAGAAAAAAAAAAAAGTCTTCACCAATGACACTTACGTCCAGTTGCCTCCAACTCTGGGATCAAACATGGGCCTGACACTCCATCCAGAGCCAAACACATTTAGGGACTTGGAGAAGCAGTCATTGTAAATAATGCCAGTGTACATTGAGAAGACTCCCATGAGCAGGATTATGTAGCGCCCCCCAAACACCATGTTGAATATCTGTCACAGAAAGTTATTTAACTTTCATTAGAAAAATTATGAAAATACAGAAGCGTGAAGCCCCGTGGAACTCAGCATTTGGATCATCAATTAGGATGGTTTAAAGCTAAGAGATGGCAATGATGGGATCCATACCTCATTATCATTCTTCTGCGCCATCAATCTGCTTTCTCTTAACACAAGGTACAGAGCAGCACAAGTCATGAGCACCCCATGGCCCAGATCACCAAACATAACCGCAAATAGGAAGGGGAAGGTGATGATGGTATATGGTGCTGGAGACAAGGAGGCAGGCAGGCATCATATGAGGGGAGGGTGGTGCAATATGTCAAAAATACATATGAGTGAAACATGCGGCATTTTCCAACAAGGTGATAATGGATGATGAGGCAGCTAAAGCAAAAGCCTTTCATTGGCTGTAATACAATACCTCAGCCAGCTGGGTAAACAGACTTTAGAAATCCACTAGCACAAAATATAAAATGTCCTCACGGCTCAGCTAGGCACAGGCAGAAGTCAAAGTTTGCTTACCTGGGTTAATCTCACGGTAGCTGCCAATTCCATAAGCATCCACAATGTTTTGGAAGCCTGAGGTGAACTTGTTTGTCTTGTTGTAGGTCGGTGGGGTCTGTTTGGTCTGCATTCTGTTGAGGATGGAAGGCACAGTGGAGCCACTCTTCTCCTACAACCAACAGCAACAAAAAGTTATGTCGCGCAGCAAAAACATTTACTTTCTCAAATTATTAGATCATCAAGCCTGGAACAATGCAACTGCTCCGACACATCCTCATGATTATAAAACAAACTGTTTCGAGAATGGGTTCATGTGCCGAGACTGCTCAAAGTTGGCCGTAAAGAAGTTACAAGAATCCTTCTTCTTTATTAGTTTAAATGACCGATTCATTGCCTCAAGTTTCAAGACCATATGTACATGTAGAACTAACTCACCGTTCCCCTGCGCAGGGCAAACTGAATGGAGTCCAGGTCTGAGATGGGACACCACACCTCAGCAATCAGACACTTCTGAGTGACATCGATGTTGCACAGGTTGAGAGTGTGGTAGATGGCCTTCATCTTCCTCACCTTGATAAACCAAACTCTTACGGTCTTGGCTGCAGCCTGCAGAACCCTCTGCCTGTGATCCTCAGTCTGGTTCAGCACCTTTAAGGGCAGACAAGAGCAGTGATGGCTATAGTAAAAATCTAATCTACAGAATTAAATAAATTCAGACTGTGGGGCAGCATCCCTGCTAGATGCCGACAACCCGAGGGACTATAAACCTAATCTTTACAGATCTGGAGGGATGGGACAGCCATTCTTGGCAATTATGTAAAATAAAAATACAGTCACAGTTGTGTGAAATACATATGGGATATCACGATAATGGTAATATATTGTGTCATTAATGCGGATATGACGATGTTGTAAATAGTTGTGTAATTGCCCTTTTTGTCTGATTTTGTACAGTTAAGGTTACACCACCTACACACGCATTTATTTCAAGTTAAATTATTTTACCAGAAAGAGAAAAGAACGCACAATAAACAAAGCTGATTAATTTTATTGATATTATTGCTTTATTATATTTTTTCAAATTTCCTACAGCACTGGTCAAAAGTTTGGACTGGTACTGTACATCTATCACAATGTTATTGTGAATTTCTTTGATAACCTTGAAGGTAAAATCTAATATCACGACAGCCCTAAAGTCCAACAGAATCACAAAAAAAAAAAAAAAAAATTAGCATCAATGAGTCAAACATTCCTTGATATTCACAGAGTTTCCATTTACTGGCACGAATGGTGAGCAAAAAGGCATGCCAAAGAGCAGCAGGGTGTCTAATCCATTAAGTGTTCCCATAAGAGAGGCATAATATTCACAGGTATGCTGCTCTATGACTGACATTTAAAGCCCAGCACCATTACCAGCAAAGAGAAGGATCATATTTATCTCTGTGTTGTCTCCCACACCCACAGTCTCGCCCGCTGTTGAGACAACATTGACATGGCATTATAATATGTAGCTCTTCTCATACCCAAGCAGCAACAAGCATAATCTTACATCCACAAACACTGAGATTCACATTCCCCACTATACAGGGGAGTAAGAGGGTATCAGTTGATGTGTCGTGCACAGCGTGAGGCATCTGTCCTGTGCAACTTTTATTTCCTGTGGTTTAAACTGTCAGTGATTCATCAATATCTGATTGCATGACACTTAAACACATCCGGCTGACAGAGTGAGGTAGAATGTGGGATCTCAGTGATTTGTGAGTCTTCCACAGCAGTCTTTTGTGGCAGATGGCTGCCCCACCCCGAGCCTGGTTCTACCGAAGGTTTCTTCCTGTTAAAAGGGAGTTTTTCCTTCCCACTGTCACTAAGTACTTATTCACAGGGAGTCATTTGTTTGTGGGGTAATGTGGGGTCTTTACCTTACAGTATAAAGTGCCTTGAGGTGGTTGCCGTTGTGATTTGGCACTATGTAAATAAAACTGATTTGAACTGAAATTGAACTTACATGATGTAAAAAACCCCACAGGAGTGCATGCATTATTACATGGCTGCAAGAGGAGTGTCATTTGCAAAGCAAAAGGAAGGAGGGATTCCCGTGAGCCAATTTGCTTTGCAGTAGACGGCTGCTATGAGGAGTTGGGGAACACACTGCACTACACTACAGTGTGCACAACAAAAACAGCAGCGTGGTTTCCTGCTAAAGGACACGGTCCTGCACAGAAAATAACCCACATCCTTCTGAATGTAATAAGGAAATGTGGTATTGCATTCACACCAAATAAAAAAAAATAAAAAAAATCTTGCTCACAAAGCAGAAACGAGAAAAGAGAACTAACCAGTTGAAGTACGTCTTTTAGTTTTAATAAGGCAGCCTCACGTATGTGTATTTACCATTTGCAGGTCATCAATGCGAGCATTCACCCCTGCTAACATCTCTTTCCTCTCCTGGGGGGTTTCTGGACATGGGTACAATGTCGCCCTGAATCTAGAAACGGATTAATATGTAAGCAAAAAGATCTGTTGGCCATCAACAAAAACAGTATAAATGATGATGGTGATTCACGTACCCCTCACAGATTTTCTTGACTCGATTCTTCAGCTGGTCTCCTTGGAAAAATATGATGAAGACAGACTTGTGGACCTGGTCACCCTGTGGAACCATTGTACAGTTAGGCTAGAAAACTGAAACATCTCATCTCCTTTACAAAGTTTTAATTGTGAGCAGTACTAACCGTAATTGGGTCTTCCAAAGGTTCTTCGATATCTGCTTGCCTCAGGAACACATTGCCTCTGCAAACTCTCCACAGCATCCTCTCAAAGGTGGGAATCCGCTCCCTGCCAATGACTCCAGCAACAAATCTATAAAAGATGGAAAAATCCAACTGTTTTATTCATGTTTCCAAATGCTACAAGAAAAAAAACAAAACAAACCTCTGATTCACTTCCAAGACAAGACAACTGAAACGGTCTTTTTGAGGCAGACTATTCTTTGATTCCATTAGAAGCAATTAAAAGTTGAAGATAGATTTTACATAGATTTCTGCTTTAGGTGACCTCAGATGCCTAACAAAGCTGGGCAACCAGAGCTGGTGTGTGGGAGGTGATTGGCTGGTTGCAACACAAAAACGTAATCTTTTTAAATTGTGCGGAACCACAAAACAGACTCACCCTAGTCTGAGTGGGGCCACTCGCACGGGCTCATTGGGATCCAGGAGAGTGGATGATTCCTCAAGTAAACTGGGATCCTCCATCTACATGACAGTTAATAAATCATTAACTACAATGGCAATATAATCCTTGCTGGAGTTTCTCTACAGCATATGCACACACTTAAGAAAACGTCTATTTATTTATTAGAGTAATGTTGATATTCAGATAGGACCTCAATAAAAAAGTTTTTGTTTCCAGCATGAAGAACGACTCACTCCAGTTAATGGCTGAACATATTTGGCTTAATGATTCACCTCAATCAAAGCACATAACAACTCGTAAAAGATGATTTAACGTTATAAATCAACCCAGTTTTGCATGGGAAGGCAGTGAAGTGGAATAGGTCCTGGGCAAAGGTGAAAAAGCAAGGATGAGCTCTGGCAAATGAACAGAGTGCATGGAACGATATCAGTGTGAAGTATTCCACAGCAGGAGATTTACAGTGTAGCAACTAGTGTGAATAACTGGTGTTAAGTGGGCCAGGGCCATGTGAGCAACCATAAAAGGTCATGAGTGAAACACCGCTTTCCAAATAACGCAGCATTAAGCGCACCTGTACGTACAACAGAAACCATACCAGGCAGCCTATCAGCAGACTGCACACCACCAATGCCACAATAAATCTATTTCTCAAAATTAAGTATTGATTTTACTATAACTTGTTACTGGATAAAGCCATTTAACTATTTGCTTATTCAGTTGTTCTTCAAAAGTTACAACCATAAACATCAGCAATTATAAATTTTAAAAGTCAGAATTCTCATTCTGGCCTAAGCAGAGTTAAACTGAAAGACTGGAGTACTCCAGTTTTTAAGGCCTGAGTGCACAGTGCAGCTGACCTCATCAAAAAATTGCTGTGTGCGACGCAGAATGTGCTTGAGCTCGGTCAGTTCCAGGAAGTTCTTCTTTAGTGCCTCTTGGTTGGTGTTTATTTCCTTCAGTTCATTCTCCAGCTTCTCAAATGTGGCCTGTGGGGGGAAACAATCACAGGGATGATGAGCTGAGGAAAGCAGCAAATGACAGCGCTTATGGTCATCTTTAAAAAGCAACAGTCACCTCCAGGTCAATCATGTCCCTTGGAAACGGGACTTCTGGGTTCTCTCCTGTGTCGAGTATTGGGATGTTAGCCTTCTTAATTTCCTTTTCCACAAACCCTGTGAGAGAGAAGTTACTTTTTTTTTTTCAGAAAGGGGTAAGAACAAGGATACAGGTAGATGGCAGAGGCTGGATAAAGAACCACCCTCCTCATATAACTCTTTTAATACTAATACGGGGTGGAAATTAAAGAAGTGCAGCGTTCTTCTGGTACAGAAAACTGAACGTCAGGTCCAGTAATTTCCACTCGTGGCTCCTGTGATGGAAAAGCAAGTCCTCACAAGAAATATTAAGCGCACTCACTCAGTTTACGATCCATCTCCTCACATCGTCGAACTTCATTGACAAACTTTCGCTGGAAGACGTTCACATCAGGATTTAGCTGCAAAGGAAAAACAAACAAGGTTCAAGCAAGACGATCATGTTTGAAAAGACAGTTAATTCACTACTAGCTTTACATATATTCTAATAAATGGAAAATTTGTAGTTTTTTTAAAATAATGGAGACTACAATTTAATGAAATGAGATATGCTGATGTGCAGAACTTCTCTGTTACAGCCCATCTTATATTCAAGCACAAAGCTTCCCTCAGGACTTGTTACAAATGGGCTTTCTCATGCACACATGAGGGTCAGCTGTGAGCACATGATGCAGAAGGCATCCGCTCTCTCAATAGTGCCACTGGTGTGTTTGTTTACATCACCACATGGGTGACTAATTAATGCTTTTTATTCTTCCTGCTATAGATGACAAGCAACTTTCAGATGGTAGAAAATAATGGAAATGATGCTTTAGAAGTTGGATTAAAAAAAAATGGCCTTACATCACGAAACTGGACCATCCCAATCTCTCCCAGTTCGCTGACACAACAGTAGGCGGCTTCCGACTGGAGGAAGAGCTGAGCCAGTGTCATCTCTTCACTTCTGAAGAGCTCTCCCATGTTGCTGCAGGAATGTGAGCACTCAGCACCTGTAAATCCACAAAATCACCTCAATCACCTTATAGAGACCACTATAAGAATGAAATGGACCTGAAGAGCTCTACATTCTGCACTTTTCTTTGCATCTTTGTGTCACTAATGAGGGAGACTTAACAGCGCAATGTTAGTTTAACACAAACGTGCCAAGTTAAAAAGAAAAAAAAAAAAACCAAGCCTCATGCTGATCCCATGATCAGTGCAGGAATGTAAGTATGGTCAAAGAGTTTGATCTGCACTACTGCAATACAATCAGCGGACTTAATTTCTGCTGGAGATATAAAACACAGGTTAACAGCCAGTGCGACACGAAAGCGGTTCTTAAAGGTCATTTGGCTAAAACTAAAAGGTGAAGATTTTATTTGAATGCTTTGCAGCTAAGCAGCATAATAACTCCCTGCTGCTGTACAAACGACCACGCAAGGCTTATGTTTGGATTAAAGGGGAGCATGTGACCTTTAGCTGTAGTAAGCTTCACTGACTGCAGCAGCTCCATCACCGCTGAGTGCACATGGAACTAAAGCGGTTTTGGAACCATACGCAACTACACATTTTCAATGCTCTACATTTACCTCAATAACTAACAGGAGAGGCGCTAAAACACATCAAGCAGGTGATGCAAACACTTGACTACCGGCTTCACCCATTATGGCCGAACACGTCAGAAAGCCAACAGGTAGCTGCTCCTTAATAAACAAAAACGTTGTCATTTTCACAAGACACTGATCCAGTAACACTACTATGATAACAGAACAACATTAACATTAACTGACAGCACTGCTCTGAGTAGCCAGCTTTACTGGTCAGAGTGCAAATTTAATGTTAAGGTAACGACAGGCCATTAACTGCGATGATCTCCTACTGGGATAGGCTCTAGCCTCCCCCGCAACCCTGAATTAGATAAGCGGAAGAAAATGGATGGATGCACGGCTGTTCTACTGACATCGGGCTATGTTAACTTGGATAACAATCTAGTTAGGCTAGCTAACGCTAATTTGGCACACCTGTTGTTCAGAATTTAGCTCACTTAGCCCACAAATGAAAACGTCAGCGCTGGAGTAGCATTAACCAAATCGTTTATAATCTTATATATGGGTGTCCTTACTGATTATGCGGAGATTGTCTTCCTCCTTATCTTCTAGGTTCCTCTTTGCTGTTTATTGTGGACTGGTCGATGGCGTTAAACTCCTCAACTTTCAAAGCGGAAGTGTCCCATCAACCTATGACGATCGACGAGCCATGGTCACGTGATCACTATGCAACTAAAGCCTATGCAGGTCTATGGTCTTAAACCTGAAACTTCTATTTTGAATGCCCTCACCGGAAATGCTGGTGTTTTGTTTGGGTTTTTATGTTTTATAATTCCCCATAAGTAACGTCTGAACCATCCATCTATCCATCAGAGTTCAAATTATAATACAAAAATGAGAGTGTGCAAAATTAAACGGAACAAAAGACAGATACATACTTTTTTAAAAAAAAAAAAAAGTGCGAGAATTACAGTGAATTACGGTGAACTCCCTCATAATAAGTGTCCACAACAAATTTTGAATATCTATTTAAAATGTATAAACAGCCTGTGTGACATTAATAAATGGATAATTGAGCCTTAATTAATGTTTCAGAGTGAAGGGAGAGTGTACTTTTTAGGTTTTACAATACTCGTTTTTGGAGAATACGCAATATTATGAAAACATAACAACCATAATGATATAATTATATTTTACTGAAAGTGAAAATGGCAAAAAAATTTCTAGAACTGTTGGAATTTATTATATAAGCATGTATAACCATTGCTACCATTAAACACTCCTCACTTTGGTTTCATTTAAAATCCTCATACTGTACTACCATTTTTAATTATCAATATTCCCACTGTGGGAAGAAGCCAGAGTATCTAGAGGAAACCCACCCCACGTACTCTGGAGTGGATCAAACATACAAACTCCACACAGAAACCCTATTTAACATCTCATGTCTGTGTCAATGCATCCTCTGACTGCTTTATTTTCCTTATGTGATCAATATATTATCATTTCTATCCTATTTTACTAGTTCACTTTTTGGAGATTCCCCCATGATCCTTCAAAGACCAGCAGGTGCCTGTCTCTGTGGGAACCTGGGCAAATGTGATGGAAACACTAACAGCTCTTGTGACTGGAACAAAGTTCCTTTTGAACTCTGTCACTCTGTCACTTCAGGGCCACCGTAAATTTGATTCAAACCGTATGTAAAGGTTAATGAGTTTTAAAGCCTTCTTGTTATGGGAAGAGTTCCATTTCCATCATGAAAATAGAGAAGTACAACTTCTGATTTGAAAACTTTATTGAGAGAGGAGTAAAATCAAACTGATGAGGTAAAATTCTTCAGTCTTCCTCACTAAAGTCAGAATAACCAGATAAGCTCTCTTTATAAAATTTACACTTTTTGAGATAAAACTAGTAAAAGTACAAGATCTAAATAAATGGGAGCAAGTCTGCAGAAAGATCTCACAAAAAAGAGCAACATGTGCATATATCGTTCTTAAATTTTTATAGGAAGGTTTTTACAGGATAAAAATCTATGGATTGATTTAAATGAAACCTTGTTTACTTTTATTTGTATTGAATTTTTGTATTTTTTTTTCTTTACGGAAAGGACCAGTCAATGTCCCTAACAAAATTACTCGAGTAAGAGAAGGATGGAGGAACAGACATCAGCAGCACCTCTTGAAAGAGGAACCAAATTTTGGCATTCATACCTTGCCAAAGTATTTATTGTCTTAATATATATGGCATCAAGGTTTACTATGCCCTCCACTAAAACACAACTACGTCTCTCGAAAAAGATCTCGAAGAAGATGTGTTTGCTTTTTATCAATATATGTGATTGTTTTTTTGTTTGTTTGTTTTTAGAGAGATATTTCTCATTGATCACGAGGAAAACAATATATAGGAAACCACGAGTGGCAGAGACGTGTGTGAGGGTGTTTGTGGTAGGAGTCGCAGAGAAATGACAGCTCAGCTTTTACTTTGAATGTCTCCACCGGAAGTAGTACTGCGCTATTGCGTCTGCCTTAACGCCAGTGACGTACGGCTGTAGTTTCTCACTGAGACCACCAGAGGGAAGTAAAGCTTAGGCGCTTTAGTAAATCCGTGTAGTAGTTCTCTAATTTTGGGCAAGCCTGCAAGCAGGTGCTGGCTCGGTACCCGGTATCATATGAGCCTCGTTCGGTTTGTGTTGTGTGAGTGAGTTTCCTTCATAATACTGTTGCCTCGGGCGAAAAGTGAAACAATTGAGGAAAAACTTTCGGTATAAAGAGTGTATTCTGTCTAGAACAACTTAACTAAAGAGTTACTTAAGGACAAGGGATATGAGTGTATGATAAGTGCGTGGTATTGTTTTTTTTGTTAGATTTTCTTATTATTTTCCAGTTGTTCAAATATGGTGATTAAATGAAATCTACAGAATTTAACTTTTTAAATATTTAATTTTTTTTCAATATTCTGGTAAACTAATGGCCTTCGTATTCATAGACACAACATTCTATTATTGATACCATTTTCAATCATTTGGATGTCAGCTGATCAGATGACATGATGTTAACTGATTCAGTCAAGTTAGGGCAACTGTGCGGTTTAGACCCATGCAGGGTTAAATATTTTCATAGATCAACGCAAACTATAACAGAGGAGTAGATTAACAATGCATGTTTGTGGCATCACTGTCCTCCTCACATTGGCTCCCTATACACTTTCAGAGCTCTTCATGTTCAGATGCCTCCCTATATTAGTGAACTACTGCATCCATGCAGGAGTTGCTTTTGAGGCTGTGGTTTCCAAGTTGTGAAACTCACTTTCATTGGACTTAAGCTCTGTGGACACTGTTGATACCTTAAAAAAAGAAGTTAAAGACCCACCTGTGCAGGCTTGCTTTTATGTAGTTTTATCTATTTATATCATTTTAATTGTATCTTTTTTGTAATGTAAAGCACTTTGTGACTTTTGTTTTTGGAAAGCGCTGTATAAATAAACTTTACTCACTCTGTTCAGCGTAGCTGTGATTTAAAACTCTGTGAACTGTGTCAAATTTCCCTGTGCTGACCAAATGTTTCCTTTTTTGTGATATCACACACAGTGGCCCTCATCTATCCCTGTTCCCTGAGAGCACTGTTACGTCAGCGTACGAGGTGGAGCGTGGAGGTTCTGCCTTGTGCTTGGGGACAGAATGGGGTGGAGCCCCAGCAGCAGGGGGAGCCATGGGTGGAGGCCTGGTGTGAGAAGGGAAATCTGTGACTGGGTGCTTTCACAGGGAGCAGAGACATTTGACTCAGGGTACACATGCTTGAGCTGTGAGAGGCCCCACTCCCCTTGGCTGGCTGGCTGGCATCCCAGAGCAGAGGCATAGAGAGACAGAGAAAGTTGACTGCGAGAGCCTAAGGGTGAAGAGAATTTAAACTGTAAAGCAAACTACAAACAGAGAAATAAGTGGTTAAGAAAGTTGTCTGAACGGAAGGAAAGAGAATAGGGGACTAAATTGAGTACAGCGTGGCTCCTCTAGATTATTTTTCACTTGGGTATTTTTATCTGTAGTGAGCGTGCAAGCAGTTTGTATTTGGAGTTGAGCGCTATGGCGGATACAGGTGTCAAGAAGGAGCGCGGAACCCTTGCAGAAGTGTCTTATGATGATGAAGAAGTCGCTCTGGTGAGTGCCGCCACAGAGCCAGCAGTAGATGACGATGATCCCGCAGAGGCCGCGGACCCAATGCTGGCCACTGGCTCTGGGGGGAAAAGTGAAGCTCAGATGAACGGGGTCATGATTCTGTCTCTGCTTGATAAGATAATTGGGGTGGTAGATCAGATCCAGCAGACCCAGAATGGGCTGGAGTCCCGGCAAGAAACCATGGAGAAGTCAGTGTCAACCATCCAAGGGGAGCTGGCTAAGTTGTCCAAGAACCACGTCGACACCGCCAACACGGTCAACAAAATGCTGGAGAAGGTGCGCAAGGTCAGCGTCAACGTCAAGACGGTACGCAGCAACCTGGAGAAGCAGGCGGGCCAGATCAAGAAGCTGGAGAGCAACGAGTCGGAGCTGCTCAAGAGACGCAACTTCAAAGTCCTCATCTACCAGGTGAAATGTTGCTTATATCACATGAATAATGGCAGCCTGTGTTTGAGAATGTGTAGACTGTAAAAACGTGAAAATGACATAATTAATCTTTTAGATCTGACTGTTATGAATATGCTTAAACGCAGTGCATGTTAGAGATGTGTTGCATTCCCCACGTCATTAACACAGGTTGGAAGGAAGTGTGAAATTCACTCGAAAGGCCCTCAGAATTACCTTTGGACGCCTCTCTCGCCAGAGAGAGCTCGACTCACACTGAGATGATCATTGTTGGAGAAAGTGAAAAGCGGAGCAACTCTGTGGTTTCCGTGACATAAATGTCTGAATCACTCTTTCCCTGAACCCTGAACGAGGCTGTGACGTTTGCCAAGTATTTAGAAGCCGTTGAGCGGTTAGAGGTGGATTTGTCCGTCCGCAAGTGAAGGGAAAAACCAGTAGCTGCCATGGAAAATGAAGACAGGTAGTGACCTCTCCCACTCCATATGATTATCCAATGAAACTATATAAAGACAAGTGAGTGTAAATAAAAATATAAGACCTATAAACACTGGCATTAAGGGCCACTTGAGACAGAACCAACGCCCCACTTCGGAGCGGTCAGCGGACACATAGTTGGCAGGCTGCTGATACGTAAGATGAAGATGTAGTTTTTATTGTGAAGATTTCCCAGAAGGGGGCCGCACTTAACGTTCACACATTCAGGGCGCGCAAGCTCACACTTGACCACATAAATGACTGAGTGTGAGCACTGGGGCAGGCTCGGTTTTATTTTACGGGGCAAGAGTGAGACACTGCAATCATTTTGGAGAACAAGAAAAAGAAAGCACACATGAATTCACACGCGACACTGGCAAACTTTTTTTTGTTAGCATGACATTTTCTCATGCCCCAATCTGAAATACGCAACAGATTTCACTACGGCTTGAGGAAATTGTCACTTTATGTGAACGAGAGCAGAGCCCCTGCTTAAAAACATTAGTAAGAGTGAAGCTGAGGGCTGCAAGCCTCTCGTGAGTAGAGCTTACTTCAGGATCTGTGTTGGCAGGCACGAAGTTTTCACATCTCCCTCCTGGGATGTCCACTGTGGGAGCAGGTTACGCTATTGGCATCTTGCAGAAATCCAATCATAGACGCTAGGCCTTTAAATTACGCTGCAAAGCAGGTGCCTCCTGCCGTTTTTGACACTGCGTGGTCTTCTGCAAGCCCTTTCAGCTGCGTGTCAATTCAGTTGTCTGTGTTGGAGATACTTAATAGGTTTGCAGATGTGCAAGAAGCTACTGGTCTTTCCAAAACATGAGATTTTAGGTTCCTTATGATTGCCGACAGTGCAAATCACCCTGAATTATTTCCTCTTTCTATTTTCACAGCTGTGACTAGCCTATCCCTGCCTGCACTTGATCGTTGTGATGTTTTCAAAGCAGTTGTAGGAGCTGGTGATTCCACGCTGCAGTGGCTGTTTTGGGCCTACGCTGTCTATTTATTTCCAGAGGATGGCCACACTATGTCCAGTTTAACTGACTGACAGAAAGGGCGGTTAGATATTGGCAGCAGTGCAAATCAATGCTGGCTCACAGTCAAGTTTCACCACTTTCCACCATCTCTTTGTGTGTTAATGTGTTAGAGTGGGAAAAGTTTAAGTTTAGAGCTAGGATAAGGATGAGGTGTGGAGGTTAAGATAAGCATCTGTGGAATTAGTGTCAGGTAGTGTACCAGCAATGCGTGTGTGTGTGTGTGTGTGTGTGTGGCCATTCCTCACCGATATTGGCTTTCACCTACAGTAAAGTCAGTAAAGAGAATTTGAATATGATAAGTGAAGCATTTCTGCTGTGCCGGACCTCGTACTCCGCCATGTTAAGCCGACGCTTGCTTTAACTGCAGGTGTGGTATTTTTCTCTCGTGTCACCCTGTCTGTTGACTCTGGGAATAGCCACATATTTTAGGATTTCTTGGCCCGGAAGACTTTGACGGGGATAATATATAATTAAACCTGCAGTGACGTAGCGTGCAGGATCCCCTGGTAACAGAAGGGTGTGATGATGAAACCACACGTATAGGGGAAGAAGCATTCAGCTCTGTCGCTTCACTAAAAGATGCAATAATATAGTGTATGTTACAATTAAAGGCAATGCATTCAGAAATGACTTAAGTCAAATCATTACTTAAAGACTGCACTCCATAGTATCCTATGGACAACTTATGCAGCATTCTGGAGCGGCTTTAAGACAGCGGCTCCATGTTTGTTAGTGTGCTTGCTGAAGCTCGGGGTCTTGCTTTTCTCTCAGCATAAGGTGCACCGAGCTTAATGTGCAGGCTTCAGATGACCAGTGTTTTCAATAAGCCCCTGGCTTTCACACCCTCTCGGACCGTTGCATTTGATATTGCTGCCATTTTTGGATTGCGTGTCGTTTCAAGACAAGCAACTGTCCGAAGTGAGTCCAGGTTTATTTCCTCATTTCCAATTAGTCTCATGCAGCAGGCGTTTGGCTATTTTAGTTCAGCCGACCAAGACAAACTTCCTGTTTCACGTTTGCTGATTGCAGTAGCTGTCAGAGGAAATAAGGCCATATCCAGATGATAATACTGTAGCTTCTTAATTAAAGTGTTATTGTATTTCTAGTGCAACAGCTGTAAATATTCTCTGTTTTGGAAGCAGATCTATATTCAGGTAATGATGGAGTTGTACTTTTTGAAACACAAAAATGAATTAGCCTTTGTTAAGCACGATTCTGAGTGAAAATAGAGGTAGAGCCCTCTTAGTTTACTCTTTTTTTCTTAGGTGCTTGACAATTATATAAGAAACGGGTATTTAGGTAGAGCCAGACTGAGCCTTCAGGTTATCCACAAACAGGCCAGGCACAGCTGTGCCACTATCCAGTAGGTGTCTTCGCCTTTAGTTAGCTTGGGGCATTGGTGGGCAATGAGAAACTGGAACATGTGGAGGTCCGTACCAATAAGCTGAACTCAGTTCTGCTCAGTTCTGGCCCCTTGGGAAAATCAGTTGCCCACGCTTGGCTTAAGCAGTTGCTTTCTAAAACCCTTAAAAGGCCCTGTCTCTGACTCAGCTCCCCACCATGTCTCAAATCTATTGCCCAGGCAATAGCAGAGAATGTGTATAGAAGACAGCGCCCTGCTGTGTAACCTGCAATGTATCGGGTGCCATTTGAGGGGAAAAAAAATCATTAGCATATTTACATATAAAGTAAATTCATCTGTTTAAATGACATATGAATTTTTGGCACCACCCAAAGATATTTTAACCAGATCCAAAGAAAAATCTCAATTGTTATAATAAAATAATTTCTATTGTTTTGTGAATCAGCTTTCACTCAAGCATAATATACATACTGGTTCATCGATATTTTAAAAGTAGAGAAAAAATAATGCATTGATATTTGTGAAATATAGTAACACAAAGTTGTTGCCTTTAATGTTAATGGACCGATCATGCGTACGTGCACAGTCGCTCCCAAAGAGCCGTTCTGAGCCAGGAAAACATGACAAGTGCTACTGTGTTACGTTGTACTGTAATAATTCAACCAATCAGAGCTCTCTGTGTTTTGTAATGCTCATTATCTATGTAATTATGTGGATTAATCTAGTTTATGCAATATGATAGTGCATGTCCATCAGAGTGTCAGACAGTACTTCTGTGTGTCTGGAATTAGGGTGTGTTTGGCTGCAGCTCAAGGACAGTGATATCCATGTGGTCAACTCTATCAGGGAGATGTAAGACTTCTCAGTTACAGACTACTTATTCCACACTAAATTCACAGACCTTCCAGAGCTCAAATCGCAGCCAACAAGCCTCAGCACCAACACCAGCCTACTTTTCTCTTATAGCTTCCCCCCCCTGCCCAGACTGTGTAATAACCCAGTTCAGTTTACTCCAAACATAGTGATTCAGCCAAAGCTTTTGGCTATTTCAGCTCAGTGAATCTTTGTTTCCAGGTATAAACTGGATCTCAGCCTCGTTAAATAGAGGGTTGTTATGAAGTACTTAGCAGAGTCTAGCAGGCAGGAGCGAGAAACTCGACCAAAAAGAACTCAACCAGCAGCACAAAGTTAGTGTTGTGATTCATCCTGCTGGCATCTCTCTGCCCCTCCTGCCAGCATACCCACTTGTTCCCCTCCCTTCTTCTTGGTTTCTCTCCCTTATCACTCCCACTATCAACTTAGCCCATTTTACTCCCACTCAGACTTCTAATCCAGATCTAAGTGTCATTCACTATTTGCCACAGCACTTAAGCACTAAGCTCCTCTCTGCCAGTCTGTTCTCTCCGTCCTGTGCTCCTCTCTCCCGGGTACGTGGAACAGATCTTGCCGACTCCACGTTTAACTGCTGCATCTCGGCTGCAAAGCCGAGCTCTGTGCGAGCTGCTGTACGTAAATTGTTCATATTTACGGGATCGCTTTTATGACTTCATGGTGCCAGAATGCTGTTGCTTTTGGGTTTTTATAGCCAAATTTGGACGCATTCCTCTGATCTCTCTCCGTTTCGTTCTTTCACATATTTCATTGACGACGGGGAACAAATGAGTTCAACCCAATGAGTAAAACAGCCCCTTTTCATTTTGTTTGTAATTCTTTTATAAATTTGAACGTTCAAAGCCATCAAATCCTGCTTTGATGTCGTGCGTGTACCAGCCGGCATCCTCTGCTCTTGTTCGAGTTGCTTTTCTATTTTCTTTGCTTTTGTCAAGCAAAGATGGGACTAAGAACAGCAGGTTGTAATTGGGCAAGCATTTTATAAACTCGGATACAGTGCATTTTCTCTCTCATCTGCTTTTTCAGATCAAGTGTACAGCATGGTGTGGTGCCACGGTGTGTACGTACCAGAAGTAGCAGCTGTATATGCTGATAGTGTTACTCTATCCCTTCCTGTACTCCTCTCGCTAGGATATCAGTTTATACAGCAGAAAGAGGACCCTTGCTACTTCAGCACGTGAAAACACTAATACTAATACAATAAATATGGCAAATAATTTGGCCTGTTGCTTAAGTCAGCTGCTGTATGAGCTCAGTTTAGATCTGCACTTTCAGGCGATACGTGATCGACAGGATGCACTGCACTAGGGAGATTTTCACAAGATGCTCACTGATGTTGTTCAAAGGAAATGTGGCCAATGCTGCGTTACGCTTGAAAACCAAAAAAAACCCCTCATCATTAGCAAACGTTACCTCTGCGCATAAGCATCAAAAGCATCTTCATCTTCTAAAGTGTGCTGTTTCTCCCGCTCTACCGGAGAACGTTCTGAGTTGCAACTTTTAAAATAACTACATTTTATGTGTTCTGATCTTACGCCGCAGCTGCCTTTCCACCTCACCCAACATCCCCATCCCACAGCAGCAGCAGACACGATTTACCAGCTGGGGGCACTGATCAGGTCGCCCCCTCGATTCTGTCGTTTGTAGTTGTCATCCAGCTTCTAGGCCAGCTAACAGACATGTGTCCTCATACGACATCACAACTTGGTGGAAGCTCCTGGTGCTCACCAGGCTGTTTATTCCAAGATTTGTAGGCAGTAGGCACACCCTTCATCTACAAGATCACAGCCAAAAAAAAAAAAAGTTGGCCAAATGATCTGACTTGGTATATTTAAGGAAACTGTTATGTTGCCTGCTGCTATAAATACACCAGTAGCAATGCAATGGAATGCTGTAGTGTCCTGTTTCATTGAGTGGGTGTGAGTTTAACAATCTGCAGTACCGACTGATTGATAACTTGTATTACAAATGACAAATGCGCGTGCTTCTCCTTGCGTTTCTTGTAGCTGGCTGCATACTGTCAATTGTCTGATCAGACGCATAAATTCGAAAGTATAGTTGAATGGCGTTCACACACTATTACTCAAGTGGACATTTCACAACTTCTGAAAACGAATCAGAAACTACTTGCACATGTAGGTGTCTCATAGATATGTTCGCTATTGATATGACTAACTGTTATTCTTGTAATTTAACACGGGTGCGTGTGACAGTAAAATCTGGGCTATGCAAACCTTCATTCTAAAGTGCAGCAGTCAGGATTCCCTGGCGGTACGTTTCACCGCTGCTGTGACGGCTTGCTGTTCTTGTCACTGGCATGTGAGTTACAGGCTGTCGCCGAGAGTGTGTCAGGACACTGTGGGTTTTGTGTACCCTCGGCATTAGATTTTGCATGCACATGGATGTTTTGGATGATTCATCTATAAATAATGGAAACGGAACTTAAATTATGGTATCGGTGTAAGAGGCAGACTTTGAAGGCGAAACATGCTTGTATGTTTCCTGTAAACTATTATGGATTTTTTTTTTTTTTTTTTTAAATGAGTCCTGAAAATTATTCAATTATAACATCAAAACTTAGTTATTGGTGATATAGCATTAAATTGTCCTGACTTAATTCAGGATCTAGTTACTGAATTTTGGTTCTGCTAACATGAGTTAATCAATAATGCCTTTATTTGATTTTAAAAAGTTCCAGTACACAAAGGGAGCATTTTAAAATTTAAGAATGGTTCATTTCTGAACCTACACCCTGTTCCTGCTTTGCATTGGATCTCTGGAGAAAAAGTGGTAGTTATATAATATATTTCCACTGAAGCTTTCAGCTCATACGGGAACGTAAATGGAAAAGTAACGTTTCCATCTTTGCACAGAACTAACCCTGCTGGGGTTCCAGTGGTTCCGGAGTAATGGATGTGGGAACGCTGAGCTGTGGAAAAGGGCTTCCCCGTGTATGAAATAACAAATTACTGCAAGAGAAAAAACAAGGAACTCCCTTCCTGTGGCATAAACTATAACGCAATATTACCATATTGGCTGTGTGGTATAAAGAGGGCCTCTTTTTGCAATGAATCTGTCTATAGACGGAGCTGAAGTGGCTGTTTTTTCACATAACCCGCAGGGCACTTTAACACGATGCCACCAGGGAGGGCTGTGTAAAAGGAGTAGGGGAGCTTCATGAAACACTGTACTCTCAGTCATAAGAATCACCCAAAATTGAAGTAGGAGGCAGCTGCCCTAGTCCTCTGTGCACCGCTTGAGCCTTATTTGGGAAGGTGTGGGAGGCCTCAATATTAATGTACATTAGCATCCTTATTTTAGCCTCTTTGCACTCTTTGAGGGATCAAAGCATCGTGATTCAGGCCATTGCAGGGCTCTAGCACGCAACCCTCCTGCTCTGCTTCCTGTCAATCTTTCATTTGGCCTTTTCCAGTTTTGGGGGGGGGGGGGGGGCCCATGGGGCAATTATA
>JAVDPK010002018.1:302007-336702 GCA_034780415.1 Cichlasoma orientale
TGTGTGTGTGTGTGTGTGTGTGTGTGTGTGTGTGTGTGTGTGAGAGAGAGAGAGAGAGAGAGAGAGAGAGAGAGAAAGAGAGAGAGAGATGGAGAGTAATAAATGATGAAGCATATGTGCATACCATATACCCAAGCATGAAGCTGAAATCACACAAAAGAATACAGGAATCAAGCTCCAGGCCTGTAAAATCCCACGAGCTTTTTATTTTTATAGCATTAACAATTTGTTTATTTTATTTTATTTTTTGGCAAAGACAATCTGTACTCTCTCCATAATACTTACTGGTTCCTTTGGATGAAATGTGTGTTTTTGTCACCATGTTTATTCTGCCTTGTTTTAAGCTGCTGGTTATTTAGAAAAAGAGCAACTTGCAACACTGCTGCAACCTAATGTAACTGATTTATATCCAAATTATGACGCTTGACTGGTTCTGTTGTGTTTAAGGCCTATTAGCCCAACAAATTCAGTATAAATAAAAGCCTTACTAAAAATATGTAGTGCCTCATATCATTCTTATGAACCTGGCTAAGAGTGTTTTTGTTTTTTGCCAGTTTATAAGTTTATGTGTATTCCTTCACCTATTGTGACCAGAGGGTTGAATTGCAAAGGCAGAGGTAAATAATGAACAGCTCTAGTGTTATTAAACTCTCGATGACGTCGGCACTGCCGGTAATTCAGATGACTTCTAGGCTGGCTGTTCTGTGGAAATGTTTGTGCTCCCCCCGGAGCAACCAAGCGCACAGCTTTACTCTCTAGTTTACCCGGGGGGAGGGTGTTCAAGGCGGAAGAGCTCAGTTGCGACAGCGGTACACACGACCTCCTCAACCAACCTCAAGCTAGTGTCCCGCCTTCTTTACTTACAAACTGCATTGTGATTGGCGACAGCAGAGTTACCTACTCCTATTGGCGGTTGGAAATGTCGATAAAATAGTTTATGGAGTTTGTCTGGCTGGAAAGACTGCAATGTAGGGGATGGGTTGCGCGACAGAACCGTACTTGCGTCGAAGAAGTGTTTCTCGTGTTGGGGAGAGAATATAGAGAGTTAAGATCTTTTCACGAGCGCTTTCCTTCGTTTTTGTGGGTTAAATTTTAAGGAAGGTTGCCACTGACTGTTATTGTCAGTGTGTTTTTTGAGAAGGGTTACTGTTTTGACGGAGAAACTTTCCAAATAAGTGGCATCGAGCCAGGTAAGCAAATATTAATCAACTTCTGCTTTTAATGTAAAAAAAATCAATCAATCACATTTTTAACATAACAACAAGCCATATTAAGGCACGTCTACCTCTGTTATCCGTAACGCTACTGAAGTACACTTGCAGCACTTTATGGGTTCTTAGTTATTCACGCTGGAGAAACCCCCTGTGCTCACACAGTGATCAATTATTACAGTGTTATTACATTTAAGGTTCTGCTCGCTTCTTATGAAGCTAATATTACAGTCATAAGTCTTAAAGACTTCTCAAGCAGGCTGGGTTTTATATTTATGTGTTCTGTTTTTCTCGTGGGCTTTCTATCGCCTCGTTTAATAATGACATCTGATATCATTTAAAAACGGGGGTGGGGGGCTTTAACGGGATGCCCCTTTGATCCGAGTGAAATTCAGGTCATTTCTTTATGTTTTCTTTAAGCTGTCACACCCATCCCCAAGGCATCACCTGGCCAGCACACCTCGTACCTGGCATTATGATTCAAGTCTTGCATTCATCAAATTAAACTTTTAATTGTGGACAGGGAGTTGTCCGCATGTTAACAAAGTATTGATTTTGGCGAGTTTGATTTTTAAGACCTATGATGACTACGAAAATACATCATGATCAATATTGTTTTGCTTAATGACACATACAATGGTACCTTTGTTGCCCGTGAAAGTTGGCATGTTTAGTGTTTCTCTTTACTGTTTCAAGGAAGTGCTTCCTGGAATATCATTGGTATGAGTTTTAAGGAATGGCTTTACCGCTCGTGCCACTTCCTTCCGAACATAAGCCAGTGGACAAACACAACTGGCTGGTCTGGCAGGTTTATTTACGATAGCTAATTATGAATTATGCATTTTGATTGTGTATCTTTAGATTTAAAAGTGGCCAGTGACAGTAATGTAACCAACAAACCAAACAAACCATTTAGACTTTATGGACTGACATAAAGTCATCTGACATAAACAAGGGACTTGTTTGGAGTTATTCTTGATAATTCTGCAGAGTTCTCACAGAGGGTCTTAGCAAGTGTCAAAATGCTCCAGCTATTTGGTGGAGAAACTGGATAAAGGTAGTAGCAATAGGTGATACAGTAGAAGTACAACTTACAAACAAGGGTCACGGTTACAACTTGTTTATAATTTCTCATTATGCTTATATGATTCTGCTGTTGATTGGTGTGATCCTCTCAGGGTTTTCACACGCCCAGAAATGTATAAAATGCGTTAACATCTTTTTCATATGTTGGGGAAAGAGGAACATGGGTCATATGAAAACTGCAACATATGTGGGACAGTTAGATATCTGCCTTCAGTGCTTAAAATAGCCACACATTTTTAGTGAGAGTAGTTTTTTAAACTGAACCAGGTGGCTTTCCTTGAACGTGATTTCAGTGAAAGTTGGGAAATACAGTTTCTGGTGGCGTTTTTAAATCACAAATCTTTTGAGAGGTGATTATAATACTTTGCACTCATCTCCATGTAAATGTGCAACCTTGAAATACAAGCACATAGAGTTCATTTGAATAATGCTAAGACACAGATTCAAATGTAGGTCCTTGTTTTAACTTGTTCTGATATGAACAGCAGTATCTTGGCGGTATGCTTTCTGTCAGCAAGAAAAAAAATCCTCGCTCCTGGAAACAGAAAGTGAAGTTTTGTTACTTGTCAAGTACATTTCTGTGTCATCAGTTACCAAGCATGAAAGCTTTGTTAAACATCTCTGCCAGTATTTTAATTCTAATTTTGCACAACACAGTACACACATTCAGTGGCAAACTTAGGATGTTAATGCAACACTATCCAAGATGTTATATAAGGTTCAAACAAAGAAGACAGCTTCCTACTGGATTTATTGAATGTCTGGTTATTGTTAGTGCGCACAGTAGACAATCCTTCAGGGAACAGTGTAACCTTTAGGTGAAACGATGAGAAGGCTAGCAAAACCTCTCATGTGGATCTGATGGGAAAGTTATAGTTACATAACCTAGATATGAGTTATATCTGATATCAGGTGGCTGAAAATTAATGAAAGAGTGTTGCTCAAATTGCAACGTCTGGCTTTTTATTTTTGCTAGCAGATACCTTCGAGGCAAAACCACCACCAAAGATCATTAACTCCTGTCTGCTCAGGGAGTTGACAGCTGTTCATGTTGGCCTAAATTTCTTGGTGGAGGCGTAGTGTTTCAGTGAACAGGAAGTGAGTGTACCGAATAGGAAGCCTGTCATGGGCCTGTCATCATTTTTCAGAGAAAAACTTGATATTTAGCTATTTCCCTTCAGTGAGATTGACTGTGACACAGTTTTGTAAATATTTATCAGTATGTGTCTTAGAAATTCCTTCTGGGTATGTTGTATAATTTATGTTCATTTATGTATGATCATCTTTTCTTTCTTTCTTTTTTTTTTATGTAGGCCAACGGAGGTGAGTGTCAAGATGGCCCAGTGGAACCAGTTACAGCAGCTGGAGACCAGGTACCTGGAGCAACTCTACCACTTGTACAGTGACAGCTTCCCCATGGAGTTACGACAGTTTCTTGCCCCCTGGATTGAGAGTCAGGACTGGTGAGAAATTATATTTCTAGACTCTGTTATGAAAGTACATTTTAAGTCTTGTAGTTCCATTAAACTACTTTTAATTTTCTCTCCCTTCAGACTGGCAAATGGTCACTCGTTATGACTTCCTAAAAAACTTCCTAAATGTTGTAACATTCATTACCACCCTTTTCTTTTCTCATAACGCCGCCACAGGAATCAGAGCACTCTGATACAATGTGTCAGTGTGCTTCTTAACCCATATAGTCGTACCTGTGGCAAATGGGGGTGATTTTGGCCTGACTGTATGAGGAAAAAGCAGAAATTATCACATACTGATCACTTTACCTGTCGTTTACCAGGGCTTACGCTGCCAATAAGGAGTCACATGCCACACTGGTGTTCCACAACCTCTTGGGAGAAATAGATCAGCAGTACAGCCGTTTTCTGCAGGAGAACAATGTGCTCTATCAGCATAACCTCCGCAGGATTAAACAGCATCTGCAGAGCAAGTACTTGGAGAAGCCGATGGATATTGCTCGCATTGTTGCCCGCTGCTTGTGGGAGGAACAGAGGCTGCTGCAGACTGCCACCTCTGCTACGCAGGTTCATACAGCAATAATGACTTTATGATATTATATAGTTAGCACAATGGCTCCATATGTTATATCTTTTATTGCTTTGCAGGATGGCCAGGCAGCCCATCCCACTGGGACAGTAGTGACAGAGAAGCAGCAGATACTGGAGCACAATCTTCAAGACATCAGGAAGCGGGTGCAGGTTAGTTTCCATCATAGACTCACTTACTGCATATTTAAATATGCAGGGAGATATCTTCCCTTGATGTAATTGGTCTGTTTTAGTATAAATGTATATACATTATCATCTGTTTCTCCACAGGATATGGAACAGAAGATGAAAATGCTTGAAAACTTGCAAGATGATTTTGACTTCAATTACAAGACTCTAAAAAGCCAAGGAGGTATAATTATCTAACAATATTTCTGTTATTATTTTCTCAGCTGCATCGCCAATAGTAACAGATAAAAATGAATGTAACTGTGACCTATTAACCTTTTCTTCAGAGTTGTCCCAGGACCTAAATGGAAATAGCCAGGCAGCTGCAACCAGGCAGAAGATGGCTCAGCTCGAGCAGATGCTAAGCGCCCTGGATCAGCTCAGGAGGGTGGGTGTTTGTACTTTACTGATTTGAAGTTTATATTATCTCAGGTGCTTATAAAGTCAAGAAGGCAAGGATAATCAAAACACTGTATAATGCCCTACAGAGAAACTTGTGTATTTGTATATATGAGGAAGTGCACAAATTTATTAAAAGGCAAATGGAAAATTATGGGAAGTAATTAAATAGAAATGGAACAGCACCCAGCTGGGGCTTGAGGGACAGTAATGTACTGTACGAAAGTAAAGCTAATAGTCAGATTGACCGTGTTGAAAATAGAAATTTGGATGACAAATCATAAATATAAGGTTGAAAAAGATGCAAAAGTTAAGTTGAATCATAGTTAAAAATGATACTTAGTCTTACACCTGGATATTAACACAGTCTTTGCTTGAATCTTTAACAGTGGTAGAAAGTTTGCAACACAGATAATCAGTAACTCTTTATGCCAATGTTTAATGTGTGCTGTGCTCGTTGTCTTATAGCAAATTGTTACCGAGATGGGAGGACTGTTGACCGCCATGGATTATGTACAGAAGAACCTGACAGACGAAGAACTGGCAGACTGGAAGAGAAGACAGCAGATTGCTTGTATTGGAGGTCCGCCAAACATCTGCCTCGATCGTCTTGAAACTTGGTAACCAGTTTTAAGAACTTAATCTTTTTTTTTTTAATTAAAAGAAGAATTAAATTTGGAAACAGTTACCCAAATTTGTCATAGACAGTTTATTCTAAGCTATGGTCACAGTAGCTCGCAATTATTTTTTTGCATCATGAATTGATGACTGTGGGCGACCGGACTTTGGTCTCTGCTCTTCTTATACTTTTGTTGCTCTCCCTTCATCTGGACGTGTCTGAATTACACTGTGTATAATTATTTTAATCAGGATTACATCCTTGGCTGAGTCCCAGCTCCAGATTCGTCAGCAAATCAAGAAGCTGGAGGAGCTTCAGCAGAAGGTGTCCTACAAAGGAGACCCCATCATTCAGCACCGACCCGCACTTGAGGAGAAGATTGTGGACTTGTTCAGAAACCTTATGAAGAGGTACTTGGATGTTGAATCTCTGATGTTTATCTTCTAAGACAGATTTTTGACTTGATGTGATCCGCATGGATTTAAATTTTTGACCTTTTATGAGGCTTTCAATAGTGTTTTTCTAGAAATCTCTGAAACGTGATCTGCTTTGTGTTTTAGTGCTTTTGTGGTTGAAAGACAGCCTTGCATGCCCATGCATCCAGACAGACCTCTGGTTATCAAAACAGGCGTGCAGTTCACAAATAAAGTCAGGTGAGATTCAGGGTTACAACACCAAAGAATCAAAAACATACGCATATTTCGTACATTTTATAAATAAGATTTTTCTGTGTCCTGTATGATGGGAAGTCATTTTTATGTGTGTTCTATCTCTTTTCTGTAATTTTTTCAAGGTTACTGGTAAAGTTTCCTGAACTCAATTACCAGCTGAAAATTAAAGTTTGCATTGACAAGTGAGTTTTTCATTATCTGACATTTATGTCAAGTTTTGATTGCTTGGATAGAAAGTGATGATTTAATGAGAAGAAATTACTGCTTTGCTCACTGTGTCTCTATTTTTTCAGGGAATCAGGCGATGTGGCTGCAATCCGAGGGTAAGACTTTAACAGCAAACTTTCAAGCCTAAGAGCATTCAGTGCGCACGTTTTTAGAGAAGGTTCTTACTTCTTGCCGCAATGTGATTTTATTAGGTCACGAAAGTTTAACATCCTCGGTACCAACACAAAAGTTATGAACATGGAGGAGTCAAACAATGGGAGCCTGTCAGCAGAGTTTAAACACTTGGTGAGTCAAACCTCTTACTGGCTGAAAGTTATGAAGTAATCTGATAAAGGTCTTCTGTGGAGTACTGACTTCCTGTTTGTTGCAGACCCTGCGAGAACAAAGGTGTGGCAACGGTGGCCGGACCAATAGCGATGTATGTCCTATTTCTTTGTGTAATTTTGTAATGCAGTGATCAAACGGATTGTTACATCACTTGTATTTAGCATGAAAAATTCTGGTTTATCCTGTAATTAACAGTCTTCTTTATCTCTTATATGCATAGACAGTTTTATAAAGAGGTTTAAGTACTTTGTTTTTTTTTCTTTAGGCCTCGTTGATTGTCACAGAGGAACTGCATCTTATCACATTTGAAACAGAAGTCTATCACCAAGGCCTGAAGATAGATCTGGAGGTGAGCGCAGCCTCTGTGTTTCATGGAATGGAACGTATTTCTGCTTTCACAGTTAACCTTTCACACGACGCCAGAAATCAACAAAATTCTAAACATTCCCGAAGCGTAATGCAGTTTTGTTATATGGCACCCAATACAAAGTTAGTCACCAGACAAGTTAGTCATTTATGAAGTCTTCCGCCTCCAGAGACCGTCACCAACCCAGTTTCTACATGGGCTGTTTCTTTAAAAAAAAAAACCTCTTTGGTTTAGCCGATGTTTGACCTGGCCCCGCAGTAGGTCAACTGTCATTGAATAGTTATGCTGTGTTTTTACAGAATCACGTTTATTGAATTTACACTCTAGTATTGTGCTAATTGTAGGCTAAGATTAAGTGTACTTTCAAGTCGGTTCAGTATTTTTAAAATAACTAATAAAATGTGTGACAAACCACATCACATACACAATAATAATTTTTGAATGACGGCTATAATGTGTTTGTTGCAAAGACCATGAGTCAAGTTAGCTTGCATTCTTGTCCAAAAGACACAAGCTGCTACTATTTGTTGTCTGAGTTGAAGTAGCAAACTAAACCAGAACTCAAGCCTTATTTAATTTCAGTGCGTTACATAGTCATCATGCAATTCTTTCATGTCATTGAAAATTTTGTCCTGATCTCATGGTACAATGTCTGTTTTGGTTGCTGAACAAAGGGTACACCAAAAAGTCATCTGCTAAGAACAGAAAGATGTCTTTTAGGCTTAGAAGTACTTTTAATGAGATGGCATACATTGTTGTATAGAGTAAATGTCAGCAAGGAATAGCAAAGGGTTTTTAAAGGTAAAAATATAGACTCTGAAAGTATTTTCCCTCCATTTCTGCAGACCCATTCTCTACCTGTGGTGGTCATATCAAACATCTGCCAGATGCCAAATGCCTGGGCTTCAATCCTGTGGTACAACATGCTCACTAACCACCCAAAGGTAAGACAGCACCCTCTGGTGGAAAGGGACTAAACTCTGCAGGAGGAGAAGGCTGACTCTGTAGAGCTGAAGTTCTGTTTGAAGTCGAATTATTTTTTTCCTTGTGGTTCTTTGCACAGAACGTGAACTTCTTCACCAAGCCTCCAGTGGGGACATGGGATCAGGTGGCGGAGGTGCTGAGCTGGCAGTTCTCTTCCACCACCAAGAGAGGCTTGACCATTGAACAGCTCACCACACTGGCTGAGAAATTACTAGGTTAGATGGCAAGCCCTAAAATATCCAGCATTGTTTAGCTTTGCATTGTTCTATATATTAAGATCTGATTCCATTCCTTAATTGTCCATATAGGACCATCTGTCAACTACTCTGGATGTCAGATCACGTGGGCCAAGTTCTGTAAGGTACTCCACCCAACAATGCTACATAGTTCAGTCTGATTTGTTGATATTTTATTGTTCTATGTGATTTATGTTTGTTTCTTTCTTCTGCTTCACAGGAAAACATGGCTGGCAAAGGCTTCTCCTTCTGGGTGTGGCTTGACAACATTATTGACCTGGTGAAAAAATACATTCTCGCGCTGTGGAATGAAGGGTGAGAGGTCGTCCTTTGTTTACAGTCAAATCCCTGAGCAATTACCTTCCTTTCATATTAGAAAGCTTTCTGACATGCAGTAGACTTTCTTTAATATTTATATTTTTATATGTTTATTTCCTTCGTCTTCTACAGGTATATCATGGGTTTTATCAGTAAGGAGAGGGAGAGAGCTATTCTGAGTCCAAAACCTCCTGGTACCTTTCTGCTGCGCTTCAGTGAGAGCAGCAAAGAGGGGGGCATCACCTTTACATGGGTAGAGAAAGACATCAGTGGTGAGTGTTTTGGAACTCGGCTGTTCTGATGAGAGCTTCTCGATTTGCTCTTTTTGTTGTGATATGGAACTTTCTTACGTTTATATAGGAAAGACCCAGATCCAGTCAGTGGAGCCTTACACCAAGCAGCAGCTCAACAGCATGTCTTTTGCTGACATCATCATGGGCTACAAGATTATGGATGCCACCAACATCCTGGTTTCACCTCTTGTTTACCTTTATCCTGAAATTCCCAAAGAGGAAGCGTTTGGGAAATACTGCAGGCCAGAAGCAGCTCCTGAACCTGAGATGGGAGGAGACTCAACAAGCAGTAAGTTACTGTCTTCTTCTTCAGGGTCTTTATTTAGTTACAAAGAAAGTTAAACATATTGTTTTTTTTAAATTTTGCTCATTATTTTCTCCATTTTTTCCCCCTAACAGCTATTCAGCCTTACTTGAAGACAAAGTTCATCTGTGTTACCCCGTAAGTATCTTTTCCTCCCGTCTCCCTTATCTCAGAGTGATAATATTTACAGGAAGGCCACACGCCACAATGTGACCTCTGCTTATATTACTTCCTGTTAATGTTTCCTTGTAAAGACTGAATGTTCCTGATCAAGATACAAACTGTTGAATGTTTCATGTGGCAAATGTTCCCAAGTGTTCGGGGGAAAAAAGAGACAAGATAGAGGTTTTTACTCTCACTGTGAGAAGGGAGGGAGGGAGGAATGTTCAGACCAAGCATTGTGAGCTCAGATATTTGCAGATTCTATAAGAAATGAGTTTAGACCAAGTCTGTGCGTGGGCCATCTGGCTGTGTGTTTACTAAGCACACGTGAAAGGAATTTTGTTTTATTTTCAATATCCAAATAGCCATTTGTCACACTTGTGTTTCTGCACGACACAGTCTGACTCATTGGGCATTTCCAAATATTTAGTATGTGTTTTTTCTCTTAACCACAACTAGGGATGGGTACCAAAACATGGTATTAAATGGGCACCAGTGCTAAGTGAAAAGTATCAGTGAGCTGTGATGTTATTAGTTCTTCTCTCTGGAAAAATTTATGACGTGTTCTAGTCCCAATCAAGAGGAGAAATCTCTCCACTGGAGTCTATATATGAAGGGCAGGGGGTGCCCCAGAACTGTACACACACACGCACACACACAGAGCTAGTCTTGTGATGATTGCGGGAGAATTAAGCATTAATTTTCACTAGAGTTGATGTTGAAAATGCTCACTGCCATAAGAGCGATGAGTCTGCAAGGAAGGACAAAAATATAAGCAATCAGTGGAAACATTTAGCAAACCAGATAAGCTGTTACACTAGCAGCACAGAGCCCACACATGGATTAATTATTCAAAGTAACCATTACCCACATATGTTGATAAATATTATTCTGAAATGGTTAGTTAGGTTTAGAGTATTCACTTTGAGAGGGGTCCACTGTACTGATAACAGTTTGACTAAAATCTAAATGATACTCATCCCTAAACCAACTGCTGTTTGTTTGTGGTTAGACGACACAGTGTACATTTAAGTGTTAAGCATGGCCAAAAGGAACAACCAGTTAGCAGAGAAAAAATAATGGAATTTCAGGTTTTAGAATATTCAGTATTCACAATTAATGTTTATTTACAAATATCAAATCTTTAACGAATGCCTGAGACGAGCTAAAAACGAGAAGGGCAGATGAGTGGAATGTCGGCTGCAGGTGAGTTTTAAAGAGCGAGGGGTCGATTGGCATCAGGGGAGTGTATAAACAGGTCGTCAGCCATGTTTACTGGTGGGTTTGATGGCGTGAGGTTTGCTCAGTGAGATCCTGACCTGTCTCCGTAGGTGTCCCTCCGTCTTCATGGACTTGCCGGACAGTGAGCTGCTTGGGAACGGATTCCCAGGGTAGGCCACTCGGGGGGAGTTGGCATGTAGGGCTGTGTGTGCATCTTGTCACTTTGTGTGTTTGATGGGTGGATTTTGGAAATGTTAGCAAAGTAACTCCTCTTAGATAATTCCTATTTTTGGGGTCCAACAGCCATTGTTCCTAGTTCCAGTACAAAAGTAACTCCCTGCCTTTCACCAATCTTTCACTTATTTCAGCCCCTACTGTTTGTTTCTTCATCATCCGCATTCATTTGTATGGATTAAACAGTCCAAATTATATGTTGTAGTTGTTTTAGAAAAAAAAAAAAACAACTTAAAGAATAAATTATTAAAAAAATAATCACTCAAATGAAACTGACATGCCTTCTGCCATGTCAGTTTGGTGAAAGAAAAAAACAAAAAAGGGACTTTCTTTTATCTGTGAAACCTTAACAAAAGACTGTGTAATGGCCTGTTCGATCCACTTAATCCACTGTGCTAACTCATTGTTGTGACATTGACTGGAGCGCAGCTGCCATTAACATCCATTCAGTTTTCCTTGTGTTCAGTTGTGCTCAGAACTGCCTGAGTTAAAGCTACAAAGATTAAATACCATTTTAAATATTTGTCCTTTGGTTTGTAATGCGCTTTGCTGTTTACATTTAAAAAGAAAAAAAAACAAACAAACAATCAGCTGCTCTCTTCTTCTGCCATGATTGGACATAAATGCTGAATCACCTGCTAGAGTGTGGTGAGATAGACGGGGTGACTTAGTTACTCAGTAACCAATAATTTCTTTATCAAAGCGGAATCATCCTTTTTTTTTAAAACTTCTGGTGACCACATCATCACTTTGCTTACCACAGATAGTTCATATTCATATTTGATTCGTGTAGGCACAATATTTAATATTATACAATTTGTCCTCTTTTTTTGATTGTTTTTTAACAGCACGAACTCCGGAAACACCAGCGACCTGTTCCCCATGTCGCCCCGGACCCTTGACTCCCTGATGCACAATGAAGCTGAAGCTAATCAAGGACATTTGGGTGAGTCAGTTACACACATACACACACGTACCTGTAAGGACAATCATTCACATAATAAATACCCGGGGCTTTGCCTCCTCACCCCAGCACCAAATTCTAAGTTTATCTTTATAACCACGTGTTAAATTTCAGACCCTTTGAAGTGGGCTGGACCTGCCAAAATGTCCTTATGTTCCAAACACGTCCTCACTGTGAAAGCTTAATCGTTAAGCACAAATGTACTTTGTGAACCTTGATTATTAATTGCTTTGTTTGTTTGTTTGTTTTTGTATCTGCAGATTCCCTCACTTTGGACATGGATGTAGCATCACCTATGTAAAATCCTCGAGTGCTTCTATCGCTTCCTTTCTTCGTTGGGATTTGTCTCATGTTGTGTTAAAGAATTAGTTGATTTATTTTCCTCCATACACGGTGTGTCTGTACAGTTTCTTTTTCTATGTAAAAAATTTCTCACTTTCACACAGTAGGGAAGATAATTGGTTTTGGAAGATTTTCTTCTGAGAAAGAACTGAGACTTATGACGGTTCTCCTTATAACTAACAGACGTTTCTGAGTACGTTAAACATTTATGCTCGAGGAGTTGTATTTTTTTAGATCTTTTTTTTTGTGTGTGTGTATTTACTTTTTGAATTCTTATGAATATGATGTGTTCTTCTATTTGAATGAAAAAATGTAATGAGTAATTGTTGTATAAGCTAAGCTTTTTCAGAGTGTCCCTGCCAAATGCAGCGTAGTGTCGTTCCACCTGATCTCGACCGTATAAAACGGTTTGTTTCGTTCCGCTTTTCACATGAACTGGAGCACTTCTTGTATTTGTTTCCAACACTCGAGCCGTGTAAAGACACAAGAAGCTTCTGGCACTTGTGAGATTATTTTCATGTATTTTCTCCTTTAGTGTTGTGAGAAATTATGAACTAAGAGTTTCTGTCAGTCTCCCTTTTGAAATGTTCAGTTTTGATATTACTGTTATGCTCTCTGTCTCTGTTCACGCAGTTTAGCAAAATTCAAGCCATATGTTGTTTTGCCATGAAGGCATGGTAATGGTGCCACGAAGACTAGCACAAGCATCGCGCCCTCTGTAAATCACCACAACATGATTTCGGCCTTGTCCAACTGTGTGATATTTTAGTGTCAGACCGCAGGGTGCAAAGCGTGGGAGGGTCACTCAGCATTTGGTGTGGTATTTTTGGTGGAACAGAGAACTCAAAACCAAGCCTATTATTGCCACAGTATAAATCCGCTCTCAGTTTTTTCAGTGAGAGTCACTGAAGGAGCAAACAGTGTTGCGCTTAAAATGTAAATAAACCATTTTAATTACTCACTCCTCAGCAGGTGGTGTTTTTGTTGTGTTTGAAGGATGAGTGGTGTCCGCGGCTGCACCATCTGAAGGCCGTGAGGAAAGCCATTGCCCCGTGTTTACCTTTATTTACGCGCACGCGGAAAGTGTGTTTATTTATTTATTGTTGGTCCACTGTACAAGTTAAATACAAACACACACCATCTACCCCGGACTGCAGGATTGAGATATAATATCCTTGATATAACTTAACTCCACTTGTTGTGCTGTGGGTATCTCTATTAACCTTGCCCAGATCCGTTTACACATTACACGTCTACCTGAACTAAAATAGCACTTGTGCTTGAGAAGGCCACACAGTTACTGTGCCAAAAATCAAGTGGCACATGTTTTTGCCCCTGCTGAAACAGCAGAGCTTTTCTAAAAAAATATGTTAGCATATGATCTGCCAAATATCCTTGGATCCCTTTGTATATCTCCATAAACGGATAAGGGTGGACCCTGTAAAAGCAGAAGTCCGGATACTTATCCGTTAAATATCCGGGTACTATCCAACTTTTTAATGCGCCAAAGATCTTTTCTCGGATCTCTTTGCATATCTCTGTAAACGGACAAGATTGGACCCTGAAAAATCCCAATTTCGGATCCATCTGTGAAATATACATTAATATCCAAAAATTTCATCTGCTGAAGATCTTATCTAGGATCTCTTTGCATATTAACTTTATCTTTAATTGGTTCAGCATTAAGATACTATATATTAATGCACTAAAACTACATATCTGATCATTTTGCATATTCAATATTTGATATCTTTACGCACAGCAGTTATTCAATGTAATTTACATTACTGCTATGCATGATCTTAATAATAATAATAATCTTAAATTCACATTTTATCCAGCCATCATATTCTACATTATCAGGAAATCATCCCAAATATAGATTTGTGTGTCTCTCTCTCTTATGCAGGAGTCTTTACAAGTCTTGCCCACACACAGGTAAGTTGGGATATGTGTGCATATACTGAGTGAAAAACAGTTTTGCCCCAAAAACAGGCCGTATGAACATGAAAACACATTAATTCAAAAAACAAAAACAAGAGTTCCAGCAGGAAAGAGTTTTTTTCTTTTGCCCATAACTTGTTTGAAATTGGTTAACTGACAGTTGCTGCTCTACAGTTCATACAGTTATGATTGAGAGCAAACTTTGGCTTCTTCTGTGCACAAACGCAGCTTAAACCTGCATTTGTGGATGACTCGGTGAACTGCGTTCACAGACGGAGAGTTCCAGAATCACGGCTGGTTTTCGATTCAGTGCCACGTGAGGGCCTGGAGGTCACGGGCATCCCTCCCTTGCGTGCAGATTTCTCCAGATTCTATTAATCTTCTGATGAAGTAAACGACGAGATATTCAAAGTGTTCACAATTTCACATCAATGGACGTTATTCTGAAGTTGATTCACAATTTGCTGACATATTTTTTTGCAAATTGGTGAACCACTGCCCGTTTTTACTTCTGAGACACTCTGTCTCACCAAGACACTCTTTTTATATATTACTGTCTTGTTGCCAGTTAACCTAATTAGTTGCAAAATATTCCTCCAGTTGTTTCCTTTTTAGCACCATTTACATTTCTAGCCTTTTGCTTTGAAACAATAAATGTATACTTTACATTCAAACAGAAAAAAAATATCTTTAAGGAGCAACAATTAATAGCATGTCATATCATCTTTAGCTTCGTTACTGCTGCCACTTTGTTAGGTACATCTGTTCAACTGCTTAGTAATGCAAGTATGTAATCATTTTTTCCATCAATTTTTCCCACACACCCATCTCTAGGGTCCAGTGATAAAATCCATCTTGTTGGTGCCGGAGGAAAGGGGAGAATAGCCAGACTACTTCGAGCTAATAGGAAGGGAACAGTAAGTCAAATAATAACTCATTAACATCTCTGAACGCACAACACATCAAACTTCGAAGCTGATGGGCTTCTGCAGGAGAAGACCACAGCAGGTGCTCCTCCTGTCAGCCATAAACAGGAAAATGAGGCTACAATTCTCACAGGCTCAACAAAATTAGGCAACAGAAGATTGGAAAAACGCTGCCTGGTCTGATGAGTCTTGACTGTATAGGTAGGTAGGGTCAGACTTTGGTGTGAACAGCATGAAACTGTGGATCCATCCTGCCTTTAATCAGTGGTTCAGATTGGCGGTGTAATGGTGAGGGGGGTATTTTCTTGGCACACTTTGGGCCCCTTATTGCCAACTGAGCATTGTTTGCCTACCTGAGCACTGCTGCCGACTATCTCCATCCCTTTGGCTGCTTTCAGCACGATAGCATGTGATATGATAAAGCTCAGATCATTTCAAACTGGTTACCTGAACATGACAGAGAGCTTCTGTTCTCAAACAGCCTCCGCGGTTACCAGATGCCAATCCAAAGGAGATTCACAACATGGATGTGTTTCTAATTTACAATCCTTACACGGCGATGTTCAGCTCAACAAGCAGTCACATAAAGTCAGATAAAGAGAGAGAACTCGTCCAGCACAGTGGGAGTCTAAAACATGTTTTACTAGAGTGAATTTCAATGTCCAATAACTTTGGCTTAAAGTTCCAGGAGCTGCCTCGTGGCCAGAAGCAAGAAAGACTTTATTGCAGAAAATGTGCTGCAAATGCACAAGTATTCAGGGAAAGCAATAATAACAGCGGGAACAAAGAGGAACTCCAGATAATAAAGACAATCCATAAGTGTGCTAAATCTCCAGGAAAGAGCTGAAGCCTTTTTTGATTTTTTTTTTTTTTATCGGCCTATTGTACATTTAACAGTCATATGCTCCCTATTAAACTCATGTTTCTTTTTTTTATTATTATTTATTTTAACTGGTACTCTGAATAAATTAGAAAAGTTTAGAAAAAATGGCTACTTTTATGAAACCCATTCTAAGTAGGCTGATTTTTTATTATTATTATTATTATTATTATTATTATGAAACTGTGGCTGGTCACAGTTTAAACTCATATTTATACAGACAATAAAAAAAATGAAGTCATAAGAGAGGAGCTGTCATTTTACTTCCCATTTTCAGTTTGAGAGTTACTGTCTTTGATGACAGATCTCTCAGCACATGATCGCTGGATTCCCCTGCTTGGAAACCCCGCATTGTTTTGTTTGTATCTTCAAGTGTAACAATGCTCATGTGAACAACAGCACTGCATCTGCCTGGATTCCCAAGGGTCCTGTTGAGAATACATGACAACAGAGATAAACAGCAAAACAAACAGAGGAAGGAGGCAGTTTCTGCCTGACTGAGCCTCTGCCATGCTCTCACACTCGCTTGCTCTCTGTCTTGTCTGTGTCTGGTTAGCCTTGAGGATAGGAAATGAACACAGACTGCTCTGAGGAGATGAGGGGGTGTTGAAATGTAGAGCTATTACCGACAGCAGCTGCTGACTCAGCTGTTTGAGGAAGCAACTGTCACCGTGCAATTTTGGACTGCAGCCAGTCAATCTGGAGAATCAATGAAGGTGTGTGTGTGTGTGTGTGTGTGTGTGTGTGAGAGAGAGAGAGAGCGAGAGAATACTAAAAATTATGACGGTCTGACAAGCAAGTGAGAAAATGAAGCCATTAATTTCTATAGCATGACAGGGGATTTTTCAGTTTATACTCAGCAATAACAATTGGAAATCAAACTCTGGACTTTTTAAAATTAAGTCATAGGTGAGAAATACTGTAACAACGTGCATCTCTACAAATAATGTACTTACTGTAATTTTTCTGATTTTTTATAATCATTTTTAAGAAGAAAACATTCATCAAATGTATATCTCATAGATTACTTAATACATTTTTTAAATTTCAAACTTGTTAGCTCATTAAAGCTAATATACTATAATTAAGAGGTTAGAATTTGAAACAACAGAAACAAGCGAATGAGCTGAATATTAAAAGTGTTTATGTGTTATTTTCATATTAAAGGTTAAAAGGTCTGTGCTACATGTCATCAGTTTGCCTTAAGCAAAACACTGGTAATCAGGATTTCACATGTAATCGATGAATAGTTGATTTTGGTCCTCCTTTGTGCATCTATGAGACAAATAAAGTCGGTAAGGCACAGTGCTTCTTCATCAGTAATGAGCAAGTGTTCGCTTGATGTCACCCTTTTGTTAAATTTACTGTCACACAATAACGTGTGGCTCTCTGTTAGACGGCTCCCCCAGGCCGCACTGTCCTCTAATTATTTGTGGCAGGTTTATCTTTGGTCTCTACCACCTCCTGTTTGTCTCAGCCTCTCAGCCCACACACTGATAGACTGCTATTAATGAGACACTGAGTTAAGCATGCAGCAGTTCAATTTCCGAAAAGCAGGGTTTAAATAGTCCTTTAGGCCCTCAGACTAAAGGTACAGACAGCTGCAAATGATGGAAACAGTATTTTAAAAAGCTCTTTTCGCTTTGCTGTTGCTGTTTTTAGCACGTCATGCTCAATTCTTACCAGCAGGCGTCGCCATTCTTCAATTTGTGGAGGAGCGATTTATTGAATGGAAGATTACGCAAAATCTAACCAACTGATCTGCACATATTATACGCAGCAGAGAAGAGCTCTGATTATTATTGTTATTTCCTTTGGTATTTTTTGCTTCTTAAATAGGCTTTCTATGAATCCAATGTGCACAGTGGCCCAAAATGTTGTTTGCAAAGTTGCAATTTAACACCGTGCTGATGACCTTTGATATAAAATCAGACTAGATAAAATATATCCATAAAAAAACTTAAGTTTCAAAATATACAATACAGTGTAGCAGGTTTTGTTGTTGTTGTTTATGATGTTAATAAATGACAACAAGCTTTCAGAATCTTCCGAAATCAGTCATCGGGGCAGAAATCAGTATAAACTGTTACTCCTGACAGACGTGCAAGAACCGCCGGAAGTGGGTGGTTTGTCAGTGAGCGAGATAGATAGAGAGAGAGCGCTAGAGAGAGAGAGAGAGAGCGCGCAGTGAACTGTGAAGCGAACTGTTGGGAACTGACTGACGGAGAGGTCCATGTTGTAGGTTGCACACGTCTCTGCAGCCTCACCCCACATTTTATGAAAAAGGACAGCAACTTCAGTCGATCCACAGAGGTGAGTGTGACAGTTTCATTCGCTTTAAGGTGCTTCTTTTTTTATTTTTCCTCTGAAGAGGTGAATGTCCTCGCCTTGTCCCACTGAAGGTGCCCGTTGCGAAAGAATACTGTGACAGCGCTTTGTAAACAAACTGCGAGTGCGGCAGCGCTCCTCCGTCTGCAGACGCTGTAAACCAATTTGGATGCTGGTAATAAGAATGGTGTTGGGGCAGGCTACTTTCCCCTCCTTTTAAAAAAAATTCTGTGGCTTTATTAACGCGGATGAATCAACAGGCAGGTCTCCCCGCGCACGTGAACATTCCCAGTAATATTTCTAAATTGGGACTGACACAGCGTTTCTGTTGAGCCAGTGAGTTTGCTGTCACCTTGTCCTACTACTTAGCACATTATCGCTCGCTCTCTCTTTTTTCTTCTTCTTCTTTTTGATGCTTGTATATTGTTAAAGGTGTAATAAAAATCTATAAATGGCAAGCGACCATTTCATTTTCGCTGCTGTAATGGCAGGCTTTGACGCACCGGTCACGGTTAGTTTCCCTTGCAGCCTCACATACAGTACTGTGCAAAAGTCTCAAGCCGCCCCTCATTACTTTAGATTTTGTTAGGAAAACTGGAAATGGGTGCAACAATTCCCCGAAGCGTGTGTAAAAATAAATGGAATGACTTTAAGTAGTATAAAAGAGGCAGCAGTTTAAGGGATACCGGTGTGACATCTCTGTGATGAGTGCCGATTCTGTAAATCTGCAGTCTCCACAGGTTGTCCCATAAGAACAGGAGGACTGTGAATCCAGTTCAGAAAACATGCAGCTGTTGATCGCTCATTTATTTGAACTAGGATAGGACTCCTTGAAGGTATCTCCGTGGGTGTGTGGTTTCTGTTAAAGAAATAAACATACAGCGTGTCTTACATAGATAAACAAACAGGACGGCGTGAATTGAGCGATGTGAAGTGCACAAATGCAAACCGCTCAAAGAATAAGAATTTGGAGAGTGTGTTATAAATGTAAGGGATTATCAATAAAGAACAGCGCCCTTGCTTAGGAAAGTGCACATGAGCTTACTATTGAGGCGTTGCACACATGACGCATGCGCGACAAATGTGGGACGGTCCCTTAATTAAAGGTAATTTCAATGCGCTCACTTTACTACAGTATGAAGGAGAAAAATAAATCTCCACTCTATGGCAATACACAACTAATGAGCACAGGTGAAACAACAACACTGTGAATTATCTGCACTGCAGTGAACAACAATATTCAGCAATGTTGGGACTTGAGCACTCGTGAGGACTACAGTCAGAGAACCAACACGATAATAACTAAATGCTTTTGTAGTAAAGAATGAGAGAAGGTCCAAACTGTAGCTGAACATTCCCGAACTGAACCGTTCAGGCCCAAATTCTCTCTGTTGGCGAATCGAATCATGACTGATAGTGCTCCATGGTGTGTGTGTTTTTTTTCCATTCAGATGTGCTTTTGCTGCATTGGCAGTGTGTTTGGGATCATTGTCATGCTGACAAATGAAGCCATTGCCAATCAGATGCTTTCCAGATGGTATTGCATGGTGGATCGAAATGGGATGGCACTTTTCTGTGTTCATAATTCCATCAATTTTCAACACCACTGGCCGAAATTGAACAAATGGTGTGTTTTTGTGACAGGCTGCTAGTATTTTGCTTCTTTGCTAAGTTGTCTGTTATGTGTAGACACAACAGTAGTTCATCCCTTGAGTTAAGTGCCTTTTTTATGCTTGAATGATTCATAGGTCAGTGTTAAGTGATTCAGCAAAATAACAAAAAGAATTCCTCTGACAATGGTCAAGTACAACGCCTGGACTGAAAATGAGTGCAAGAGCTGCCAATTTTCAAAGGAAATTTGAAAGAGCTTCAGAAAGCCCGGAGAACTGTTGCTCAAGAGTACGAGCAAATCTGGCACTTTGGAAAAATAAAAATAAAAAGAGTGAGGGGTGGCTCAAGACTTTTTCACTCGTACTGTAACCCAGTCTGAGAGCTGAAATAAGATCTTGAAGATACGATACATGCACCGGTTTTGTTTTTGCTCTTTCCGTCTTGGAGCCTGCAGTGATGTTACAGTGCCCAGAGTTACTGGCATGATGGGTAGATGTCAGAAGCCTGACTGAGGTTTTGCTCAATGACTTTCTTGGTCCCGCCCTCATAGCCTGCTGTTTTGAGCTGCTATGTTTTCACTTATGAGTTCACTGAGAAATTATGTACTACTGTTGATAATTTGATTATAAATAGAATCATTAGACTAATACATATTAATGGATAGTTTGTCTAACAGCTCGTGAAATAGGCGAGTACCAGCTATGATGCAACAATGTTTATAGCACTATGACAACAAATACCTGAACCTTCTTTTGGATAGGTAACTCTTAACTATATATATATATATATATATATATATATACTTCTGCAGTTACTAGTACCAGTTCACTTTTAATTGATTGTGAAAAAATATAATTTTTCTAAACATTTAATCTGAATTAAAGACATAATTATAAAAATGTGGAAGGAATGTCACACATACTAAAAACAACCTTATAGCCTGCGTAAGATCAGCTCTTATTGATTTCTGTGTGTGGAAGATTTCTAATATGTGGTGTGTTCTGGAGAATTAATGCTTTTATGGTCCATAACACAAGTGCTCTATGCCACGTCTGCACCAACTATCATATTCGCATAGAAATTTCATTACGAATTTAAAAGGTGCAAGGCCATTTTGAGAATGCCTCCTTAATTCATTTCAGCTGTCATTGTTGTTACTGTACAACAGAGCGTTTTGACACTGTTTACATGTTCCTGATGATATTTAATCTGCCAAAAGCATGAGAGGATGGTGCTTAAAGGTCAAAACAAAGCTGTCAAAGGCATGACTTCTGTACTAGGACTGCTGTTTGCGCTTCTTACAGGCAACATTAAAATGTCACTGTTTCTTTGTCGTATCCGTGGCATTTGCTACAATCTGCAGATGAGCTCAGCTGCAAAGATCATACCGTCCCCTTTATCTTTCGTCACTTTGCTGCTCTGATATGACCTCACTTTTTTTTTTTTTTTCTTTGCCTTCGATAAACCTGTAACATTTTTTTTTCTAGACTCGCACAACTGGGGTGGCATTGCGTTTGCTCCTTGTGGCTCAGAGTAATTGAGCCTTGTGATAACGCCTCCATCCCGCTGTGATAATGTCTCCTGGAAGACTCTATGACTTCTCTTTGACTTCTCCCATCTCAATACAGCAGCAGGAGTTCGTAGCTTGTGCCCAATTCCAATTTAGAAATTGGCTTGGGGTGGGATTTTAGTACTGCTGAAATCGGTCAATTAAAAAGCAGCTGCTTTGATAATTGTTTCATTTGTTGCTCGAGCTTTTTGTTTGAGTTCCTTTGTCTTTGGGACAGACCAGTTTTAAGACATTACCCCAAGAGCAGGGAAGCTGAGACAAGATTTTTTTCTTTATTATTTGTGGATGTTTTGATATTTCGTAGACAAATGCTTGCACCTCTTAGTGTAGCCTATTTTTTGCATTTCTGCTGTTTTAGTCGATGGAAAACTTCAGTCAGTCTGCAGGAAATAATGGCCAGTGTTTTTTAGCATTTAACCCTGTTGGCAAGAAACATGCTATGCTGCATGCTCCCTCCATCATTCCCGTGCATGGTACGCAGGAATGGAAGTTTTTCCCAGGTTTCTGTGAAAAGGAAGACATTTATTTCCAGTTGACATGGGAACATGGCATGTTGGCCGGCCATTGAGTTGGCTGGAACACGCTGTCCCTGACAGGAACCCCCAGATGCAAGAGGAATGGCAGCGGGGGAGACAGGAGAACTCAATGTTTTGTCCTACAAGCCAACTGTGCCATGTGCTCAAAGCATGGCACGTCCGTAAGCTTGTCTTTGCCTCTCACTTTTTCCCCTCTCTACTTTCAGACAAGTACAGGAAAAACACGACTGACATAAGTAGAGAGGTTAGTTAGGAAGGACATCGCAGAGGACGTATTCTCATCACTGACCTCACGAGTAGCTGGAAATGAGAATAAAAAAGGGCAGCGGTTTTGATTCGACTAAGCTGTGAGTCAGAGCTGAGGTGTCAAAGATGTCACTTATGCGCCAATGACTGTGATAAGCATGGAGATTGTTGTCACACTGAACGGAGGAAGAGAATAATGCACAGAAGAAGGATTTAAATGTAAGGAGGGCAGGAACTTTCTTTGCTTGTGGCCCAGTTGTGAGCTGATGAACGTGCAAATGACCGTATCCATTCAGTAACGTGGTATTAACAGACATTCAGAGTGAAAGAGAAAGGGAAACACATTCAAAGGGAAGTGATCAGGAAGCATGCGGTGACATGCATGCTAACACCCCCCCTCCTTTCAGCTGGGCCAACACTAATCCATTAGTCATGTGATCTTGAGCTTTTAGCCCAGTTTAGGTCAGGAGTGCTCTGATCCATCTGTCGAATAGCATTGCTGTTTGTTGGCATCCACGGCATGTGCGCCTATGATCCCTGCCTGCCTCACACAAGACTCATTTGATTTCCATCAGCTAATTACTTCTGCAGGATTTTATCAGCAGTTTCACGAGAATTGCCATCCCATTATTGCTTGTTCTTCTATCTTTCACTTTGCCTAACTTAAAATGAGTCGTCTTTTCTTCAGTGCTGCGAAGAGACGGGAGGAAGATGACAGTCAAACCTTGCAGACGCTGAGAAGCATGATAAGGCGCTGGGTGATTATCTCAGTGACACAACAAAAATAGCATGACGGCTCTAAGATCTTTGCACCGCGCCATATGAAGCTATTTGAAAGTAATGGCAAAGCATATACCAAGTATATGCATTAGGGATATCCATATTCCAATAAGTGTGAAATGTAATCTAAGCATACTTCCAATTTCCTGTTGCGATTTTACATTGTGCGAGAAGATTTTGGGCAGAATCCAACCCAGTATATACCTAACAGATTAATGGTCTGGATTAATAATTTTCTCATGTTTGCACATGGCTCATTTGCGAGCCTAAACACACAGGAGCAAAATGCAGAAATAAGACTTTAAGAGGTTACTCACGATAGTGCGCATTAAAAATGCTGACACATAACTTCCCCCCCAAACTTAGTTTATGTGATTATAGTAAATGTTCCAAGTCTTCAGCAGCGGTGCCCGATGGTTTGATCCAAGTTGATACTCTCCCATCCAACACTGACTTCAGTGAGCTCTTTTGACAAGATTCTTTACCCTGAGAAAACTGTTAGTGGCAAAAACCTCAGGAATAATATGTAAAAACTACAAGTTCTTCTCACTTTGCTGCTGCTGTGTGAGTTTAGTTGTTTAATCATATGAAAGATTAATGAAATGATTATACAGTGTTGTCATTTGGTATTGATCTCCCACACTGCGCGGCCTCTTTTTATATTTTATGTATGCCTTAGGCTCTGAGTCATGCTTGATTTCTCATGCATGAATTATGTGAATGAATAACTTTATCTGTGCCCCCCAAAGGAAATTCTATCATATGAAGTCTCGAATATAAAAACAGAGGAAAAGATGCTTTGTTTAAAGGTCAAAAATCGAAACTAAATATTGTTGGCGGTAAGCAGCGCAATCTTCTGTTGTTTGATTGGTTAAGAAGTGCAAATACTTTAACATAGTCATACGTCAAGTACGGTGATATTTCCAAAGAAATGAGCAAGTTAACAGGAGCACACAGTAAGACTGTGATCATATAGCAAACATTTTTGAGTATATTTAATTGAAAAATCAACTTTAGATTCGTCAGATTTGTCCTGGCAAATGGTTTAGAATAAACATAGGATTATACACTGGACCTCTGCATATTCTCTACTTCAGCATCAAAGTTTTTATTAAATCTTTCAGTGATGCTTTTCCTGTCGTGGGTCCTGATTTAGCTGACCTGCTGGCCAGCTTCTGTGAGCAGTGTAGTTTATAACGCAAAGAAGGACCACTGATACATATCTGTATGTATCAGCTGGTTGACGCAACTATACTACTACTAACTATACTGGAAATTTCTAATGGGAAATGTGCGGGAAGCTCTATTCTTAGAACTGTTATTATTAGACCTATTATTGTTCTGGTATTAAAATGGATAAAGGTGTAGCAAAATCCTGCTCAGCTCGTCTTAGAGCTACCATTTTTACATCCCAGCACATGTCACTTTAATTAGACGTCTATCCTGAAATGCAGTGTAACCTGAGGCTAGGGGACCACATCTCTTACCGCAGAGGAGGCAGACAGCAGACAGGAAAGAAACACACAAAAATGCCAGTTCTCAGTATGCTGGTGAAAACCTTTTTTTTTTGCTTCGTACAGTCGTAGCTCTTACACTGCTAATAACACGTTCAAAGCTTCTGTTAAGCACATTATGGCCCAGTTTTTGTAACAGTTAATGCAACTTCCTGCAGGAAAAAGACCTTAAGGTAGGCTCCACTCAGCAGCTACCATTAAGACAGATCGCTGAGGTAACAGTGGCCAGTATAATTAGGTAAACTAAGTAAACTGCAGCAAACAATTGTATTGAATGGCTTATTAGGATGCCATTAAATTTGGAGTACAATCAAGACAGCTCAGTGATTAGGGGCTAAAAAGTCTCTCAGAGCCAAATGTGCAATTGTGACATAACCGAAATGCACTGCAATCTTGGGCGGAGAACACGCGTGCTGCACACAGGGACGACCGTGTATTTTGCGTGCGCATTGTTTACAGTACAAGCTGCAGTGTTTTTGCTCCTAACAAACATTTTCCATATTGATGGTGAATATTACAGCTTTTTAAGCTTTTTAAAATTTCAACAGTGATATTTATGCCAAACAATTTTTCCTGCATACCGGCTGTTTCATAAGCCTTGTTTGCATGTTGACTACCAGAAATCAAATACTTTGTAAATAAATTTCTCTAATGCTGATATTGTGAATAAGCTGATGGACTGCGAGGTGCGCCGTGTGGCGTTTTGCAGCCTCTCCGGTTTACAGTTATTGTGCTATTTGCACGTCAGTAAAGACGTGCCTTCTCAAATGTAGCATTGCATTTTCTTCTTGTTGCTATGATAACCTTTATATGCAATGAATATTATATTTTTTTTACGAAACAATGCTACTTTGTGCGCTGCAAATTCTTGCGGCTAAAACAGGTCTTCGGTAGTGTCTGCAGAGAGAGACGTAGTATTTTAACTGAGCCGGATGAGAGCTAACTGCTGCCTCCACCACTGCTGTGTTCAAGCCTATTACAGGCTTACGGCAAATGAGACGTATTGGAAATCCAACTGGTAGCTCACACACAAATGAAGTTTGTAGGGAAGGGAAAAAAAAAATGTTGGATAAAAACAGGACAACCTACATAAAGTAGAAAAAAAAATCAAGATTCTGCTAATATGCTTCTTCACTGGCAACACACATATAGCCTGTCTGTGCACATGGGAGACAAAATATGAGCAATTAAATCAGTTATCATTATTCATGAGCCTCGTTCGAGTGTTTTTCTGTGTCTAAGTGTGCATATGTGTGTGCGCTTTGTCCAACTAGATTGAGGTCATGGATGCTTTCTAATGTCTGGGGAAAGGGCTAACATCTGCATAAGATTACCGTAAGGAGCATTTGATTAAAAAGTGATTACGACGATTTAAAAAAAAAAAGAAAAAAGATATCTCAGTTATTGAGACTTATGTTTCATTTATATTTGGTTTTATAGTGGATTAAAGTGTGTTGGATTAGAGTAAAAGTAGAGCTGAATGTTACATACCGATTATTACGAAGAAGGCCTGGATTTCTCTCTCTGTTACTTAATAGTGTGTGTGTGTGTGTGTGTGTGAATTTTGCTGCCTTTTCTGTTGTTTTTGCACATTTTAAACCTCGTAATATTTCTACACCAACAAAAGAGAGAAGTAAATATTCTCTGCCTGTCTCTTTCTTGCTTGTAGAGTCGCTGGCGCAATACAGTGCAAAGTCAGTCTGGATTTGTAGAGCTCTTATCCTGTATTGATCCTGTGAGTTCATCCATGACCGCAGTAGAATATGCCTAACAAGCCTCTCAGATGACTTCTCCAGCTAACCTACCACCCCTACATCAAAGCAAATCATCACTACATGGGTACTGGAAGCATTTTATTTAAAGACAGCACACGTTCTTGCTCATGCTAGATGTTAACGCGACAAAGATTCGCTTCCTCTTTTGTTTTTTGTGCACTTGTGCATACATCTGTGACTTAGTGCAAACTGTTTGCAACTGTTTAGCATCTTATTTTAGTTTCTACAAAAAAATTGCTGTTGGTATTTAGGTCGAAGAGTATAACTACATCTATTTAAGATCAAAATAAAACCTTTTCTCAGCCTTGTGAAAATTTTTACATTTAATCTTTGCCTAGTTATAAAAAAAGAGAGAGATATTTTAATCTGTCTGACATCATTGACAATTACAGCCCAATCAATGTTGCTGTCTGCTTGTCCTCTTCAGCCTCTTTAAGGCATTTGGCCATGTGAGTAAGTCACATGCACTCTTTAAAAAAAAAAAAAAAAAACAACAAAAAAAAAATGCTGAGAGACGGGGTTAGGGGAAGATACTGTGCTGTGGCTAATGATCATCAAACCACATTTAACACTTTTTTTTTTTTCATTCTCACATGATCTGTTAACCCTCTTCTTTGTTTTGCACACAGCAAAATTCATGTAAATTCACAAATTATATTCCCTGAGTTACGGGGAATATTACTAATATTCTCTTCAAAATGCAAATGGAAGCGCTCACTGAACAGGCGTGTTGGACTGTGCTGCTTTGTTTGGTCCTCACGGATGACTGCAGGTCACATTCTTCTGTTGTGCGATTTTGTATTTTCAGTGTAGATTGTATTAATCTATCTGCATTCACAGACGTTCAGTACGGTGTGATTGTTAAGTGCAGTAATCAGGAATTAAGGAATACTTTTTCCCAGCATAACAGGACATAATCATCTGGGTTTTTTCTGCTATTGTGTTCCCCTTAACATTAGGTGACCCTGAATATAATCAACTGCCAAAGAAGCAACCAAAGATGTGTAATGGAACCTAATTTGAGATAAGGTGTTGTATTGAAGAGGTGTGTCAAGAAGCATTTTAATTATGCATCATCAGCCGCAATGCAATGTATAGAATTCACGCTGAATTCAGAAAAGGGGCAATAAGAGGGAGGCCATAGCTGTGGCACTCTGTGTAACCTCTGTGTCCATGTTTAGCTTATCCAGATAATCCCTCTGCCACTACCGTAATCACTCAGACAGTTACCATGTATACAGCATTGTAAGGTTGATGCCTTTGTTTTTCTATTTTAATGTGGCAGAGGTGAGAGTTCCATCCTGTTTTTCGGTTTGTAAAGGATGGTATTTCTATCAAGAGCAGCTCCGCCGCATATAGCAGCAGGCCATTGTGATGGCAAATGCCCATGTGTCAAAAAAAAAAGAAAAGAAATATTATCTGGATGTGGTCACGTCATGAATGTTATAACTGCTGTCATGAATGTTAAAATAATATTTGTACGCTATAAAAGGATGGATGTTCCCTGGGAAAATATTATGGCTTCTATACAGTTCTCTCTCAATGACAACAAACAAACACGCTAAATATATGATGTCAAGATTTAAGAATTTTTATTGTTATGCAAAACAAAATTGCACAACAAAATTGCAGTAGTTTCCACACACAGGGTTCTACATTAGTACCAGTACTTTTCATGTTATTCATGCTTCCCTTTGGCAGTGTTATTAGAACAAAGTGCATACTCCAGTTGCTATATAGATGATGTCTAGTTGAATATCACAAATCACTTGGTTAAACTGCAGGAATGTCTTGAACATGTGAAACCCTGGATTGTCTGTAATTTTCTACGTCTAAATTTGGGTAAAACAGTTTATTGTGGTTGGCCCTATAAATCTCAGAAATCTGGATGCCATCGCCGTGGAATCCGGTAACGCTGTGAGGAATCTTGGGATAATTTTTGACCAGGACATGTGCTTTAGTGTGCACATTAAACAGATAGCTACTATTGCTTCAGTGTGGAACTGTTACAGTTCCTTGTTTTCAAGCTGTTCTACAAACTCCCTGAAAAACCTTCAGTTGATCCAAAATGCTGCAAGAGAACTAACAATGACTCAAAACAGAGATCATAACTATCGTATTAGCTTCCACAACTGGATTTAAATTCCTTCTTCTCACATACAAAGTCTTAAATAATCAGACCCCTCACCTGGGGAGCTATTTTGGACTCGGGAAACAGACACAGTCTGTAATTTTAAAATTAGGCTGATAACTTTTATAAAGTTTATAGTTAGGACTAGATTATATGATCCTGAACTATCCCCTCGGGCTGCTTGGCAACTTGGTGGATGGCTGCCTCTCCCTGAGCCTGGTTCTGCCCGAGGTCACTTCCTGTTAAAAGGGTTTTTTTCTGTCCCACCGTTACCAAGTGTTTGCTTATAGGGAATCATTTGACTGTTGAGGTTGTTTCTCTATATTTTGTAGGGTCTTTACCTCACAACACAAAGCACCTTGGGGCAACTCTTGTTGTGAATTGACAATATATAAATTAAATTGAACTGAATTTAATAGTAATGCTCTTCCTGTTATTTGTAGTTCAATTGTGGTCAGTAAATGGCTTATAGCTGCATTACCAGCATCCTCTGGCAGTAGTAGTGCACCAGGAGCTGCTAAAAACAATGCTATTTGAAGATACAAATAGCTTCTGGCCACTGTGTCCGATGTGAGATATGGTGTGGTCTCCGATGTGGTCTCCCAGGATAGCAGGAAATGTTCAGCTCATTGGGGTGTGACTTCATCTGGACTGGGATAAAATATATTTTCCACAGTACAGGGACTTTACCTAGTCTCAGACTCATGCGGAAGACATGTGGAAGAGTCTCCCCCAGTTTGACAGCCCTAAGCATTCTTGGATGCACCCTCTCTGGATCATTCTTATTGGGGCAGTCCTCTCAGTCATCTTCTAACCTGATCTGAGTGGTGGAAGAAAGAAGAGTTCTGAGGTCCTTGAAGCGCTTTTATGGGGGAGGTAAAGTGGTGAGAACTGTTTGTGTCTCTCCAGAGGGTGGGGGAGGTGTTGGGGGTGATAACAGGCCAGGTGGCATGGATAGGGTTATCAAACCTGTTTTTACAAAAGTGGTTGAACTGGTTTACTCTCATTGTATCGCTGTCTCCAGCACCATAGCTCTTCTTGCATTCTGTGATGGTTTTCATGCCATCCCAGATCTCCCACATGTTGTTCTCCTTCAGCTTCTGTTCCACCTTCCTTTTCTTCTCTCAACCTGACCCTGAATTCCACCTGTATGCTTCAGCTCTGCCTGCCCTCCATCTCTGAACGCTCCCTTTTTCTTACTAAGGAAGTCCTTGACTTATTTTGAAAGCAGCATACACTTTTATTGAGAACTACAACATCCATACAGAAGTTGAGGTAGTCACTGGTACAATGCGTGTCCTCCTCTATGTCCTCGTCCTGTAAATCTTGTGGCACACTCCAGACAGTAGAAGTGGTTCCAGAGAGAGCTCCCGGAGACCATTTCCTAAGGAGCGTGTGGTAGTGGCTTGTACATGGGCTCCAGAAAAACCAGGTTGTCATCTGATTTACCTGGGGGGGGGGGGGCAGGGGAGTGGCCCTGTGTGCATTCCTCACATTAGCATACAAGATATATTGTTGTGCGTTTTACTGTTAGGGCAATTCACAAACTGATGAAAGGCAGGCAGGGTTAAGTCTAGTCTCGCACAGTCCCCGCAAGCCAGCATCCATGGAGGAATGTAAACACCATTAATAATGATGTGCAAGAATTCCCTCGGCATGGAATGTGTTCGGAGAGTTATCAGCAGTAGCAGTTTGATATCTCAACAGCAGATAATCTCGTTTATAGTCACATAACCTGGGTTGCACCACCTGCTGTTGTTATAAAATGCGAGAACCCCACTTTTGCACCTTCCATTTAGCTTGGGATCCCTTTCTGCTCTCACAATAGCTGGTTAGCCACGTTTCCGCGAGGGACATTAAGCTACACTCGCTGCAGATTCTCTGATTCCTCACTATGGCAGCCAGTTCTTCAGTCTTACTGACCATTGAGTTTACATTCCCCACCTGACACCTGACACCTTGACACCAGACAGAATGGCGGCTTCTATCTCCACACTAGCGTAGCCTTGAACTTAGCGCCAGCGCCGCTGCCTTGGTATTGTCTCTTCAGTTCTTCTGGTATGGGGTAAACAGTGCTGGTATGTCCCATTGTTTTAAGTGAGCAGCTGTTCTCTTGTATAAACAAGAATATTGCTACCAGATTTGAAGTTGTCATATCCATGGAATAGAAAGAAATATACACCAAATGTGTAGCTAGAGAGTATAACATCAAAGTTATAGAAAGTAAGAAAATGTGTTGCGCAGACATAGGTATTGGACTTGGCCACTTGTGTTGGCACCGCAGAGCAAAAGTTAAACCTTTTGAAATGGGTTCTGCTCAGCAGTGAATCACAACTTTTACTTTGAAGGGAAACATTCTTTGTTTCCAGTTTGCGTCACACTTTTTCACGTTTTACTGCCTTTCAGAGATCAGTTAGTGAGTGTTCGGTGACGAGTTGGCTTTTTCACGCAAACTACGGACACTTTGGCAATCTGCTAGTGACCAACGCAATCATAAGGAGGTTTGTGGTGCAGTATCTTCTAGCAACTGCCAGCAACCTCCAGGAACCATTTACCAACTGGTCAGGGAATACACATTTTATCATTGCAACCAGTGGCTGTCAAATGGTTACCAACCCGTCCCTGGGCCTGTGTGACTGAGACTTTTCGTTAGTAGCTATCTCTGTTCTGCATATTCTGTTAATAATTCAAATGGGTTAGATCATTTTCGAAGAGTTCAAACTTTTTAAATTAAAAATCCTGTACTGTATATTGAACATTGGAATTTCAAAATCTGTACTCTCTTTGGTACTAGTGCTGTTGTTGCTGTGGGGCAGAGCTCTGTGTGGGGTAAAGGTGGAGTTGACCTTTACTGAAAGCAGTGAGCTTGCCATGAAGGGAGGGGAGATGTGGTAAGTGAAGCAACCGCGTGTGTGTGTGTGTGTGTGTGTGTGGGGAGGGGGGGTTTGGGCAGAGCTCTGGTGACTGTGTTAGATACTGTGTGTGAGAAAGTGCAGTTATCTGACCTCTGACACATGACACATGGGAAGATCAAAGGGTAAAGCTCTCTAAAGTTGTGTGCAAATTCACTGATAGTGGACAGTAGAGAGGGTGAGCGATAGGAGACTTTACAGACTTCAAAGCTGCACTGGACATAAAGCAACAGCTGGCAATAAAACTAAAAAAGTAATTCAGTAAAAAAAAAAACCCTATTCTGAGAAATAAATTCACAAGGAAACTTTCATAGATGCTGGCTGCATGTCGTTAGACAAGTTTGAAGATGTTGCAACAATACATAACCCATATTTGCCTACCACGCTCCCTCCCCCTGACACACACAAATACAGAGTGTATGCACACAAACCCTCTCCTTGATTCTTGCAACATGATATGCCTCTGAGATTGCACAGAGGTCACAAAGGCCCTTATCATAGCTGGCTTTTCATGCATCTTGAGTGATTTGATTTCATTTGAATTATTTCATAAAGTGTAATTAAACAGGAAATGATCAAGGATACAAGTTCTTGTGTTGAAAAATAAATGACAAGTGTTTTAGAGTTAGGATGTTTAAATACTGGTGGATTTGGTATGATTTGAATTTCTGGGGTAACTGTGTTACACACTATATTGCCAAAAGTATTCACTCACCCATCCAAATGATTGAATTCAGGTGTTCCAATCATTTCCAGGGAACATGTGTATAAAATCAAGCACCCGGGCATGCAGACTGCTTCTCCAAATACTTGTGAAGGAATCAGTCGCTCTCAGGAGGTCAATGATTTCCAGTGTGGTACCGTGATGGGATGCCACCTGTGCAACAAGTCCAGTTGTGAAATTAGTGCGTAGAGAGCTTGGGTTTCCATGGCCAAGCATCTGCATCCAAGCCTTGCATCACCAAGCGCATTGAAAAGTTGCAGTGGTGTAAAGCATGCTGCCACTGTGCCTAATGTAAAGTTTGGTGGAGGGGGGGTTATGGTGTGGGGTTGTTTTTTAGGAGTTGGCCTCAGACCCTTAGATCCAGTGAAAGAAACTCTTAATGCTTCAGCAAACCGAGACATTTTGGACAATTTCATGCTCCCAACTTTGTGGGAACAGTTTGGGCTCCTTCTTGTTCCAGCATGACTGCACAGCAGTGCCCAAAGCAAGGTCCATAAAGACATGGATGGTGTGGAAGAATGGTCAAAAATTCCCATAAACACTCCTAAACCTTGTGGAAAGCATTAAAAGAAGAGTTGAAGCTGTTATAGCTGCAGAAGGTGTGCCAACATCATATTAAACCCTCTGGATTAAGAATGGGATGTCACTCAAGTTCATATGTGTTTGAAGGCAGATGAGCGCATACTTTTGGCAATATAGTGTAGAGGCTAACTAATATAATCACTTATAAATGCCCCGTGATAGACTGTATTAAACTAATTTAGCTGCCTGTTTTTTTTGTTTTTTTTCTTGCTGATGAATAGCATTGATTGTACAACCTTAATCTGATCATTCTCCTCATGAATGCAGGCTCATGCAGCGCGTAGTTGTCTCCTAACAGCTCCCCACACAGCAGGAAGCCTAAGTCCATTCTACTGAGCGTTATGAAGCAAGGCACTCTTACCATATGTCTGTCTACAGGGAAATGTATTGGTACTCCCAGTCGGTCAGGTTGGGCTAGAGAGAAGTGTGATTTAATAAATTAGAAAGAACAGAAATAGCCTGCAATATAAACTGCTTGAATGAAATTAGGAAGGAGCTGCCTTGCCAACACTGGAGAGAATGAACAAGTGGAAATGTCAGTGTCACTGGAAATGCAGTGTTATGTTTGGTCAACTGTCAGATCAATCAGGTTCTGCATTTTTATCATGGCATAGTGCATATAGCTCATGTTTGCAGTTACATGCTTGAGCTGTGATTTATTATTATTATTTTTTTAATTACCTCCACCAAATCCAGGGAAAGCATTGTGCTGAAATCTGCTCTGGCTCCTGACTTGCTCCTGTTTTCTCATGCTAGGTTGTTACAGAAAACACTGTTTTTATAGGATATCTTGCGATTATTATTTTAATGAAAATAAAGCAAAAATGAGGCAGGTGTACGCAAATCGCTGTGTATATGTATTGTTGTTCTTCCCTCAAAAATTCAGCCTTGAAAAGATAAGTCATATACAGTTCTCATCTTTATTATTGAAGGAGAGCTTACATGTAAAAAAAAAAAACACATTATGAAATTACATGGAACCTAACACAACACAACAGTAGTTTCAACCCAAACCGTGATATGTTTGTGACCAAGTTATGTTAGAACGTTTGCATTGTGCATCATGTAAAAATGTATATTGTAAGTTCAGTATCAAAAAAGCTGTCCCCACAGCGATGCGAATAAGAGGGGAGTCGGCAACTTAAACTGAAGAATGGGAATGTCAATTTCACAACAAGCGAAGACAGTAAAGAAGACGAATGGACAGGGGAGAGAAGGTCCAGAGGAGAGATCCCCAGCCTTGCTGTCATTCATTTTTAATCAGGGTAGTTTGATCAATTGTGATATACAGTAGTGATCCCTGAAATGGGGGATTTTTATCAGTGTAAAACATTAAAATTATATATTATTAACCCTGCTCTGACACAAAACAGGAATAATGATCTTTCTATGGTCCAAGTCATTCAGCAAAAAAAAGGGAGTCCATGCACAATTTAAAATAGAAATCTGTACAAATATGCATAACTATCTGTGAGTTACTTTCACTGAATTTATACTAGTTCAGCTATTCAAGATGATTGATCTCAAATCTATCCAGTAATGATAAAATGCAATTTTCCATTCTGTGAGATTAAACTCATTCAATTTCATTTCCTTCAGCCTCTTACAATCTGATAGCTTCTGAAACTCTATTCTCATCGGTAAGTCTAGGGAGTTTAGGTAATACACTCATCTGAGGTCATATTGCAGCTATTCAGAGGCCAAACAGTCCCTGTTACAGATCCTGTCTGGGGAATCCACACTGCCCGGTCCTGTTTAGAGATGTGGTAGGCCTTTACGATGTTTGTCCACTTGTCAGTTTTATTTAACGTGCTGTGTGGGAAGACAATGTTTGGAGCCAGAGGGGGTCAGCTGGCTGATGGGTGTGCAGGGAAGCCTGATAAGCAGGATCAAAGTGTTGAAAATATGTACCTTGTTATGTAGGTATCCAAAGAAGGTCCTTTACGCAGGTTTTGCAGCACTGTTTTTTTGTTTGTTTGTTTATTTGTTTCTCTGTTTGTTTGTTTTTTTTTTGGTGTGGGGGGGGTTGAAATTTGACA
>JAVDPK010002018.1:337068-370307 GCA_034780415.1 Cichlasoma orientale
CCACCCCAACCCTGCGTCTGCCGCTCTGCTACACTATCTGAATTAAATAATTGGAGTGTAATTAGAGAGTCGCAGTTAAACGACATAAATTTTCAGAAATTCTGTGTTGTCTTTGCGTACTGACTTCCTAGCAAATAACCATCTAGAACAAATATAAATGAACAAGCGTTCCACTCAGGTAAATTATCATTTTTTTTCTACCACCTGTTTAAATATAGCAGACAGAGTCATCTGTTACGCCAGGAGTAAAGTAGAGCAATGCCTCGCTAATCTAATCATCTTTAATAAAAGAGCATTATATAAGAAAATGCACAGACTGTAACTACAACATTAATCATTTTAAGCCTGTGAAACTGAATGCGGGTTTTTGAATTCCTCCGCTCTTCACCGCAGGTGGAAATGACACAGCAGCTGAGATTTAAAAACCATCATATTGCCAAAAAATCTGTTTTGGCAGATTAAAGTTCCCTCTGCATGTGTTTTGATAAAGAACTCCAGAGGATGGGACAAATATGACAAATACCCCAAATGCCCTCAGCTAACATACGGACCAGTGATCTTATTTGTCTGGATCTGTTGCATGTTCATTCGTGTCCAATTCATGCTGTATGTAGGTTAAGCTCTTGCTAGGTGATTGTTTGGGAAAGGTTTTTCTTCAGTGGGCAAAAAAAATCTTTTGGTCTCTGCACATTGTCATTCCATAGTTTGTTATTCGGATGGAGGTCCCTCTCTGTTTCTAACAAAGGCTAACAAACCCACTCGTTAATTGACACTCATTAGTTGACACCGGTGAGCTTGCATGAAATTAATTTCAGGCAAACATATTAAGATTATAGTTTTCAGGCAGGGCGGCTGAACCCGACGGCGGGATCATGGTAGATCACTCAGTGATACACCAACAATATTTGGACATTTTTGCATTTAAATTGAATTTATTGTGACAAGTTGGAAGAACATCTTGTTTTTTGTTTTTTTGTTTTATTGTTTTTTTTTCGAGTTTCCAAATTTTGCACAGTTTCCAATGGCAGCCAAGTGAGTAGTGTATTTCATTCAAGTTTCATAAGAAAAGTTTTCCATGAAGCACAGCATCCTCCAGGAAACCCGTATTAGTTTATAAACCTTGCCAGACCACAGTGAGCAAAAGAAAATTTGCGGGCTGGCTTAGCAAAGCTAATGCATCATGCTGATAGATGTTGCTTATATGAAGAGGATCGTAGCAGTTTGTAAATTTGTGAAGCCAAGAAGTGATCTGTCATAGTCTAAGTCTTTTTTGTTTTTGGTCTCTTTTGTAATTAAAAGCTCTGTGTAAAGGATTTTAGACCTTGGTCTCGGGTTCTTGTGCTTGAGAACTTCCCGCTTCGCAGTCCAGCTAATTGCAAACAAAAAGAAACTTTTTTTTGCTTTAGAAAGACGTCTGATGTAGTCGCCTTTGACACGTGTGTGCTGGAGAGATTAATGCATTTGAGTAGGAAAAACAGTACAAAGTTAGTTTATTGTTGTGCAGTTAGTTGTAGCTCTAGAAGAAAATCCCTCCATGTGTTGATGAAAATGGGGCAGTATAAAGTTATTACTTGCTATTACTGCTATTATAAACACCCATTACACTTTTGGATTTTTTTTATTTCTCATGCCTGTTTTAGATAATGTGGCCTGAAATGGATAAGCGGATGGATGGATGGATGGATAAAATTCTGTCATGCTTCTGTAATTGTGTCTCATTCAGTACTGTAATTCATAACAACACACCCCTTACCTCTAAACTTTGTCTCTACTGTTTTAAATGGAATAATATCAGAGTAAAACCAAAGAAATGGGTGTTAGCTGCTGTTTGGTGATTGGCCCTGAATGCAAAGGGGGACAGTTTGGGCCTATGACTGGTGTCTGTTTTTCCAAGTCGACTCCCCCTACCCTGCTCTGATTATAGCAGACTGCTGGACAGTGACAACTGGCTAGCTGGTTGCCCCTGCTGTCTGACTCTGCTCAGTGATTTTCTGCTGCTGGGTACTGCTCCAAAAGTGGCTCCACTCCAACAAACTGGCATTCCTGCTACCCCTTGCAAGAGTGTGAGGTTGTGTCCACATTTAACTCTCCCTCTGGGCTTGATGTTATATAATGTCATCCACCAGTGCTCTGTAGTTGAGACCAAAATGCATCAGTGCACACATATGTGCAGACAGAAACACTCTGTCTGCACACTTTGTGCAAATACGGAGCTGTAACATAAGCCCAATTCATCATTCGGAAGAGAAAAATTTGATTGTCACTGTAGTGTGCAGGGAAGCTACAGATAAGACAAATACAGAAGTAACAGCTTCTAATAATATAAAGAAGGCACGTCTGTATTCTGATCTTTACATTTTGTGCTCTTAAATACTGACAAGATTTAAACCTTGGATGTTGTTTTTCTTACTAGCTAGCTAGATATAATCCTGTATATTACTTATGTTCATATAGAATATGAAATGACATGCATCTAGTTTCTAAGCTCCCACTTTGTCACTGTCCATAAAGAAACATTGACCTCAACTCAGCAAGGGCTGGAGATCAATGACACTGAGTGACTAACTTAACCCTCAGGAAGAAACTGGACTCAGTCTGCAAGCAGATGCTGGGGTGGAGGTGGGGACTTTAAAATGCTCACAGCATATACAGGCAACAACACACCTGTCAGGTAGAAGAGTGAGCAGAGCGCCGACAGCTGAGGTTCAGCTACTCAGTCTCTTTAAATGTAAACTGTTCCCTTCATGGTAAACAAATGCACACAAACAAGCACATGCTGAGCGGTTATATACACAAAGAGCAAAACCATGTGCTCTAACAAAGCTGAACTGATATAGAGGGAACTGAACTGGACTCATTCATAATATGAAAGTGTATTCCACGTGACCAGCGTTCACTGTAAATACTTCTGTGCGTCGGTACCCAATCTGTACCCAAATGACAAGATGATGCTTATCCTGAACTTCTATTTCCTTTTCACATAGGCTTCACCTCTTGTCACCTCGGATACCTGGACTTGATCTTAGATGCCTGTCCAGATGGTTGGAAAGCGTGAGGCGGCAGAACAAAGTAGAATGTTGGCTGGTCAAACTCTGGAAGGGTTTTAGGGCAAAAGCTTTTAATTCTAGCGGGCCTGCTGAGCACAGTGAGGTCACACTGCTAGGGACTGAGCATGTACAGCTGTAGAATTTTGCAGGAAGCTTTCAGTGCCTCATTCTGAGGTGCTGGATGACACATGAAGGCATGCTGCGTGTATTTAGTTACAATTTTATTTTTCAGGTTCATTCTAAAATTAGGTCTGTGTGAAAATACAACTGACTGAAGAATACTGGTCTGTACTCAGCTGTGGAGTATTGCTGTTTATAATAAATAGCACACTAGTCCATAAAAGTGTTACGTGATATATTCAAAAATATTTCCTTGATAATTAAGTAGAAGGATATTATGGGTGTACTCACTGTGAACTTGAAAAGCTACCTCGCTTGAACTAAAGAGCAGAATAAACTAAAAAGATATTCCCGCTTCTGCAACAGGTCATCTACTTTAAATAGCCTTTCGCTTTTACAAGGTTGCAAAAGGCCTCAATGGCTGCATGCGAAGTAAGCCTTCTCTGTTTGTGAAACAAGGCTAAGCAAAGGCACTTCTGCAAAAAGGTGCATGAAGGAACCAGAACCTTTGACTAGCTGAATCTAGTAGAGTTATTTCCCAGATCACTGACACACAACATTATTTTAGAGGCATGACAGCGCAGTCCAACAGGATTGGTCATGTGTGGTGCGTTATGTCTCCCCGATTCATTTCACTTCACACTGACTACTGCTTCATCAATCAACCTGCAGGCTGCACGGCTCGTGTCACTAATGCAGAAATAGCAGATTGCTCAGGTCTGGATTTTAATCAGAGAAGAAAGGGAGGTACGAGTGTGAGCAAAGCACAGGCACTGCAGCGGGTCCCCTGGAACTGAGACCACTGGATACCCGTTTTCCAGTTTAAGCTGAGCGCTTTCACTCCAGTGTCAGTTATTTTCTGATGCCAGACCAATTTTTTTTTGTTTGTTTGATGATAAATTGTGTTTTTAAAATAAGGAGTTGTAGCACAGCATTTGCAATTTTCATTATTAAACATTAATATAGTAGCTCAAGTATTGTAGTTGTTTACACACTAGCCTAACAAGCAAAAGCTCACTGGTACGATCCTGGGAGGAGACGCAAATCCTTTGGGAGCTGCGTCAAGAAGAGCATCTGGTGTAAGAATTTGCTAAAGCAAACATGCAGAGCTGCGTGCTGTGGTGACCCCTTGTGAATAAGGGAGCCACTGAAAGTAGCTTTTCCCAATCATCACCTATTTGGTTAAACCAGTCAGGTGTCTTGTTATTAATTGTATATTTTACTCTTTACTTGTACATGCCCACGCTACAGCACTGTGTGGTCTGTGATTTCGGTCTGTTGTTAGGTGGTTGCTTGGCAATGTGATAAAGTCATAATTTATCATGGCCATCAAAGGTTTGCGGATATAAATGACGCGCTGTTGCGTAAAATTTAAATGTTACAGTACTTTTCTAACGTGTTATAGGTTCATAAACGCTACAAAAAGGTTATTTTAACCCGTTGGTAGGCGGTTGTTAGGCAACCTGCTGACCTCATAATATATGATATAGATAAGAACCTTCATGGGCTCACGATGTACCTGTGTGCCAGTTTCGGTGTAAGAGTTTGCATGCAAATAAATATAAATTTTTTGTGTCATAACCTACTGAAATGTTGACTTTTGCCATTAAGTGCAGGTGTCCGTCTCCTTATTGCTTTTGCCTTGACAATTTTTAATCTTTTAAAGTTTTACCTCTGTACACTATGATTTCATTAGTACCTTTAACTTTAGCCAATCCTAGCTTTAGACTCCGCCCATGACTATTTTATTTATATACGCCTCTTTGCATTACGAACTACATTCGTGCACTGGAGAAGAACAGAAACCCTATTGACAGAATTTCTGTGTACACTACAGAATAAGAAAATTCCAAGACAAAACAGAGGAGCTGATGGATGCAGACATCAAACTTGCTCCCTTCCCATTATCTCTAACTTTCTGAATCTAGAGCCAGCTGTCTGGAGACGAGCGAACCACTGTGCTCCTCTTCCTAACGAGCAGTCTTTTTAAAAAATTATCTGTTGTCTGAGGCACTTTTCATAAGTGCAGCCCTCCGCTGCAATCTCCTCCTGATCGTACCAAGACTTGCAATCTTACATCTAGTTGTAAAGTATTATTGTGTTGCTTTTGAGCACAATATACAATGCAACAGCAACACAATATACAATGCAACATAACAGCAAAGTATATTACATCTTCAGGATTGGATTAAGATTTTTTTTTTTTTTTTTTTTTTTTTTACTGGAGAAAATTTCTTAAAATCTGTGCTATTATTTCCATTTGTCGCGTCCCTCCCAAACGGGCCATCCTTAATAAAGGTCAGCCATTGAAATAGGTTGTCTTCAAACAAATTAATATCTACAAAGTTCTGGGGCTCGTTGTTATCTCAGAACATTAATATATTTTCTTTGATATGACTCCCTGTGGGTGTCCACAGTATATGGGGCTATATTGGGGAAAATAAATGACAATCTTTCCCCCTTTTTTTTCTGTCTCAGCAGATAACCTTATGGTTACTTAAAATAGTCAGCACTTGTCTGCTTTAAGGAAAAGGATTACTGAGGGGATTTTCCTAAAGCTTTGAACATTGTAGTCATGTGCAGTCATGGAAGTGGACAAATGTGTTTCATCTCTTGACTCCTTGCCTGTTCTGTTTGCTAATATGGTCACTTAGGGCAGAGATCTTTGAACTGTTAGGCATGCATACAAAAAGCGTGGTAAAAAAAAAAAGATGCCAGAATCTGCCAGTTGCATTGTAAGTAGTCAATATGAGTAAATATAACTTTCTTAATCCTTGAGTGCAATCTAGTGATGCTCTTAACGTTAGTCTGAACTATTTTCAGCATCGTTTTAACATTTGGTGGTTTGCCAAGACGTAAAGCAACGACAGCCTTATAAAACGCAGGGCAGGCTCAAAGTGTCAGACTTTGAAAAAGCAAATGATTTCTCCTTCTTTGATCCTGTTTGCACAGTGCTGACAACATCTGCACAATACATCCCCGCAGGGCATTGATCACCTGTGTGAAAACGGCTATATAATGCCTGTCAGAGATTATCTTCTCTTTTTCGTTGTAGCGGCTCATCATCGCAGCAGTATCCTCGGGCCTCCGGTTCAGCACTGTGGGTAATTTGCTACCTGGGCGCTTTTTTTGCAAGCTACTCTTTTATCTTTACACACTTACATTTGATCTGTTAGGTTGAAATATGTCTGGGTGTGTTTGTGTGCCCGAGATCGTAAAACCAAAAAAAAAAAAAAAAATTCTGCTTAGTACAGAGGTGTGTAGATTTGACAGTTCAGACTGACTGACTGATATTTGACAGTCAGCCAGTTGTTGAAGATCAGAATTTGTGTAGAACTTCAGATTTTAATTGTTATTCTTCAGATATTACCAGACAAACTTCCAAGTATAGCAACCCTCACATTTATAATACAGTCTGACAAATTACTATACAGCTCCAGGCAGCTGTTGCGGTTCTTTAAATGTGCATTTTTATTTAGTATATTAACATTTATCCGAGCCACTGGCAGCACCCTTTATTTCTCCTGGTTTTTCAGTTTAATTGCTGTGCAGACTTACGCACAATGTTCTGTCTTATCTCGAGCTTTTGGTGTCCGTCTTAAATTAAAGCGTACGCACTCTCAAATCGGCATGTTTACAAAAGTCAAAAACCACTTTATGTTTTCTCCAAACCGTTGTTTCAACTCATCCAAACCTACCTGCTGTAAATCCAGAAACTGTTGCGTGAATAAGTAGTTGAATAAGTAGTTGCTAGCAGGGTGTTTGGTTATTTTGGCCTTCGTGTCGGGGATAGCGGCAGACAGAGTCAGCTCCGGTCTAGCTGCATGAAGAACTAACAACAGGAGCTTCTGACATGGTGGTTGATGGAAAGGCCTGCAGGGCAGAGATGTTCAGTTTATAATGCGATTTACCCGTCAAACGTGGTCCTTTCTTAGGCTTAATTGAGTCATGTGAGGTGCATTTAATTAGCGTTATCCGCATTCAAATGTGAGTCCTGTCATCAAACGTGTCCATGTGCTCGCACACAAAAGCACGTGATTGAATTAATAAATGATCTCCCTCATGTTGACAGCGTGATGGGATGTGGGTTGGAGCGTAGCAACAGTACCTCAGGGCAGGTTGGACAGCACAAGGATCCTCTTGTAGTCGCCTTTTCCTCCCTTTGAGCTCCTGGCACATTTGTTTGTCATGCGCTTCTCTGTGACAACAAGTTTCCCATGTCTTTTTTTCTCTGTTCTATGACTTTGAGTCTCCAGTGTGAATTAGCAGAGATATTTGTATTTTTTTTCTCTCCGTGACTCGCTGTCACCGGTTTTATGTGTTTGATCAAATGTTTTACACATCCACATATGAGTCCTGACCTAACCTTAATACCAACTTCTAACCTTTAAACAGCCTCATTTTGAACCGGAACACTAAATGTTCTTGTCTATTTTTGTGTGTGTGTGTGTGTGTGTGTGTGTGTGTGTGTGTTTGTGCGTGCGTGCGTGCGTGTGTGTTACGGCTGTCCTCGTTTCAAAACAGTAACTTTATGACTGCCTGCATGTGACGCGTCTAGGGACATCTATAAATTCTAGCTATTAAAAATAATAGCACGCGGTACACTTTCTCCAGATGGTCACTGCATTAGTATTCTTTGAATCTCAAACATTTTTAAAACTTACCATCAATAAATTCAAGTGGTCACATCATTCATTCTTTAGTGGCTTCACAGCTTTGACTGCATTTGTGGTGTGTGTGTGTGTGTGTGTGTGTCGGCTGAAAAATGCTGATGAGTTGTACTTTGGCTGGCTTATAGAGTTTGCATGGAGGAGAATAGTTGGCCAGACCCATGATAGTGATGTAATACGGATGTTTGGCCTGGCTGGGATAATGGGTTTTATCTTGGCTCTTACGCTGCACTCAACTACAAGTTTTCGCTGTCTTATAAATCCACGTTTGTGCCCTGCTCCTTGACCCTACCACCTTCCCTCATCTTTGCATATGCAGTCCTGCTATTCACAAGCATTGTTCTTTTCACTTTCTGGCTACTCTCATGATATGCGATACTATCCTATATCGGGCCACAGTTGTTGTGGAAATGCATGCAACCATGTTTCTGGACATAATATCGGATCTAAGTTACGGGCTGTGCAGTTTTGCTCTGACATGTTATTTAGAAATGCTGCCTAAATGTGGCTGCCATAATGCATAGCCTCTATGATGGAGCAGCTGGACTGTGGGGGGATAAAGGAGGGAGAAGGACAGAGGAGAGGAAGGATAGCTGAGCGACAGTGGAGAGGGCAAACATTAAAGCTGGTTGTTTAGTTGGGACCTCGTTTATTTACTTGGACAAATAAAGTTATGTGTATTCAGCGCGGCTGAATAGCTCTCCTCCGAGGGAAGCCTCGAGTGTCGAGTGTGTGTTCATTTTATTTCAGGCGCCTTTCAAAACTTCATTGAAAGAAATGTTTTCTTTCAAAACATTTCTTAGTAGAAGAATAAAAGTGGTAATTTAAGGGCCCTGGTGTTTAACATTTATGCTTCAGGCTTTGAGTTTGATGGTTTCAGCGACACAATTGGCAACATAGAAACCAAATAATGAAGTTCTAAAGTGTTATGTCACCAGTGTGAAAAAAGGTACTTAAACTGAGTAAAAACGGAGCTGTAGCCAAAAAAAAGTAAGCTTTTATTTTTTTTTCCCACAACTTTGACTTCATTTGTTTTATGTTTTAGTTGACACTTCACAAATTTGTGCATTTACAGGACTGTGCAAAGGGTTTGAGTAAACCCATTACTACTTTATGTTATTCTAGGAAAATGGGAAGTAGGTGTTCATTTCCCTGGTAGTGTGTTTGGGAAAAATGAACCTGCCAATCAGATGCTCCTCGGATGGTATTGCATGATGGATCAAAATCTGATGGGACATTTTTGTGTTCATAATTCCATCAGCTTTGAGAAGATCTCCAACACCACTGGCTGAAATGCAGCCCCAAACCATGACAGAGCTTCCACTGTGCCTACAGATGGCTGCAGGCGCTCACTGTTCTTCCTTTCTCCTGCCTCCTCGGTCCATACTGATGACAATTTAAAACAAAATTTTAAAATTTGGATTCATCACTCCATCAGATTTTTTCAGTACAGTTCTTTTGTAATTTGGCATACCTCAGCTTTTTCCTCCTTGTTTCCCTTCCTTAATAAGAATGGTTTCTTAACAGCACGGTGGCAGGGCAGCCACTCTTGCACTGAGACCGTTTCTGATGAGGCTTCAGCGAACAGCATTTCACAGGATAGCAACTGAAGGCCCAGATGCATCTCTTTGGTCAGGTCTTTGCTGACTTTCTTTAGGACGTGACTTCTTTTGCCCTCCACTTGTCCAATTTTCTCCAAATTTTTAAGGACACACTGCAGACCAGGCCAAAGAAGTTTTTGGCTAATAACCCTTTAGGAATCATCTTGTTGGTGTAAAAAAAAAATATATATTTTATGCTTGTCAAACTTTGTTATTTTGGGCATATTTTGTAGGTTTGACTAAAGAAAGTGCCTGAGTTTAGCCAGTGCCCAAAGAGAAACTCTGAAAGACCCCCAGAAAGCAAAATATAAAGAAACGAGGGGCAGCTCAAGACTTTTGCACAGTGCTGTATAAGCTGTGTCAGTTTACAGGGGGGAAAAAAACACTGGATAAGAAAGGGAAAACAAGTGTTGTGGAAACAATTCAGGAGAAGGCTGAAGTAAAAAGTGTTTACAGATTCTTTTGTTCCTGAATCCTTCAAACAGATCGTTTTATTCTGATCATTCACAACCTTTACAAACACTTTTAAAGTCACGCCCAACAGCACCTTGGAAATGCATCTCTAGTTAGTGATGAAAGAACAGACCGTGTCCATGTTCTAACAGCCATTCATCATAATTTAAATGGTGTATAAATTATTTAGAAATGCAGAAGTGCTGGATTTGAAACTATAAATCTTCCCTTCAAATGCATTATTTTCACCGGCCTCACGCTGCGCTGACGTGAAATGAAGCCGAGCTGCTTCTGATTACGAGAGGAAATGCATTTATCAATCAGAAAGGCTTTTGTGTGTTTCGCCAAATAGCGGGCGGTATTATTGATGCACAATCAACACTTAAAAGACATTCGTAGTACTCACAGTGGCACATGACATGTTGTTGGCGTGTTTCCTTTCTGTTTTGTGTTCTCAAGGTAAGACTGCTCTGAATGGTGGGTGGCACTTCAGTTTCCTTACAGGAAGTGCTGACGTTAATGAATGGCAGTTTTTCCTCAGAGGAAAGAGTGGGTGACACATGCTAGCCGAATTAACATGCCAGCTTATTTTGAGACCCCAAAACCTGTGAGCAGGGGTTTAAATCCAGCACTTAAACGCTCTGTAATACCGTGGTTTGACTGTAGCGGGCCACGAGAGGACATCAAAGACGCAGATGACGTTTCGGGGCCAGTACAAGGGGGAGTTGTAGTGTTGTTTTTCTTCCCTGAAAGCTGGAATATAATGCACCTTGGCTCAGTGAAATTAATTGGAACATGTCAGCAGAGGAAGATGTCTGTTACTTAGATCATTTGGTCTCTTTACACACAGGCACACGCACAACTTTTCCCTGTTTTGAAGCTCGCGGCTGTGTGTCTGGGCGCTGCTGTGTATTCTTGGCGGAACAAACCCAGTGAGGGTTCTTTTTGTTGATTTGTCCTAAAGCAGAGACTTTTTCCAAGAGCTGATTGAGAGGTGCAGATGCTTTGAAGCTTTCCCCCGTTCAGAAATCAGTCCGCTCCAAGGATTTATCAGTTTGTTTGGCTGGCATTTATATCTAAAATATTCATTGCTTGGATAGAGTCGGGATATATGTGTGTACAGCGAGTCAGGCTGATTTGCTTTTAAGGCAACAGAGTGTTCAGTGGCAACTTCAATTCACCGGAGAAGTGAAAACAAAGCAGCCCTCCACATCATTTTGTTTTTGCCCTCTCTGGACCGGCAGCGAGAACCTTTTGCAGCTGGTTTGGGGAAAAAGGGTTTTGATTTATTTGTTTTTAGCCGTTGTGCAACGCTAGCTGGAACCTCTTGTCTCGGATTTTCATCCAGGCGTTATGAGCTCATAAATTTGCAATGAATCTGCACAGCGGGGTGAAGTTCTTCATTGCCAGTTATGTGTAAAGGGAGTTATGGGACTTGGTTTTACTTAACTTGCCATCCAGTTGTATTCTGTTTGGTATCTGAGAGCAAAAGCAAACAGTGCAAGTCAGAAATGGCTCGTTTATTTACTTTGCAATTAATCAAGTGTCTGGTGTTAGTGTGGCGTTGGATCGAATTATCCGAATTGGTGTTTTTGTGTGTCCGAGAGCGAATAGGAGAGAGGGACAGGAAAGAATTACTGGCAGCGCAGTTTGCAGTAAATTTATATTGGACAACAAAAAGCATGAGTGACTGTGAGAATAGCTTTGAAGACCGAGCAAAGGTTGTCATTCTTTTCCAAAAGAATGACGGTACAAATAAAAGAGAACGGCAACTGATAATCTTTGATGGATGAGCGAAGGTAAAAGTCAAGTGCATTTCTGTACGTGTGCGTGTGCTGCTTTATCCTCATAAACAAAGGCAGCAGACAAGCGGCAGGAACACGTTTGCAGTTCAAATATAAAACCACAGATTAAGTTTTGGAACGGCCCTCAGACACAAGCAACCAAACCATTTTATTTTGCACATGTTGTGTTTGTCAGAACTGTTTTGTTTTTTTCCCCTCCCCATTTATTTGGACTGTATTTTCCCCCCATCCTTGTTTTCTAAGACGATATGAAAATGTGAGTCATCCAGCTGAGATAATATCCCCCTTGTATCAATTCAGAAGGCTTTTCCTCTCAATTAGTACGACTCAGTTCCAGAAAACCAAGCCAACAGTGCTTCATAGTTTCTGTTATGGGAAGAGAAACACATTAGTGGACATTAAGTATGAGGATCATTTTGATCTACAATAAACATCAGCAGTAACTGCTTTAGTAAACCTCTCTGGTGGCATGAAGTAGCACTTTAGTCTCTATTGATGTACAGTGATTTTTGCCTATTATGGCTTTGGGTAATTTATGACGTCAGCCCACGGCCGGTATTAGCATGTGATTCTTTAATAACAAATTTAGAAAGAATATCTAAGTAACATTTGTCCCAGCTTTCAGTAACCACTTTAACTTTCAGTTTGTCTTTCAGTTTTGCAGTTTTTCAGCTCGTTTCGTTTAATTTGAGTCATAACACCTTCGGTTTGTGCAGTGTGGGCTCTATTGTGTGATGCACAGAGCTGCAGAGGTGATGGGTCAAGTTTCCTATGTGCAGGAACAAATTGACAAATTCTAGACAAAACCTATAGATGAAACTGTTTGTTGAAGCTTCTGCTTTAAAAGAGACAGCGTTTTAGCCCACACGTCTCAAGTGTGAGCAGCTTTTCACGGTATTAAAAAGAGTGAACGTGGAAAAAAAAAAAAAAAAAAAAAAAAGCAGGAGGGCAGAGAAGCTGAGAAGAAGCCAGGGAAGACTGATCCAGACAGTAAAATAAAGATGTCACATTTTTGTCTAGAGGTTTCTGCCAACATGTGGCTTCCTCATGTTCTGCCTCTTCAGGATACAACCAGCAGTGGGACCATCTCAGTCATGATGAAAAGCCAAACTTCATGTATTTGCATGGTTACACGTATGGATGAAAGGCGTGGCCGTTTAGATAAAGCAACTGCCTCGACCTTTTTTCAGCCACTTCATAAACACGAGCTACAGTTTATAGAGCATCCCACTGGTTCAGGTTGCTTTTAAAATGCGATTTTTGAGTTTCTTCAAAATCCGTGTCGATTTGCTCCCGAAAATCCTTCAAATATTCACGCGGGACCGGCTTCGGCGGTAACCCCGGAGTGCCAACTGAGACGCTAACCAGCCACGCCAAACAAGCTGTGTTGTTGTTTACAGCGCGTCACAGGGCACCCTTTGAACAACGGTCTCACATGTGACACTAATTTATGCTCTTTGGTTACAAATAGGTTCAGTTCACTGTGTACCGCAGACAGACGCATGTTAAAGGGACAGCCTGTTTAGCACCTCCGTGCACAGCTGTGGCTACAACGTTACAGTAAACCCCGTTCCAACATTTTGTTGTGAAGCACTTTGTGATATTTATCTTGAAAGGCACTATACAAATAAAATTTGACTTACTTGCCTACTTATGTTTTCTTCATTTTTTTTTAAAAAAAAAAATAGCAATTATTTAGAAAACACAAGTTCTCGAAAACTGATTTCTGCCCACATTTTTGTTTTCCCATAAATTTCTCTATAAATGCATCAGCTTCAAAACCCCCACATAGTGAAAGAACTTTTCAGTCTTGGGAAGATTTTTCATAAATTATCTTATTATGGTGACATGTCCAGTACAACTGGAATAGAGTCAAATCAGTTCAGTGGACTTTCCCTTTTTCATGCTTTTTTGTTAAAACGCTTGTCCTTGTGAAAAAAGTTAGCTTCCTCAGAAGCGCCCAAGTTTGACTCACTTCCTCCTTTTGGTCTCTTTCTTTCTTTCTTTCTTTTCTGACTCTCTGCCTCTCTCTCTCTCTCTCTCTCTCTGTCTGTCTCAGGTTTGTGGTGCTCCTTTTTAGAGTTTCCTGCTCTTACATGGTAACACAGAGCTGAAGGTAAGGTGGATTTTATTTATTTATTATTTTAAGCCGAAGTGAGGTTAGTGATGAGATACCAGTAACATATTACAGTGAGTTTCCTGTACATGGAGGAAAATGACAAAGGCAGAAACAGTGGTTTGCTTTCACAGTATATTTCAGGGCACGCCAGGGCATTTGTACATTGAGGTCTAAGGAAGCAGTTGCTTGGAAGCATTTTACTCTTGTTTTGGAGATGATAACTGAGGTGCTAATGATTGGCAAACAGTGCCTGGAGCCCCCCCACCTTAAAGATCTGTTAAAGAGACAAAAACACCAGTTTGTCCCCCAGTGTCATGTGGCAGCACAGCAAACACTGTTTTAAACTCCCATTATGTTCAGTGTGGGTCTATTTGTATGTTTTGTGAAATACAGGTTGGTGAAGAAAGAAAGTCCTACACCCACAATGGGTGTCACAAAAAGAGGTGGTAGAACAGTTTTGTGCTCTTCCTGTCGGCTCCTCCTCCAATCAGCTGATTTGCAGTTTTGGGCTGATGCTCTCTGCTGATTCCCTTACAGATAATAGGTTACTCACTTGAAAAGCACTTGAATGCCTTTTAAAGATCTGTTTTAATGCCTGCAGTTTTCTTTGACGCACACAATGTGAAAATGGTTTGTTTTAATGACTTTATCAACATTTCGCTTGTTTTTGAATAATAGCTGTAATCTGTATTCTTCAGTAAATAAGAAAAAAAATTTTATAAGGTCAAAGGATGAAGTCCAGGACACATTCAGAGCCATAATAGTACAGGAACATTAGAATGGGCTGAAAGGATTTGTGTCCACAGATTCAAATGCCAAATTGAGTGGAATTATCTTTCTGACCGCGTTTCACCTTCTTCCATGTACACATATAGTAGGTGAGCGAGCATGCACATGCACGGGAAAAGGTTTTTTTTTTTTTTGTTTTGTTTTTTTAAATAAAATAGTTTTCCAGCTGGCTCGTGGTTTGTTAGATGAATGGAGGTCACTTGTGGAAGTCATGGGATTATTTTTGTGCAGGGACGAGGCTACTGTTTTAACGCAATATCTATAGTTGCAGTTCTTTGTGAGGAAATGTGGACTAAAATTTGGAAAGTGGAAAGCAGCAGCAGGATGGAGAACGCCTCGTGTGTAATGCAGATGTGATTAAAGGCATAAGGTGCAGTGAAATAAAAAGACGGAGCCATAACAAAGATACAGACGATAAAGATTCCCTTCTGTGTTTTTATTTTTTTGTATGATGCAGTGTGTGTGTCTCTGTTTGTATTGTGCTGGACAATTACCTGCACATGGATATAAAAACTAAACATGTACTGTCAACTAGAACCACTGACACCACAAGCACCTACAAATATACACATGCGTACACAAACACTCACACACATACACCACAAACTTCCCGCGTACTCATATCTCTCAGTCTTTTACTGACAGTGACACTGCCAGTTTTGAGAAGGATGAGTGGGTGTGTTGACTGGAAACAAGCAGCAGTGACCCAATACAAAGCCCTGTCAACCAAGACATAACACTCAGTGTGGAGCTGTTGGCTCCACAGAGGAACGTGTTTAAGTCCTCAACATGTTCAGCGAAAGAGAAAGCAAAGCCAAGCAGGTCAGCCAAGCGGCCAGGATTTGCACTTGTAGAAGGGAAAACAGAGGCGTCTGTATTTTGTACATTTGGGCTCACTAAGTTCTAAATATAGTCGGTTCACGAACTCGCTCGGGAAAAAATACGTTTTGGTCATTTTGTTACGATAACCATCTTTTTAAAGCGATGTTTTAAAAACATCACTTGACTGACTCTTTAGTGAGGTTATTAAGTCGTTTATTTAAGAGATGTTCTTTCCCCAGGCGGGGGAGCTGGAGCCTATCCCAGCTGCCGTAGGGCGAGAGTCATGGTACAGCTTATGATATAATATTACAGTATACTCTGAAGGCCATTGTAAACTCATTATCATTATAAACTGGCTTTTAATTTAGGTGTTATGCTAGTTAAAAAAAAGAAGAATAAATAATCCCCACCATTCAAACTCTTTACTTTGCTGGAATGTGTCCGTGTGTCGCTCTGATTTCACATCAATCCAACATGAAAAACACCGACATTTGGAAGAACGTTCCTCACAGGTTATAGTTGTTGTTCTGATTTCTGCAGCCTTTGTAAAGGCAAGACACTTAGCGAACGGTAAAACGAAAGTGAAAGTTTCAAATTAAGTTGAAGTGAGGTGACCTGAAATGATCTATTTTTCTCATCAGGTTACATCCCTTTATTTACCGCTTTCATCTCTGCGCTCACTATATAATCTGCCCCTGTCTCAGCTATAGGGTGTTGAAGATGGCGGTGTGGATCCAGGCCCAGCAACTTCAGGGCGATGCCCTGCACCAGATGCAGTCTCTGTACGGTCAACACTTTCCGATTGAGGTGCGACATTATCTGTCCCAGTGGATAGAGAGCCAGCTCTGGTGAGTTTCTTTACTGCAAATATGAGAGTGCGAAGCTTGGACATTTTGGTTTGTTCTGTTCAGCATCTTAAAAAGTGTTGTTTTGTGTACGCGCATGTCCGCGTGTCAGGGATGCCATAGACCTGGAGAACCCGCAGGAGGAGTTTAAGGCCAAACGCCTGCTGGACAGTCTTATACAGGAGCTGCAGAACAAGGCTGAGCACCAGGTTGGGGAGGATGGCTTCCTACTTAAAATCAAACTGGGACACTATGCCAGCCAACTCAAGGTGAGGCTTTTATGAGAGCGCTACTGCAAACTTAGAAATGCTTCCTTTTTGAGTGCTTGGTTACCTGGCAATAACTAGTGAGCAATAGCTGTCCTGTTTTATTGAGAGGTTTTATTTTTCTTTGATTTCCAGTAAGACCAAGGTTTTTAAAACACACAAAAATCCAGTTGGTACACGTGTATTATATTGGTCATGAAAATATCTTTGAGAATCTGTTGCTACTGAAATGACAAACAGAAAGCGCAGATACGTGAGGTACTGGGAACGTCAAAAACAAGTAATTCAGAAACGGCTCTGAATGAATACTTTAAAGCAAACGCTTACTAAATCTCAGTATCACACTTAGCCAGACTCTAGCTTTGTTTTGAGAAAAACCTTAAAATTGTTTGCAATTTTTGGGACAAAAAGATAAGTAAGTGGCTGGAAGTCACAACTGTTCAACTTAACTGCCTCCCCTTACTGTAGTTCTCGGAAAGAGCACATATTGCACAAAATGTTTTAAGAACAGGTTGTATCCGCCGAGGGGGGGGGGAAAACAGGAGAGCTCAAGCGAAGGCCTCGGTAGCCAGCCAGCCCTGCTATTTATGATCGAACTCCCTCCTCGCAGATCTGTTCTTCTGTTTGTTTTCTCCCCTCCCTGAAAGCGGGAGGAAAAACAGGGAGAACGGGGCAGGCTGCGCAAATCGCACTGCAATCCTGAATTCCTACCACACTGTTTTCCAGTCCATGGCTGTGAGCACACATGTATTCATGTGGTTAAGAGTGACATGTTAAATATGTCACTTTTTTTTTTCTCTCGCTGCTATCCTTGGGATCCTTTCTTTCCTGCAAAAGTCAGAAAAATGCAGCTGTACAGCTGCTGTGAAGTGATGTTTTTCTCATCCTGTGCGATTCGAAATGAAAGCAGTTAAACTTAATTCCTTCACTTAAAACAGGAAACAACAAGAGTGTCACCAACAGTTTTGAACTGAAACAAGATTTTGTTACACTGTAACACACAGACCGCTTAACTGGGTGTATACTAATGAGTCATGTCTCTATATGAAGTGTTCTCATTAGGTTAATAGGTTTTGGTGTGCCTGCAGTGTTAGCTCCAGAACCTTTGATTCTGCTAAATTGGCGAGCCCTGTGTGCAGGAGCCGTTTCGCTCGTCAAGGGCTAACAGGCCTTAACGCAGCTCATGTGCTTCTTGTCTTTCAGAGCACGTATGACCGCTGTCCTCTGGAGTTGGTCCGATGTATCAAACACATCCTTTACACAGAGCAGAGGCTCGTCAGAGAGGCCACAAATGTAAGTAGGATTTGTCTGTGTGTGTCTGTGTGTGCGTGTGTGAGAGCGTCCAACCTACCAAAGTTACTCTTAAACGTTCATCAACGGTTCATCCAGGAGGTCACAAAAAGAACCGAGAACAACATGTAAAGAACTGCAGGCCTCACTTGCCTCAGTTGTGATCAGCGCTCATGATTCAACAATAAGAAATAAACTGGGCAAAAATGGCATCCTGGAGTTCCAAGGCAAAAACCACTGCTGACCAAAAAGAGCACAAAGGCTCGTGTCGCATTTGCCAAAAAACATCAAAAAGACTTTTGGGAAAAATAGTCTGTGGATCTGCGTCCTGTTATATCTGCCATAAAACGAACAGCATTTCATAAAAAGAACATCATACCAGCAGTCAAACGTGACTCGCTGTAATTGATGGAACCGTGAATTCTGCTCTCTACCAGAGAATCCTGGAAGAGAATGTCCGGCCATCAGTTCATGCCCCGAAGCACAAGCGCACCAGCAAGTTCACCTCTGAATGGCCCCAAAATAATAATAATAATAATAAAAAATGAAAGGAAACCTTCAGAGTGGCCTAGTCAAAGTCTGGATTTAAATCCATTTAAGGTCATGTCAAAGTATCTCAAACAGGCCAAATTCAGCACTCTTCTGCAAAGAAGAGTGAGACAACACACACACACACAATATAATATATAAGCTGTCACCTGAATGCACACCTGTGGCTTCGTAGCCTGCAAAACACAAACTGCATAATGGTGGCTGGTTGCAAAAGTGGGGAAACTGTTTTGCGTTTCCTGTGTTTTTATCCTGGAACGTCTGCCGATTCCTTTGGCTCATTATAAATATGATATCTTACCGCAGCCTATTCAGTCGTGCTTTAAAATGACCTTGAAAAACCAGACCGTTTGTGTTTCTCTGCTGTAACAATGCGATATAGAGAAAAGTCAAATATTTCATACTTTATAATATGCAGTGAGTTATAAAACCATAAAGCCAGCAGTGCGTAAAACATCTTTGAACTCCTGCGGTGAATTGATTTTCAGTCACAACATGCCTTTTCTGTTAGTGGAGTGACTTTTACCCTCTTTATTCTGAACCTTTAGGTATAATAATGCACTTTTTCAACCTCTTAAAGCGAGCTTGCACTCTGCCCGAGTATGCAAATTCATTTCTTCCTTATCTGTGTGCAGGGTTGCCACCTTGCTTGCGTTCACAGGGTATTTTTACAATTACGTAGTCCAGCTGCCGCGGTCTATGCAGGGGTCAGTGCATCGTGCTCATCGTGGTTTTATATCTGTGCTTTCTCTTCTAAGAAAATCCCATGTATCTCAGCTCTCAACTCACCAGCAGCCAGCCATTTCCCTTAACCACCATCATAAACAATTCAATAACAGATAATATACAGGCCATCTAGCATCCAGTGGAAACCAACCACCAATTACTGTTCCCAAACCCATTTCCTTCATCTCACTCAGTCGCCGTCTCTCAATCTCACATTTTAATTGACAGTCAAACTCTCCAGTGGGTGGGATGATGGACAGCATGTCTCAGAAATACCAACAGATCAACCAAGCTTTTGAGGAGCTTCGCCTGCTGACCCAGGACACTGAGAATGACCTCCGCAAGCTCCAGCACAACCAGGAGTACTTCATTATCCAGTACCAAGAAAGCATGCGCATCCAGGGTGAGACCAGAGGGCTATCATTGCACCGCAGTAATGAAAGAATCAATGCTGGACTGGCAGTAATGTGACAGAGCATAAGCAGATGCAGTTTTCCCAAACTTAGCCTATCACCTGCTGTAAATAACAAAACAACAGATTTTAATTGTCATTAAAGTCATTTTTCATCATACCTGTCACACTTTTCAGACATTTAGATTTGTTGCTGCATGGTTTTAATTCATTGTATAGTCAAAAAATATATAAAAGAACAGAATGATTAGTTTATCCCCTCAGTTGTTTGGTCAGCAGTTTGCTTAAAATAGACCAAAATGTAAATGCAGATGTGTCAGAAAAAAAAAACTATCTCTTTTAAAGTCTGAACTGTGCAAAAGGGGGACAGTAAATCATTTTTGCTCTGAGGGGACATGAATACTGTGTGTGCACACTTTAGAAACTGTTACTTCTCTTCTGCTCCCTCACTCTCTAACTTGTCCCCACCCCTTTTCAGCTCAGCTGGCCAGCCTGGCCACACTGCCCCCTGCTGACCGTCAGCTACGAGAGCCCGCCCTTCTCAGCAAGAAAAACACTGTGGAGGGATGGCTGACGAGAGAGGCCAACACACTACAGAAATACAGACTGGTGAGCTACACTTTTGTTCATACACATGTAGAGTGCATGATGAGGTGTGTGTGCCAATGTGCAAGTTAGACACTCAATAAAGACAAAGATAAAATTAAACCATCTTGGAATGGGATCATACAAACTGCAATGCCAGTGAGCTGCCAGATTACGCCCATCCTTGAGCCGGGCCTTGGTTTTGATTTAAACTATGCAGAAAATCTTGCACAGCTGACAGAAGTTCTCCATAGACAGATACATAGTTGCTGCTTCAGCTGTTGTCTCCAGGACATTTTGGCATCGTGAACATCACGCACATGCATAGACAAAGCAGTACCAGCTTTAAGTAAATATAGGTAAACTCCACAGTATTTTCAGTAGTCACGGGTCACACCACACCCATCATAAATTCGGCCTTCACTTTCATTTCAGTTACACCCCTGTAAAGTTTCGTGACTGCACCTTGTACCGTTTCAATCACAGTCACATCCAGACAGACAGACAGAATGAACAACAGTTCTTAGCGACTTTTGTGGTAGTTACAAAAATTGCACTCACTACATTAAGTGTCTCCGTAACCACAGTTTGCCCCGATGATGCGCACATGTGCGCACACACACACACGCGGAGACTCACAACAATACAGGCCTTGCAGCTGGCCAAAACGTGGTTCTGATGGTGCGCATGTTTCTTGTTTGCTTGTGCGCAGGACCTGGCAGAGAAGCACCAGAAAACACTGCAGCTGTTGAGGAAGCAGCAGACCATCATTCTAGATGACGAGCTGATCCAGTGGAAGAGACGGCAACAGCTGGCAGGCAACGGGGGACCGCCGGAGGGAGGCCTGGACATCCTTCAGTCCTGGTGAGTTTTTTTTTCACCTCCCACCAAGATCACAGCAACCAGACTCTCTCACAAAGCAAAAGGTCACCGGTTTAAAAGCTTGCATTGGAGTGGGCCTGCTTTTTTTTTTCCCCCAAGTTTATTATCAAGCATAGGCTGTCTCACATCTTCCTTTTTTGCATGAACCTACAGTCAGAGATCACTGATTCCCTTTGCATTTTTTGAAGGCCTCATTTATTCAGCCAGATCTTAAAGTGTTAGTAACGTCAACTACTTAAATTCTGTCTAATATCATTAAGCTTGACTTTCAGCAGCTCTTATTAAAATAATGCTGAACTATAATACTTCTGACACTGGTCATGTTGATCTTTAAGTATTATTCTTTCTTGTGTGTCTCTTTGTGTCTGTGTGGCTGGATTGGTGCCAGGTGCGAGAAGCTCGCAGAAACAATTTGGCAAAACAGGCAACAGATTCGGAGGGCAGAGCATTTAAGACAACAGCTGCCTATCCCTGGGCCTATTGAAGAGCTCCTCAACGAACTCAACAGTACTATCACAGATATCATTTCAACACTGGTCACCAGGTGTGTATTTTAAGTATCTCTGCACATCTGCACGTCTTGGCATGTTTCCGTGTTGTCTGCATTTTTTTTTATTATTTTTTTTGGCAGATTTTATGCAAGCATGTGTGCATTGGTTGCATGCCTATAATCCTTCACTCTGCATATCCAAATATGCACACAAACGGACATCAGTGAGGGGCCTTAAATCTCACATTAACCTTATCTAAAAAAAGATTCATTCATTTAGTGAATGCAGGTGCGTGTAGGCGCTGGGTGGGTGGTTTTTGTACATTGAGGAATTGCCCTTTTTTGCACTGTGTTGGCCTTTGTGCAGGCCTACTTACACAGCTAGTATTGTGGTCAATAGAGTGAGAGATACAATCTATTTTTTTTTGTTTGTTTGTTTCTGCACTTACTGTGTGAGTGATAAAGTTTGTAGAAATTACCAGCTAAAACAAGTTCTGCGTGTATTACAGTAAGTGTTAGAGTCTGGGTGCTAAAGGGAATTTTCCATGATGGTCAATAATTACTCTTAAATAGACAGGTAATTACTGTATATTAAATGGCTATTACAGAGGGGAAAAAATTCAAAGTGGGGTTTCATGTACTGTACCTTAAAACTTAGATTAGATTTAGGATTTGGGTCAATATAATAAAGAATAAAGACTGTAGGGGCAGTGCTTTGAGAATTAATATGTTGCATTTCATAAACGTCAAAGGAAGAGGAGAGAGGGAGCCCAAGAAGGAGAATAAAGGGGAGATGAGAAAGATTAATGACCCAGAGACAAAGAATGGAATTTGAATGCAACTAAACAGATATGCAGAGACAGCATCTATACATTGTTCAAGAGCTTAAAGGAAACATTACATGCGTTACATTTTATGGACTTTAAAGGGGGGAGGAGAGAGGGAGCCCAGGAAGGAGAATAAAGGGGAGATGAAAAAGAGTGATGACCCAGAGACAAAGAATAGAAATTGAATGCAACTAAACAGGTATGCGGAGACAAAGACCATGCAGTGTTCAAGAGCTGAAAGGAAAGCAAGAGCGCAGGCAGCTTGTTTTAGTCCATTATTTTAGGCCCCAAATGCACACATGCCAGGGTCGTTTAGCCATCCAGCATCTCTGAACAAGAAGTATTCTGAAGTTTCTGACAGTGTCCTTTCTCACTTTCCCAGTAGATTCCCTGCAGGGACCCATAACACACTAAGAAGTCATGTCATTGTCACAGCGATTTTTGACTGGCCACAGACAAGTCTGAAACCAGACAGTAATGCACTTCTATCAAGCACAGTACAAATGCAGGTTGTGTTTTCCCCCCCCCCCCTCTCTTTAGTCCCTAGAATCCCCAGGAGGTTTCACACTGGCAATTGCAAAGTGTTGTCTTCTCATAACCACTTAGTTCAGCAGTATTTGTTTGCTTTCGAGCTCCCTCTGAGCCTACAGGATTAATCATTAGGCCGATTCTGCTGTTATCTCGCTTCTTGGTCTCTTTTATGTTAATGTGGAAATCAGAAAAACAGCTACGCTGCATACAATAAAAGCACCAACACTTTGAGGAGAAAGTAATTGTTAACCCTGTCGGTTAACTGGAAAGCGATTACTTGCGTGACCTTCCAGTGGTGTTCAAGGCAGCAGTGAAGGTCATTTTGAAAGGTTAATGTTCTCAAGCCTGCAGGTCATGAAAGCATAAAGAATCCCTTTGGAGTTTTCACGAGCAAAACAAAACACTTTAATGTTCATAAAACATTTTCCCTCCTTTTATATGCTTTAAAAAGCTGTTCGTAAACAATTAATGCAGTAGAGCCTGCACGTATGCAGCAACACCTGAGTTTGCAAAGTTACTCATCTCCTAATATTTGTGCAACTGTAGCTTTCACTAAAGTTCACTAAACTATAGCGATACCGCTCGTTCTAGCTTTTGATTTGTGGAGATTACATTGGACATTGACATGTTTATATAGTTAGCGTGTTCTTCCCTGCTTGTTTTCTCTGTGTGCTTCGGTTTGAAGTTATAGGTTTGATTTAGGCAAACTGGTTAACTGGCAGCTGGTACGGACATGACCGTGAATGCTTGCCAGTCTATCTGTTAGCTCTGTAATGGACCGGTAACCTGTCCAGGATTTACCCTGCGCCTAGGCTTGTGTCAAAATACACTGTTATTGCTATTTAAAAAAAAACACGTTTCGAGCTCGTGGTCATGCTGCTTCGGTAGACGTACCGGCTTCCGAGTTCCGTCTCAGCTCAGACTAATCATTAGGTTGTGTCTGCTGTTGCCTCACTTTTAAGTTATTGTGTAAATAATAAAACGGACAGTAAAAGCAGAAGAACAGTTTCATAAGAAGGTAATTGCCAAACCTGTTGGTGAACTGAACAGTGATTGCCCATGTGACCTTCCATTAGAGTGCATGGATACAAATAAGGTCATTTTCACCTGTGTCACCTTGTGAAGTTTGATTAGTTTGCAACATTTAACTACAAATACTTCTAACATGTTATACATTATAAAACATTCGTACTCTCTTTTTTTATGCTATGGCCCCAGGTGTATAAAATCAAGCACCTTGGCATGCAGACTGCTTCTACAAACATTTGTGAAAGAATGGGTCGCTCTCAGGAGCTCAGTGACTTCCAGTGTGGTACCGTGATGCCACCTGTGCAGCACCCTACTAAAAATTCCACAGTCAGCTGTTAGTGGGATTATAACAAAGTGAAAGGGATTGGGAATGACAGTGGTAGGCCACGTAAAATCACAGAGCGGGCTCAGTGAATGCTGAGGCGCGTAGCGCGCAGAGGTCACCAACTTCCTGCAGAGTCAATCCCTACAGACCTTCAAACTTCACGTGACCTTCAGATTAGTTCAAGAACAGTGCGTAGAGAGCTTCATGGAATGGGCAGCTGCATCCAAGCCTTACATCACCAAGCGCAGTGCAAAGCGTCAGATGCGGTGGTGTAGGAGAACGGTACTTGTCTGACTGCATTGTGCCAGGTGTTTGGTGGTGGGAGGAATTACGGTGTGGGGCTGTTTTTCAGGAATTGGACCAGTGAAAGGAACTCTTAATGCTTCAGCATACCGAGACATTTTGGACAATTTCATGCTTCCAACTTTGTGGGAGCAGTTTGGGGATGGCCCCTTCCTGTTCCAACATGACTGCACACCAGTGCACAAAGCAGCTCCATAAAGACGTGGATGAGTGAGTTTGGTGTGGAAGAACTTGACTGACCTGCACAGAGTCCTGACCTCAACCCAGTAGAACGCCTTTGGGATGAATTTGAGCGGCGACTGTGAGCGAGCCTTCTTGTTCAACATCAGTGTGTGACCTCACAAATGCTCTTCTGGAAAAAGCCTTCTCAGAAGAGTTGAAGCTGTTATAGCTGCAAAGGGTGGGCCGACATCATGTTAAACCCTATGGATTAAGAATGGGATGTCACTCAAATTCATATGTGTGTGAAGGCAGACGAGCGAATACCTTTGGCAACATACTGTAGTGTATTTGCAGTACCCCAAGATTTGCTCACGTATGCAGCTGGTTGTTCATGCAACTCATACTCCCAGAATGCATCAAAATGAGCTGTTATAACTATTGGATACCCCGTTAAGAAAATGGATGGCTAGATGGATCTCACTGCAAGATGTACACATAATGCCTAAATTAGGTATCTAGTCATCTTCACTTTGTTTACGCTTTTACTGAAACTGTCGCTCTTCTCTTTGCAGCACCTTCATCATTGAGAAACAGCCGCCACAGGTGCTGAAAACCCAAACAAAGTTTGCTGCTACAGTGCGCCTCCTAGTGGGTGGGAAGTTGAACGTGCATATGAACCCTCCACAGGTCAAAGCCACCATCATTAGTGAACAGCAAGCCAAGGCCCTGCTGAAAAACGAGAACACGAGAAAGTAAGTCTGGCGCACGGGTCACGTCTGTGAGTATTTGAAAACAGAAGGAACAGAGAAATTTATGAGGACATTCCGGAGATTCTGGCACTTCTGACTTCTACTTTCAACATATCAGCTGTCATTTTTACTCTTTTTTTTTTTTTTTTATATGCACAACCTTTAGTATTCAAACTTCCTTCAGAGATGATACTACAATGAGTTCACATGGCGCCACTGAAATAAGATGGTTTGGTTTTCTTCAGGGATTACTGGATCCCACGATGAACTCTGGTCTAATGTGTTTGGAGACCTCACCACAGAGACATGGCTGGAACTCGAACAATGTCTAAGAGGAATCTATGGTGTGGACACGGAATCCGCGTTTAGCCTGTTCCACAGTCTTGTTCCACATTCCTCCTAACTAATAGAAACCTTACAAGACTCTAGGTCTGCCAGGCAGCTAGTGGGAAAGAGGGTGAGCAATTCTACAGCTTAGCCATCATCTGCTGTGTTTCATCTAAACCACTTGTCCACAGACTTTTGCCACAACCTGCCTCTAAAGTATGTGACAAAAGAGGGGAATAAGTAATTCCATGTGTTTTAAAATTAATAAACCATACAGTAGTATGCGCATATCAGCAAGTTAGTATGTATTCAGTGAGAAGTGAATGAATCTAAAACAAAAAAAATCCAACATACCTCGGTCAGTCAGCCAGCCGGAGGATGAGAGAGAGAGAGAAAGCGAGAGTAAGATGATCTTGCCAGGCAGCTTAAGCTCAGCTTGCTCAGGTGTGGTCTCTAACCAGATCATCGACACCGATTTCCTGGAAGAAACTGAAACGCACACACAGGCAGCAAGAGCACAGCTCTGAACCCCGCCACGCTACTGTTTGATGTTTACTATCAAGAGACGATTGAGATGGTGTTAGTTAAACGTCCCAATTATACAGGCAATGAGTGCGGCCCGCCCCGCCCCGCCCCGCAGCGTAAAAAGCTCCAGCTGTGTAAACATGCATCCGAAGATAACGTCTAACGTTTTTTTTTTTTTTTTTTTTTTTAAATAAAAAAAATAAATAAATAAATAAATTAAAAAAAAAAAAAAAAACATCTAACGTTTTTGTCTCTGTGCTTCAGTGACAGCAGCGGTGAAATTCTTAACAATAACTGTGTGATGGAGTACCACCAGACTACAGGCACTCTCAGCGCCCACTTCAGGAACATGGTGAGTAGGAGCTAGAAGGGAAGATTGAAGTAAATTACCCTCGTTCCTTCGAAACTGCAAAAAGTCTCTTAGCGCTTAATCTAAAATGATGGTGTCTTGTTATTTACATATACAAATAATTAACCAAATGGACGTGAATATGTTTTTGTCTTGGATGTATACAGGAGAGTTGCTCATCCAGTTATATAAGAGAAGCGATTGCCAAGCATTATGTCCTGTATAATGGTTGTTTTTTTCAATATTTATATATATATAAATAATTCTAGAAATTGTCACAGTATTTTTTTTTTTCTAAAATTGGGGATCTAGTCAGATTTAAAGAATCACTGTCTGTGGAGTGTAGATGGCAACTTAGTAGTGCTTTGGAGGATTGGTCTGCAGCTTCATTGAAGTTCCTCTCTTCATCACTAATGTTGCTAGTAACAATCTCCAGAACCCCCTATCAATTATTCACACATCATCCCTGTAGTCTGGCTCAAAGGGATTTGCATGCATGTGCTGTTTGTGTGTGTGTGTGTGTGTGTGTGTGTGTGATGCTTACACTGATAACTCTAGCACATATTCTTACACGTCGTCTGTCGTGCAGTCTTTAAAGAGGATCAAGCGATCGGACAGACGAGGAGCGGAATCGGTCACAGAAGAGAAGTTCACCATTCTGTTTGAGTCCCAGTTTAGCGTCGGAAGCAATGAGCTTGTCTTTCAAGTGAAGGTGGGTGCAATTCAGTGCTTTCTTTTTGTGTCCCAGTCGTTTTTATCGTGTATAGAAGGGTCTCATTTTGCAGTGTGCGTACGATTTGATGTTGCAGTATTCCTGTAATGCTTGCCTTGTTTCTCTGAACAGACACTATCGCTTCCTGTAGTGGTGATTGTTCATGGTAGCCAAGACAATAATGCCACTGCGACTGTATTGTGGGACAACGCTTTTGCAGAGCCGGTACGTAAACGTTTGTGTGCGTGACTTGGAGACGCAGTAGTTGACTGTGTTTTTAATGTTTCAAGAGATATCCGTCGCATGCAATGCAAACTTTTCTGGAGCAAACATTAAATAATTATTGCGCTTAGTGATGTTTTTGCAATGAGACACCCAAAGCATTGCCCAGAATCAAATATTTCTCCTTTTGTTTAAATAGTTCAGCCCAAACAACATAATTAATAGTTCTGTAAATGTAGTGTAAGGTGGGCTGAAAAATTCTTAAAGTGTGGAAATTTATGCAGAGATGACAAAAATAAAATACAGCAGCGCCTGTTTATCTTTTGTGTTTGCGCGTTTTATCTGATGATCTATGTTGTCTGCAGGGGCGGGTGCCTTTCCTCGTGCCAGATAAGGTACTTTGGCCTCAGCTGTGTGACGTCATCAACATGAAGTACAAGGCAGAGGTGCAAAGTAATCGAGGTCTGTCCGAGGAGAACTTGGTATTCCTGGCTCAGAAAGCCTTCAGCAGCTCCAGCAACAACCCTGATGACTACCGGAGCATGACTATGACCTGGTCACAGTTTAACAGGGTTAGAGGGAGCCCCTTCCTTACTCCAGATCCTCTCTGCCTCTTTATCGACACATACATACTGCTTATATAAAGAGCATTCCATATATCTGCTCTATCTCTGAAGTGTAGATTTCTGTCATGCGGCCCCGGGAGATGGTTTTCTTCCTCGTGCATTTTTAAAAAGCCCGCAGGCAAATTTCAGATAGTCATTTGAACTACATGCCTGTTCATTGTTGTTCTTCATCAAGGGATTTACTATTACTATGTTATTTATGCATAGAAATATTTCTTGCTCCATTTCTAGCATCTCAATAGGTCTACTGTGTGGTTGACTTAATTTAGAAGGCCTCTTTGTAACCTCCAGTTAGGTTTAACAGTATTTTCTTTAATTCAAGGGGCATAACAAAAATATGTCATTAACTTTTATAGAAAAAAAATGGGGGACTATGTGTTAAACAGGTATTGCACAACCTTTGTCAGACCCCATGAATTAAAAAGGAAAAAGTCTGCACTTCACTCAAATCTTGATTGTTTGATTTAAAATCCACTAAGTAAAATTTAAAAAATGAACTAATTGTAGGTCTCAACTTAATGGGCTTGTTTGTCCAAAGAGAAAAAATGCTGAAAGCTTTATTTTCTGGCTCTAAGCAGCCTGTGATTCAGAAAATGCACTCAGATCAACCACAGGCCACGAGTTTTATTAGATTACAGGAACATTAAATTTTAATGACTTCACAGATGTGAGTATAGGTTATAATACACAGAACTGAGACGTTCACATATACAGCTGCACACATATTTAAAGCATAAATGTAACCGTCTTTACTGTCAGCGGCTGGGGAAATATTCTTCCTCTATTATTCCAAATTAAATGAGCATGAGGTCGTCTAAAAACATTTTAACAGTTGTCAATTCTGTGTGTTTAAAAAAAATTTTTTAAAAATCCCCCAAACCATACCCCTTTACAGGAAAGCTTGCCTGGGAGGAACTTCACATTTTGGCAGTGGTTTGATGGTGTGATGGAACTCACGAAAAAGCATCTGAAACCACACTGGAATGATGGGTAAGGAAACTGCTGAGTTTTTTTTTTTTCTTCTTCTTCTTCTTCTTTTTTTTTTTTTAGTTTTGAATATTTGGCCGAAAGATATAAATGAAGAGCATAAGGGATAAGAGGAAGGCACGAGTTCGCTTTTTCTATAAATGTCTCTTCTTTTTTTTAGAGCCATCCTGGGCTTTGTGAACAAGCAGCAGGCTCAGGATATGCTGATGTCTAAACCCAATGGTACCTTCCTTCTGCGCTTTAGTGATTCTGAGATTGGGGGAATTACAATTGCCTGGGTGGCAGAAAATCCTAACAAAGCAGGTACAGCATGCGAAACAGAAAGTTTTACATCATTTTTTTTTTTTTTTTTTTTTGGACATAATGTTTTTTTGCCTCTTCCTAGCATGCACAGAAGCCACGGAGAAATGCAGGAATCCCCTTCAATTTTTTCTTTTTGTTCTTTTTGTTTTTTTCCAGGTGAAAGAATGGTTTGGAACCTCATGCCCTACACAACCAAAGATTTTACCATTCGCTCTCTGGCTGACCGCATTAGTGATCTCAATCACCTTCTGTTCCTCTACCCTGACAGACCCAAGGATGAGGTTTTCTCCAAATACTACACTCCGCCTCTCTGTAAGCGTCCTTCTGAGTGCATAAGCAGCTGTTACTTTCAAAGTTTAATCTCACAGCTGCAAAGCCTTCATTATTGAATGATGATCACTGCTTACTTGTTCTGTCTCCCTCTGCTTGTTTGCTTTAAAGCTAAAGCAGTTGACGGTTACGTGAAGCCGCAGATCAAACAAGTGGTGCCTGAGTGAGTATCCAGCTTCCTGTTCTCTCCTTTTCTCCCCTTCTTCTTCCATTCCTGTGCTTCCTCTCCCTTCTTTTCTCATTGCCATCCACCCAGTATTCTCTAAAGCACAATTTAGACTTAATCGCAAAATACTGGACCATGAATTCAGATCAGCTATTAGTTAGCTGTTACAGTTGGAGGAGGCCAATTAAGCAAGGCCTGGGTTACTGCACGCGCTCGCCTTCCACTGATCATAAGAGTTAGGCTTGTTAGTTAGCGAGGCACGCTCGCTGCCTTTCTCCACAGTTGGTTCACCTGCAGATAGAGAAATCGGCCATAATTATGTAGGAAGGCCTGGAAATCACGCTCAGGGTAGTTGCTTAGGCAACTGCTGAACACAGGCTCATCTGCTTTTTTCCCGTGTGCTTGTGCATGTGTGTGTGTGTGTGGATCGAGAGATCAGTAGATGGATATTCGTTGATGCATGCATACTGTAGTTATGACCAAAATTGGGTAATTTGTGTGTGTTTGCAGGTTTACCACAGCCAATCCCGACCCAGCAAGCGGGAACCCAACTTATATGGATCAAGGTGCCTCTCCAGCACCTGTCAGTCACCCACACACCTACGGCATATATCCATCTATGTGAGTTTGACTATGTGCTGCTTCTTTTTTTGTGTGCGCAAGGAGTTTATTGTAACTCCTGCTGGTTTATTGCCGTTACACTGACAGCTTGTGTGAGTGGCTTCTCTCTGTTTCCTGTGGCAGGGGTGACTCTATGTTGGACACGGATGGAGACTTTGACCTAGACGACACCATGGACGTAGCAAGACACGTAGAGGAGCTTCTTCGGCGGCCCGTCGAGAGCCAGTGGAGTGGCCAGCAGTCATGACCCTTGACCCTTTAACTTGCAACAAAACCAAATGAGCCCTGCCTGGCAACTTGCCCTCCTTACATTGATATGGTTTAATTCCATTGGTTTCTCTTTTTTCATATTGCTATAATGTGAAATGTTTATAATGGTTGTGATTTTTTTTTTTTTTTTTTTTTTTTTCTTTTCACCATGGAAAAACCCATGTAAGTGACTTATTTTTTTTTTTTTTTTTTAAAAATTGTTTTGTAAAAGAAATTATAAAAAAAAACCTCTAATGTTACAATATTATGAAAAAGAAGTAATGGTCACTCACATAGTGCATGCATTTTCACTTGATTTTAAACTGATTTTAAAAAAATATGCTACTGTATGAAGTTATTTTAGAAGCTGAATGCTTTTATTTTATATTACCTTCTTTGTAAATGGGTTAATAGTATTTTATTAGTGACATTGAACTTGCCCTTTGACAAAAAAAGAAACTTTTTTTTGGAAAAGTTTTGATTTTGCTCCTTATAACATAATCCGAGTCACTGCTCTGGAAGAGTTACAGTCATTTTTATTTTTCCAAACCCATATACACTAACCTAAAGGCAGAGTGACTCTTTGCTCACTGCAACTGACAGCACACACGCTTCAAAGATACACATGCACAAGTTTAGGGTATATTTGTTTCCGATTTGTTCACCAGCTGAAAGGAGGGGAGAATTAAGTACCTCCCTTTCTCTCACAGGGCTACTTTTCTTCTGTTTGTACCTGAAATGCAAATCTGAGCATCCACCCAGTGCTCCCTGCTTGTCCTCTCAGGTCCCTCTGTGCCCCTCATCAGTGCTACCTCGCATTATTCCACTGATACTCTTTGTTATTGGTTCTGTTGCTGTTTCGGCACCACTTTCACACCAGTAGGTACGGTCAGAGGATTTTGTTCTTTTAATTTGCGTTACTTTGTGTGAATATGACCCCTTGCTGCGAGGCTAACTCCGTTGGCTGTTTTTATGCTTGAAGCCGCTCACCTGGAAAACACCGGAATCATGAAGTCTCACATCTTGATTGTTAATGCCTGAATATTTGGGGCTGTTTTGGCTCTCTTGTGACTTTTCTGCCTTTCAGTGCATTTTATTTTTTCCCTGTAGCTGCATTATGACACTGTGGCAAAATGAGCACGTGCATGTTACTGTGTGACAACATGACTGCTCCAGCAGCAGAAGTTACAAAGCATATACGGATGGGTGCAGACTTTGGATGCTTGCACATACTCACAAGCTGCTGGGCCATGTTTTAGAGTTCTAGGATGTTGAATTGTGTCAGTTTGTTTCCTCGTCTGACTTTTGGTTTTGGTTAATTTTATAATTTTCCTTATGCACCCCCCCCCCCCCTTCACATGGAAAATAATTGTCTTGCATCTCAGGAATGAATCACTTTGCTTAGCCAATGTACAAGCCAAAAAGATGTATACAGAATATATGAATTTATTTTCTCTATGGTAATTCTATTTTATTATTATTATTGTTTCTCTGGCACTCCCAAATTGAATGTAACCCGTTGCATGACCCTAAGGATTTGCGTACCATACTCTCTCAGTCAGATAAAAAAAAAAAAAAAAAGTCCCCCATGACGATAAGTAGCAGCTGAAACAGGACACATGGCAACTGGAAATCAGAGATGTAGTTCTGTGTTTGTCCAATAGACACAACAGTATTTGAGATATTTCTTTTACTTTTTTTTTTTTTTTTAATCTGTTTTTCTTTTGCATCACTTTCTTTCTTGTTTTAGAAATCTCAAGCTACAAGGACAGTCTTGTGATATATCCCTCATTATCATCATTTTTGAGCTTTATTCCATTGTAGTCCATGTATTTTTTAATGATATAGGTGGCGTTGTGTATTGTTTTCTGTACGTACCATGTTTGTGCTTTGGGTTTATGACTTGGAGGTTTTCCAAGAGAAACAGCTGTTGAGTTGAAAAGAAGAAAATAAAGTTTTATAAATAATTTGAATTCAATCTGTAGGAAATCTGTATGTTTTGATATTAGATGTCTTGTGCTAGAAAATACATTTTCTATGTGCAGATATCTGTACTATTCTACAGTACAACATTATATCACAGCATTCAGTTCTATTCAATGTTATTTATATAGCACCAAAACACAAGAGTCCCTTGAAGGTGGTTTATAGAATAGAACAGAATGAATGTCATTATACAGAATGTACGATGAGATGAGGATAGTGTAAAATTCTATAATAATAGAGGAAAACCCCACCAGTCAGATGACCCCTGTGAGTAAGAACAGCAGAAGAAGATGGATGGCTTAAAAGAGGTGAGTGAAGAAGAAACACTCAGTGCAGCCTAGGCCTATTAAAAGTAGAGAAGGTGTCCCGAATCCAAACTGGGAGCTGGTTCCCCAGAAGAGGGTCCTGAAAGCTGAAGGGTGTGGGGGGGGGGGGGGGG
>JAVDPK010002018.1:386645-418785 GCA_034780415.1 Cichlasoma orientale
CACACACACACACACACACACACACACACACACACACACACACACACACACACACACACACACACACACACAGAATTCAATCGTGCCTAGTAATCGAAAAGAGCAGAAACGAACAGCAGTAGGTAAGGAGGTAAGGCTAGTGCAAATATATATTAAAACCTGCTTTTTCACTGACTCAGTCATTCTTAGGTTTGGTCTGCAAGATGGAGAGCTCTGTCTTCACGTTTGCATCATTTATTCATCTATTTCTGCTCCTGCTCCCCAGGGTGGACTGGTAGGCTTATCTCTGCGACTGAAATTTGAACATGGGGAGAAACTGAAGAGCAGAGTGAATGGTGTGAAGGATGATTGAGTATGTATGCATAAATTGTGTGGTAATTTTCCATCAAATTGGCAACAATACGCAGTGACAGTGGTGCTTATAAATGAGCTTTCGTATAAAATGCTATACAGATGGAGATTTCTAACAGTTATACGTGACAGAAGACTGAACCCTCAGCGTCAGCTTCCTGTGAGGACGCAATAAGATGAGAGAAAGCTAATATTATAAGATAAGACCAGAGATTTGCAAGAGGAAGGAAGTGATTCAAGATCTGACCATCTGACCTTGAATGGATTTGCATGAGGGCATACCAGAGCTAGTATTACATCACATCATAGATATTATTAAAGCTTCATTATTAGAAACAAAATTCTCCTACAGGAAAAAAGAAATATGGATCAGTGAATGCTGTACTGTTGCACCTTTGTGGTCATATTTTACCACAGAAAAACTATGATTATGCCAGATTGAATTGTGCCATTCAGGCTTACACAGTAACACAGGGAAATTGGCTAATTCTTCACAAAAATGAGATCTACCATTCTGATTGATTGTTGTACACAAATATGAAATCAGAAAAAAATTCCGATACCCATCCATCCATTTGCTTCCTCTTATCCAATGTGGGGTGACATGGGGCCCGGAGCCTAGCTGTCATACGGTGCGAGGCAGGGTACACCCGGGATGAGTCGCTAATCTGTCGCAGAGCTAACAAATAGAGACAGACAACCATTCATGCTCACATTCACGCCCATGGCAATTTAGAATCACCCATTAGCCTAACCGCGTGCATCTCTTTGGACAGTGGGAGGAGAACATGCAAACGCCACACAGAAAGGCCCCAGACTGCATTCGGTACTAACCACTGTATTACTGTATTTTATTCACGTGGACTCGCGTGAATAACGAACCAGGCAGCACTTGAGTTGATTGCTGTTAAATGATATGGTATTACTCGCTTACAGTTTGCATTTAACTTAAGTGGTACAAGGTTCGACTTAAAGCTGTGAACCCTGATTGGTTTCAGGAGACCTATAGCGCCATTATGCTGTCTGGTTTCTGTTTTTTGTTTCTTCTTGTCAGTGCGGATGCTGGTGAGCTCGAATTCTGCGTACCTGTTTCGCTTGATTTTTATTTATTTATTTATTTTAAAGTTTGTTTTTCCTCTTCAAGGTTTTCGCCATGTCGAGACCTAGCCAACCACAAACCTCAGGATATTTATAGTTTTTATAATCGTGGGCTTGATCTTATGGTAATCCATGCTGAACGCTGAACTGCACAAAGTGTATTTTTCTGCTTCTAAGTCGTTAACAGCAGAGCAGCTTGCTTTGTTTCCAGGCCGGAGTCGAAAAACTTTGGAGATCCTTTGAGCTGTTGTCACGATCAGTTAAAAATGCAATTAGTTTCATCAAACATATATTCTCAGGCTTCAGCCTTTACATTGCATCTTGTGCTTATTGGCAAAGTGCAGCATGCTAACTTAAGATAATGAGCACGGAATACAATAAAACTAATTGTGTGAAAATCACTGTGTGCACAATACCAAGCTGCCTTCAGCTTTTGGAGCACTCTCACTGCACTGCACTGCTTTTTTTTTTTTTTTTAATCTAAACCGTGGCGCTCAATGCATTGCAAAAGTGTTATGCAAATTGCACAAAGCATTATGCAAAACCCATACTGAAAGCAAGACACAGCAATATTTTGGGTGCTGAAAACTTGTGTGATCTGATTCCTATCTGCTAACTGTGTAACCGCTGTGTTCACTGTAATGAAATTAACTTCTGTAACCGTCAGTGACACATTTAAGCTTTGTGGTCAGTGATTGAAGTAGCACAGCACTGATAAACATTATTGGCTACAATCTAAAGGCCTGTTGTCAGCTGAGCTATGTGTTATGGTTTCTTATGGTTGTGGCTGATGATAGCCACTAGTACAGAGAGTATGCCAAGGATTCACAGATGGTCCCATTTTTCTTTTTCTCTGGCACAGATTACATAGGAACCGTGAATTTTGGGCTTTGACTATAAGAGCTGAAGGGTCATATCACTGGAAGGAGATTTGATGCAAAATTTAATTGTCTTGTGTGATTCAATTGTTGACCCTTTCTGACAACTTATGTTTGTGTCTCTGTGTCTCAAACGGTCCAGGAAGCATTTAGTGCTTCGTAGAATTGACCACAGTTGCAGTGTCTGCCCATTCGTTCTTAAACTGCATCACCTGCACAAGCTGAACATTAGCTGGAACCAGATTTACTTCAAACGTCTCACACTAGACTTTACCTCTCAGTAATTCTGTTGTTTGTTCCAAATTTTGCACTTATGCTCCTTCGACCATACGCCTGCTTTATTTTAAAGATGTTAAGGAGGCTCTGTCTTTTGCTGGTGTCCTCAGTGATGCTGCCTGCGACCTAGTATGCATTGCCACAGGGTGTCTTTCTGCAGGTTACAGTGCAAGCGCAGACATGTGACTCAAACATTCCACTGATGTTCTGAACACACACACACACACACACACACACACACACACACACACACACACACACACACACACACACACACACATTTTGCACTCCATAACTGGTTTTTTGTGTTTTGAGCTCTATCTGTTCTTTACATGGTCTATGCACTATATGTCTGCATACTGTTATATATGTGCGTACTGTGTTTGTACTGGTAGTACTGACAAAGTTTGGGATTGGAGGACTAGGTTCAGGGGTATCGTGCAATCCCAGCTTTCTGTTTGCACTGGACTTCTGGTCTGTCTGCCCAAAGCTGCTGAATATACTGTGCATTGGTTTGTATATTTATATTTTCTCTAAAAAGTACACAGTTTGTGTGTGCAAAGGGAACAGATAGGGCTTTGCTGTGACTTTGGAGTAAAGGATTATATGCGTGTTCTTTTCATTGCGTGTGTAGGGTTCCTGAGAGAGATAGATCCGGACTTTACAGTGTGAAACATGATACTATGCAGTGAGCTCTTCCTGGAGCTGGGAAAATAATAGAGGGAGAGGGAGGAAGGAGAAGAGGCACAAGCTGAAAGCAAATGAGGGGGAGCTCATTAATGTCTGTTTTTCCTGAAATGAAAACAGAATTCATATTTAACAGCACAATTTGTAGGAAAAAGGGGGTTGTCCCAGGGGTTGCTGTTCTATCTGTTAAGCAGCCCCGACGTAGTGAAGACTCATTCATCGTGATTTATAGATATTTGTGTTTTAATACTCACTCAGAGGGTTCTTGGATCAGTGTAAAATGCACCACCAGACAGTGCTTCAGCATGGACATAATCCAGCAACCAACCTGCATGTTGATCTGATGGATAACATATGCAGTGATGGCTTGCTGCAGGGACCAGGCCTCTAGTCATCGCTTGATGGCATTAGAAAGTGTGTGTCAGGAAGCAAAAGTTTGACAGGTGAGCAGTGGTGTGTGCTCAGGCTAAATGTAGCCCCTAGCCAGCCATCTGGTCTTCTATCCCGTCTTCCTGCTTTAGCTGTCGCTGCTTTTACTGCTCACTGACTGCCTGATCGTCAGCGTGATTGACAAGAGGTCTGAATCATAGACTGTTTAAAAGAAAATCAGCTTCTTACTTTTCTAATGTTGGACTGAGGAAATGCTGGTTGCTATCATGACTGACTATCCAAAATGATTCTGGCGCTGGTTGGCAACTAAATTCAGGTTTTTAAAGTCATCACTCTGTTTTTTATCACATATATTAGTGAACTCTGCTAACTGAATGACTGAAGGTGAAAGAAAAAAGACAGAAACACAGATAGGTTCTAAACCACAACCTGCCTGTGTGTCTTAAACCATATTATTGATGCATGGTGTGACGGTTGACACTAACTAAGTGCTGAAGTAGAAGGAATATTATCTCCGCCACCTTGTGTTTATTTCTGCTTCTTTGACTGCTGCAGCTCCAGTTGCTGCAGAAAGCAGCAAGCACCTTTTTCTATTGCAGTAAGAGGAACGATTAGTCAGGAAATGGGTGATAAAAGTCAGAGAACTGAGACAAAACGTGCGGTAAAGATGCCGGGAATTCCTGTGGTTTACCCAAACGGTTTTCTAAACCTTTCTTCTATTTAACAATACATACAGTAGGATGGATGTCCGGTCTTCAAAAGTAGTCGGCGTTTGGTGTTTGTGCCAGTACAGACTAAAAAAAAAAATCCACTTTCATAAACTTCAAACATGCCAGCGTAATACATTGCAGACACCATGTCAGGTCCATGTTTTTGGCTTCTTGGTTGTGACTGGAGCGATACATTTGTAAGCAGGGGATGTTTGAAAACTATGCTGGGTGGTCTGTTCACGGACATTCTGACCTCTGATATTCCTAAAAGAAAATTATGCACGAGCTGGTTTTTTGAAAATGATTGCCGGAAAATCAACAATGAGCAGTTTGCCGTTGGTCTTGACAACTGAAATGTTGCTGTTTGGCAGGCAGGCCGGCAGACTGTCAGAAAGGCAACTTAAAAGTATTGAAATGCTGCATTTTCTTCTACGCATTCACAAGAAAGGTTATCGGAATAAGTCCTTCTTAAAACTGCAGAAGCATACTTTGAATGCAAATGAATCAATCTGAAAACTGACAAATATATGCAATCTCTAATTAAAGGAGGGGAACACGTTTAATTACCATAATGGCCCTTTAATAAGTTCCTACTACCAAGATGGCTTTTTTCTGTGGTTACCTTGTTAATGCGATTGCATAATGTCAGATTCCAATTAGCCTAAACAGAACAGGCCAGTCAGAGTGAGTACAAATTCTCAGCACAGTGTGACCTAGATGTCAACAGCTCTGACAAGTTGTGAGAAAGGAGCACTTGTTGTCATGGGTCTTTTTTTTTCTTCTTCAAATTCAGGCAGTTTAAAGAAAAAGAAAAAAAAAACAGCTTGGAATTCAGTTTTATTTGTATGCTTCTCTGTGTGTGTCTGTCTCTGTATGACCGCACTCAAGGAGTGGATGCACAGACATGAGTGAGTGCAACTTTGAGTGCGTGATTGTGTAAAAAGGTCAGACACTCATGCGACATGGAAGCAGGTTTAGTAATCAGAAAGAATTAAGGTCAGTGTGTAGCTCTGATTGCTAGTGGGTTGCAGGTGTTGAGAGGTGTGGGTAGCGCACAGCACGGGCCAAAAAAAAAAAAAAAAGGATCTCAATTACACTAACTTAATGTCTTTCTTTAAACGGATTTAAAGGCGTCCACATCCAACTGAGCTTGATTTAATTTGACCACACGTCTAAACTTTGCAAGAAGAACAGGACGTTTTATGGGAATTAACTGAAAACAGGGGCTGCAGCAATCAATATCAATTTTCACAATCAAGTGTTCCATTGATTACGCTGAGGGTCAATCATGTTAATCAATATGAACACGAGAGTAAATAATCTTCGCATTAAGTTGTTGATTAGTGACTTTTTGCTTTATTGAAGAGTTGGAAGAAGCGCTCAGATCCTTTAATACTGATGTGTGCGTTATATTTGAAATTATTACATTGTGACTAATGAAAAAAAACTATGTGCAAGCAGTATTTTGCGCTTAAAGATTTATGTTTTTTTTTTTGGTTTTTTTTAATAATTAAGTGATATAGTTACTGGGCATTTATTTATCCCACACTATATTTTGGACCCAATCAATTTTGGGTCCTTTTTTTTTTAAAGAAATAGGGTGGAGAGAATGAATCTCTCATTCTATTTCTCTCATTCTATTTCCTGTCTAGTTGGAGAATAACAGGGTAAACACAGGTAATAAAATAGCCTACATGGAGTTGAAATTGATCACTGAGACAAATTTCTGATATTATGCGGGCTCATTTAAAAGCCAGTGAATTTTCCTTTTGGATGGTACTCTTATCTCAAAAGCTGATTATTTCAGAAAAATATGGCAATTTAAGACATTAGAGTCAGGCGGAGATGAGAGGAAAACCATTTCTCAGGAGCTGAATGAAAGAAGACTGAGAATATTGTCAATCTCACACTGATGTTAATTTGAGCTTGGCTTGGAGAAATAGGCTGGACAAAAGAAGAGATTTGATTTGAAGTTTTCCTTTTTCTTCTGGATGTTGTGAATGTCAAATGGCTCGTGTTGAACAAGAAGTGTGGGAATAGCATACCGATCAATGTTCAGACATCTCTGGTGAATGCTGCTCAACAAAGGGGAGGAGATGAAAGAGCAAAGATGGGAGTATGAACAGGCAGATGAACAAAGGACTAGACCAAAGCAGAAGGCACTGTGTGTTCTACAGCTATAGGCCATTAGCACCTTCAGTTGGCAGTAAACCTGAACAGCGAGGACTGCAGTCTTCTCCCAACAGCCCAGTCACGAAGCGGGAGGATGCAGAGAGAGGCAGAGAAGTGAAACGCAGATGAACGGAGGGAGTGGAGATATGAGGCCATACATTTTGCATGTACATGCTTCAGTGAAGTCACAAGGGTGTTCCTCCTCCTTCTGCCTCTCTGTCCTCATTTAACCTGAGCATAATGTGGGCGTCATCTGTAAATTCACGAGAAGAACAAAAAGAAAAAAAAATGCTCCTTGTGCAGGGACTTAGCTTTATTCATTGTTTAGGTTTTGAAGTTTGCTCAGTTTCCAGAGTGTTTCATCCTTGTTGTGCTTGTTGTGGATTTTTGCATTGAGCTGAAAGAATGGCTTGCCTTTTGTTAAAGTCTGCCTCCTGTATTTGCATTTTGACCCTTATCCTGTGACATAATTACTAATTAATCTATAAGTTATTTTCTATAAAGACAATAAGCAGTTACAGAAAATCTTCACATGAATGCATTTGTTTTTTAACAGCATAAATTCATTTTGAATGTAACATTGAATGTGGTAGCACATTGGCGGGTAAACTTACGGTACACCTGATGAAAGTATTGCAAGATCTTTACATTTGCGGTAGAGGTGGGTGATGAAGCCTCAAAATTATATCACAATATTTCAACAAACTTTGTAATGACGTTTATGATGATAAAGGAAAATAAATCCTGAGCTGTGATTGCAGCTCGTAGGCAGCGGCATTTATTAGAGCAAAGAAAATGAAGGGCATTTTCCATCCTTCTTTTCTGATGAGCTACTGTCATTGACGAACGACTATATAATTCAGAGCGAATCTATTGCCACAAGGTGCTAGCAGCAGTAGCATTATAGTGTAATAGCAGTGACACAGCATTAGGGCTGTGCCATATATTGCGCACCCTAATACTGGTATAAATTTTTTGTGTTGTGTGTCAACCTATGATTATGATGATGATTATGATTTAATAAGAAGAGAGTTACTTAAAAACCTCCAGCAAAGCACAATACTTATAATTATGCAAGAAGACCGTTCCTGCAAAGAACTGATGTAGTTACATGGTGGAAAAGCAGGGCTTCCAATTAAATTTTTTTTTTCATGTAACAGTATTGTGCATCTTGTAAAGTTACAAGGTTGAGTTCCTTTTTTTTTTTTTTTGTTAATCTAAAGAAGTTGTGTTACACTTTTACTTAAAGATTTCGAGGGAAAACACTTCCTAGGATGCTTTTCTTCTTGTGCTGTACCACTGTATATTATGCTGTTTCTCTACTGTCAGTTTAATGCTGCTGCTGGGACCTTGTGGCAGTGGATTCATACTTTGAATTAGGCAGTCTCTCATCAGTGAGAGTAACTCGTTGGAAAAAGATGGAAAATGCCCTCAAAAATATTATTATTGCAAATTTAATTGAAATCCCGTGGGCGATACAGCCTGAAATAATTTTGAGGCTGTATCGCCTACTCCTAAGCGGCATAAGTCAAATGCAATCACCAAAGTAGCCTAGGTAATGTTTTCCCTAGAAATTTTAAGTAAAAGTATAGGATAACTTCTTAACACTTTAGTTTAACAATAACTAACATAACTTAACCTTGTGATTCTTCAGGAGCCAGCACAATATTGTCACATTACAAAATAGAAACAAAATAATGCAATACTGTATCTTGAGTTTGCATCGGTAATTTACGTCCAGCATTTCCTTTTTCTGTCATATGCAGTACAACTAGGTAGTGCTTCAGCGATGCTCAGGTTTTACTCGACAGTGTGTTTTTGCCTTTAGTGGTAAAACAAGTTTATTTCCATTAGCGGGACATTTTCTTGCATATTTGGTATGCAAGTATTTTGCTTTGTTGGAGGTTGATGAAGTAACTCCCTTTTTAAATACTAAATCATCATCCAGAGGCTGACACGCTGCTCTTGCTATCTGATATGTTTGGGCTTGTGTTGTTGTTGTGCACTTGGGAACATAAACTCATGGTGTTGCTATATTACTGATTGCAAGATGATTAATTAAAATGTATACCAATATTATCATGGAAGGTAAATGGCAAAGCCCTAATTTGCTGTACGGTTAATGTTGAGTCTGGCAACATTTATGGAAAAAAAATCCCAAAACAATGTATTAAATAAAGCCAGACCGATATTAGACTGATACCAATATCTGGTGATTTAAAAATCTGATATTTAGGCCAATATTTTTTTTTCTTTCAGGCAAGTGAAACAGAGTTCCCTAACATTTACTATGTGTAGTTATTTATGAGTCCTTACTAAGTGAACATGACAATGCAGGTTAAAAATAATCCATATTGTCACAACACGTTATTGAATACTCACGCTTTGCCTGACTCTGCTCGGATCAGCTGGCTGTTGTGTTCCTGGCTTCCAAACGTGAGCTGCCAACAGGGAAGTTGAGTGTCTTGCAGTGGACAAACCATGCAACACTCAACATTCATAACATGACTGAAGGGTGTTTCTCCTGTCTCTTCTTTTGCCAAAACCAATGTATTGGTAAATAGCTAATATTGGCCAATAAGACTGGCTGGCAGATATATCAGTTGGGTTCCAGTATTATGTTCATTTCCATGAACATTAGCATTTCCTAATATGCAATTCCCTACTCCTCCAGCTTCACATTAAAAGTATTTGAATGGCAAAGCACGAGTTGACTGCAATCTTGAAGCACAGTCATAAAACGTGGAATTCCTCTTTAATAGAAATAATCTTTCATCAAAATAATGTATCTGTGCAGTACAGTTTGTTCCTCGCAGCACAACAGAGCTTTAAATCATTAAGTGACTCATAAAGGAAATTATAGGCAGACAACCTGGACAAAGTAAACAAACTGTGCCACGACTTCCTACGGAAGAGCTCTCTGAATCATTTTCCAAGATTTCATTATTGAGAGAGCAGACTCTCCACTTCACGTTTACTCGAGAACACCTATTTATTCTATTTTATCTTTATTCTACAGCGTGTCTCAAGTAAAGTTTGAGGTCTGAGAAACATTCAAGGAAACTTTGGAACGAGTTAAACTGAGCAGATGCATTGAGAGTGTGTCGGTAATCCAGTCACCACACGCACACACCTGTCTGTATGTGTGTGTGTGTGAGAGCCTGCACCCCTTGTGATGCTGGCTCTTTCCTACCCGCCACTTACACATTAGACTCTAGAGACCAATAGACTCAGTGTGTGTGCATGTGAGCTGCCTCAAAAGACTCATACAACCACACAATAGCACCACAATCGCGCTCCCTGCTATCACAGCCAGAGCAGCGTGAGGGGAGGTAAAGCGTACAGATGAAAGAATTAGAAAAAGGAGGTCTGGCCATGAATGCAACAGAAGGAGAAAAAAACTGCATTATTTAGAAGTGCTGCAGCAAAAGGAAAAAAAGTATGTTATTTTTTATGTTCCAGATATGAGGAAAATAAAAAGTTCAGGGGATGAGAGAGAAAAATGCTGGAAGTAAAGGGGTAGATAGAGAATGATGGTGGAAGTTGGAAGCGGTGCGGTTGTTTACAAGACAGAGGGGTATTCGGTTAGATGGTGGAGGAGTTTATAAAAGAGTGATGTGCTGGCAAAGGCCAGCCTGCGTATCCAGGCCAACATCCGCTCACAAGCCTGTGCATATTTCGGCCACGCATACATGTGCGCTGCTTGCTAATGTTATTAAATGCTTTCTTTTGCACACAGAAGTTTGCCCTTGCAGGAGTACATGCTGTTGCTCAGCCCCTCCCTCCTCTGTCTAAACTAAAAGAGAAATAGAGAAGGAGAAGAAAGAAGATCACATTTCCCAGAGTCAATGCTGCATAGGTGATGTAGAAATCTGGGAGCCAGCTATCAGTAATAAGCATCTACCAGCGCAGCCTGTACCGAGCACGTCCACAGCCTCCTCTACCCGCATCAAGTATCGATTTCTGACGGACAGGACTTGTGATTGCCAACATAGATGTGCCGCTGTGTTTGTCTGTCCTGGCTTGCGTGATACCTGTTATGTATGTAAGGGCATTTGCATGCCTGTGCTGTCAAGGTAATTACTGCATCTTTTATTGATGGAGCTGTTGACTGAGAATAAATTGAAAAAGAGGCTCACACAGTGGAAATGTGTTATTGACTGGGGCTATAAAGTAAAGTATATCCCAAAGAGGTGAATTGCCACGCACGCCTAAGGGGCCCTGCCTTTCAGCAAAATAAAAGGGCTTTCGTGACACTGTGTGAATTATATTCTGCTTCAATGGGGTGCACTTCATATTGAATGTTTGATAATAGGCACGTTTGTATGGAAAAACAAATATCTATGCACCCTGTACATTAGTGTGCTTAAGTATATATGACATGGCAGGCATTAGCCATTGATCCATTCATCTATTTTCTTCTGCTTATCCAATTCAGGGTGTCGGGGGGTAGGAGCCTATCCCAGCTGTCATAGGGCGAGAGGTGGGGTACAGTCTGGACTGGCTGCCAGTCTGTCGTATATGGTCAATTTAGAATTGCCAGTTAACCTAACGTGCATGTCTCTGGACTATGGCAGGAACATGGAACATGTTTAATAGTCGTCATTTTGCGTGCTTCCTGTGTACTGGAGTTGGGCAGTGGTCGTTTTAAAATCGAAACTCTGAAGCATCCATTGCTAGTGGAAATATAATGTATTGTATATTATTTTGATAGTGTTCTGATTTTTAAAAAATTAGTTGTGCTTCACAACTGTAATGAGGAATTGCTATTTATTTTATTGTTTTTATTTTTATGTAATGTGTGTGTGTGTGTGTGTGTGTGAATGTGTGAAAGTGGCCTGTAAGCCACACAATACGTGAAGGTCAGAGTTACTCAATAGTCTAGCCTGCTTTTGAGAGATGCACTGCTTGCATATCAATGAGAAATGTTCTCCTTCAGTCGCCTGCGTGTCTCAACATTTCTTCATGTTTGCAAGATGCTTAATGGAGGAGACACCTAATTTCATGCCTCTGGTCAAGCATCCATTGTGTGTCTCATAATTTTTCCCCTCAAATTTGATCTTTTTTCTTTTCATTCCATGAAGGGAGACTGGCAGTGCCACTGAGTCATTTAAGCAGTGATTTTCCACTTAGTCATTCATCAGAATTCTTTCTGCTGATTAAAACGCATCAATCAGGCTGTAGATTTGTGATGTCTGTGGGAGTGAAAAAAAAATCCCATGATGGTTCGTGTAAACTTTATGAAGCCTTGAGCTGCACATATGAGCAGGGCCACTCTTACATTCTTAAAAGTGGAATAAGGTGGGCGTAACAGAGGAATGTAATACAATTGTGAAAGTGCAAGACAATTTTGTACTGAAGAGGAAAAAATACAGCTAATATATATATATATATATATATATATATGTCGGACCACCCTGATCACCTTTAAATCATCATGTGAGCTTTTGTTGTGTCAAGAATCACAGCTTTGTCTGGTTTAAGAGCATGACAGAAAGTGAAAGAGGATGTATCGCTGCAAAATGTTTTCTCTTCGCTTTAAAAAAGCAGAAGCCGAAAGTTGAGCAATCAGCTGGAAAAAGTGTCAACTTGGCTGTATTAGTGTGTGAGTGTTTTTGAGAGAGAGAGCGAGCGCGACGAATAGAAACCAAGACATCTGTGAGGTAATTCCTCATAAAAGTTTGTCTGTCTGTGTCTGGCTTTGCTTTGGAGACATTGTGGATGTTCGATTTGTGTGTGTGTATGTGTGTGTGTGTGTGTGTGTGTGGTGCTGCTTGAAAAGAGGCTGTAAAAGACAGCTGAAACTGAATTGAAAGGACAGTGACCAGTGAAAATTTGCATGCCTCGAGGCAACTGATGTGATATTTTGCAGGCTTGGGTCAGACTTGTGATTTGCATGCTTGCATCATGCTGACTCAGCACCCAAAGGGAGGGAAACAGAGGCAGAGGGAGATGCACTCATGGCAGCTCCTTGCTGCCACTGAACTCTTCTAAATACAGCTCTGCACCCCCCCCCCCCTCCATATTTTTACTGATAAAAGATGCCCGGTGTGATAGAAGTCTTTGTGCGCAAACTGAAATTAATCTTGACAAACTGAGACAATACTGTGATTTAGTCCTCTTTTTTTTTTTCTTTTGGTAACTCTGCTTCAAAATAGAGCTCTACAGTACCTGTGTCCCATTTGTGCTTTCTGCCCTTAGCCACTCGGCTGGAAAACGCATAAGCAAACACCCACAGCTTCACCTACCTGCTCTAACCCCTCAGTCAACCTATGTATTGATTCTTCTCTGGATTTTCACACAGTTTGAACAGAAATAAAACAGGATGACTCATTTTTCTGTGTCCATTGTTTTCCTCGTGAACTGGCAGTGTACACTGAGATTGGTGTCCTTCAGGACGCCTCTGCATAGCTCGTGAACTTGATACACAAAGCTTAGTGAGTGGTGCAGAGCAGCTCCTGTTGTCTTCTCTTACTTGAGGTGAGTTGGGCTACACTGTTTTAGCCTGTAGAATCAGACAGGTAACAGTTTAGAGCGGATCTTTTGGCTTCTGAACGTGACATACATTTCACAGCCGTCAATAGTATTTCTGTGTTCTTACCCACTCTGAGTATATGCAATAAGCGACAGGTGATTACGGTAAACTGTGAAGACTTCGCAACAAATTGAGGAGTATCTCTTATTTTGGCAATCATTTTATTGGCTGTGTATGTGTTTCTATTTCCTCTTCCTGTCCTTCAGTGTCAGATCATAGTGGTTCCTTCTTCTGGTGGCCATTGATTTGTTGAACTTCTTTGAGTGTAAATTAACACATGAAAGTCATCACTGAGTTGCTAGGCAACCTGGACACCTCATTGTACATTTGTCTACATTTCACGTGAGTGAATTGAAGGAAAAATGCTGTATAAACAAACATGACACTGTATATACATTACAGTACATAGTATACAGTACATAATAACTTATAATTACTATTATAACTGAGGGTGCATTGAGTTGCCAGTTTATTATGTGGTAATATTTCGTCTACCTTCATTTATATGAATCTACATATAAACTGATGCAGGCACAGCTATTCAGCAAAGTAAACACATTTCCAATAAATGTTGAATACATGGAGTTGACCTTTTGAAGTTTTTACTGGCAGTAAACGTGAAAGAACTATGTGACAGTTTCAGTAATCGTCAGTGAAAGAGCAACATAACCTCCCCACAGGAAGCACAGTAATTAATAAAATATAGACATACTGCATCATCCAGAGCCTGAAAAGACACGGGCATCAGATTATGCCCAGAAAGCCGGGGCGACTGCTAGTTTGGTTTGCTGTAAATTGATTACTAACCTGTTACATAACAGCATTAATATTTTGCATTAATTTAATAAGGTGCGCCGCGTAAGCTGTACTTTGTGTGTGAATTTGTATGTAGTGCTGTAGTCAAAATTTTATTACAATTTTGGGGAAATTACATCAATGTGATTTTTCTTTCTTTTTTTTAAGATATGTCAATAATTGTATCTGAGAGAGAGTCGGTGGATTCGTCTCTACAGTGCTGCTCTGTATTTTATTTTCCTGCCTTGGCAGAAAAGCCATCAGTTTGGCTTGCAAGTGTTTTTAATTAATAAATCTTTTGGCCCAAGTGTGACAACACTGTTTTTTGATTAGTTGCTCTTTTTAATGTCTCCTCTGCTCCAGCAGGAAGGGAACATGTTTTTAAAATGTGTCACAGTTATGTAAAATATAAGTTGCAGCAAATTGCATTCCCCTTCACAATAAAACCAAATACTAAACAATTTTTTTTTTACGCTATGAACTTTGTTAAAGAGAATTTGAGTTGACAAAGGGTTTGTCTTACTATTTAACATTAAATCATCTTAATATTTTTTAGCAGTCCACTGTTTCTTGCTGTGCATGCTTCAACTCATATATGCCACATATACAGTTTCATGATATTTACGTCTGCTGGCTCTGTATCTGAATATGACTTCTGGCAAGTTTAACGTGATCCTGGGATTTCCAAGCGTGGGGTTTCACGGTTAGATTGGTCTGTGTGGGGCTAAATTGCAAAACATGGATTGAAGTGCTCTGTTGCATCAAGAATTCACCACATTATCTCACTGCCTGTCACACATCCCACATTATCATATTTGACCTTTTTCATTCATAGATTCCGGAATACCAACTCATGTCAGTATCCCTTCATTTATGTGCTGAGAATGTGTTGAAAGCGAGATAACTTTCTGTGTTTGGTAAATCTATTTTCATTTTACAGCTAATAATTCCCCTCTTATCTTTCACATGAAAGCTTGTGAATAAAATAAAGAGCTGGATGCAGTTATGTAAGCTCCCCTGAAGAAAGGTCACCGCTGATGAATTTCAGTTACTCGTACGTTACAAATTGACAGTCACTTGTGATCTTGGTTCAGATGTAGTCAACTTTGGCAACTCTTCACACTTGTAGCTCATGAAAAAAAAAAATCTGTGTTTGATGGACAGGATGCAGGGGGAGCTGGGCAGGGTGTAGGCACAGGGGCAGCATTTCTGAAATCAGCAGATAAAACAGTTTTGCAAGTACGCTCTGTAGTACTCCGGTGAAAAATATTGATGAAATGTACATATGCATGTGGTATTTTCTTTTCTTTATTGAAATTGAATACATCCTTCATCTCCTTTTCTCAGTTCAGCTTCAACATAATATTTGCTCACTGATGCCAATCTTCAGGATTATGCACCTGGCTGTTTCTTCTATCTGCCTAATGTTTGATCAGATTAGTTGCTGAGCATTTGTATTGTGCGGCGTATGCGTGTGTGCGAGTGTCTTTGTGTGCTGTGTGTGACTGTCCTTCAGGTGCACTCGTGGTGCAAAAAGAGGGCAAACAGATAAACAGGGACGCAAGGAAAGGAAGGTTTTTACGCTTTGTCCGAGCACACACCTCTACCATGTAGTAAAACTCTGTATTATCACCTTGTTGGACTGTTATAATTGTAATAAATCCCTCCTGCACACTAAGCCTGTACAGTGGAGTAGTGCAGAGTTGGCTGTTGTGCTTAATAAATGTAGTAAATCAGCCAGGATGCTCAAGGATGCAGCATGCTTAATCACAATAAGCTCTTTGTACAGGAAGTGACAGAGGAGCTTCCACTTGCACGGCCCAGTGATTGAAGGCCTTCTGGTAAACTGTACAGGCAATAACAAAAAACACAAGACAAATGATGGTCATATTTAACTTCTTCTGAGGATGAAGTGTACTGCAGATGAGGCCGGTTAGACCTGTAAAAAAATTAAAGGAAGAAAGAAGGCAAAGTGCCCCATAGGACCTGCATTGCATATGATGATATGGGAGAGTGGCCTCAAATAGTGTGGAGTTCCCTAAACTGGAGAAGATTGGACATTTCAGTAGGCTATCATCAACCCCTAAGCCTTGCACTGTAAAAGAATTGATTTTTCAAACTCACCTAGGAGTTTCATTCACTTACATGTGTATGCATAGATCTTGTGCAGATGTAATTTTCTCTCACATGCCCTTGTAACACCCACACATATTACCCTAGTGTGTCAGTGCACCGACTGCAGAGGCTTTATTTATTGCTTCATTTTTCCTTGTTGAAGGACTAAGGACACCCTACCCTTTCCTTCATAATTAAACAAATGCCCAATAAATGCTTCCTTGGAGAGACGTGAGTAATACGGTGACTTTGGGTTTTCAAGTAAGACCTACAGCTTTTTTTATGAGCTTCTTTAAAATGCGGCTGCAGTCTGCAAGTCAAATTGCCAGTTGGTGAGAAGCACTAGCTTTCCAGGAATCATCAATTAATTTTGGCAGCTGGAAGAAGTGAATAGATGTGAAAAACATGTTTTTACAGCTTTGAACTCATTCAGCCAAAGGAAGGCTGTTAGGTCTGCCTTGTTAAAGAAGTTATCTGTGTGGCTACATTTTTTAAGTCAATAATTTAAGTGTGAACTTTGAAAACAGCCGACATGGCGCATCATCATCTACGTGAGCGGTAGGCTGCGTTGTTTGTGTTAGATGACGCCTTCATCTGCCAGTTACCGCAGCTCAAACCAGGAACCAGGCTGGATGTGAAGCCTCCTCCCAATTCAAAACATCCAACCATCCATCCATTTTCTTCCGCTTATCCGGGGCCACCAGCTCATCCGGAGGGACCCCAAGGTGTTCCTAGGCCAGCTGAGAGACATAATCTCTCATCTATCAGCGTGTCCTGGGTCTGCCTCGGGGCCTCCTCTCGGTAGGATATTCCCGGAACACCTCACCCAAGAGGTATCTAGGAGGCATCGTAATCAGATGCCCGAACCACCTCAACTGGCTCCGTTCGATGTGGAGGAGCAGAGGCTCTACTTTGAGAACCTCCCGAATGGCTGCACTCCTCACCCTATCTCTAATGGAGATGCCAGCCACCCTTCGGAGGAAGCTCATTTCTGCCGCTTGTATCCGCGATTTTATTCTTTCGGTCACTACCCAAAGCTCGTGACCATAAGTGAGAGTAGGAACGTAGATCAACCGGTAAATCGACAGCTTCGCTTTGATGCTCAGCTCCCTCTTCACCACGGCAGACCGGTCCGATCCGTCTGTCGATCTCCCGTTCTCTTCTCCCATTACTTGTAAATAAGACCCCGAGGTACTTAAACTCCTCCACCTGGGGCAGCAACTCGTCCCTGAGCCGGAGTGGGTACTCCACCCTTTTCTGGCTGAGAACCATCGCCTCAGACTTAGAGGTGTTGATTCTCACGCCAGCCGCTTCACACTCGGCTACGAACCGTTCCACTGCGAGCTTGGAGGCCACCACCTGATGAAGCCAACCCGACTGCAGCATCCGCAAAGCGCAGAGACGAGATTCTGAAGCCACCAAGGGGGAAGCCTTCCGCCACACGACTATGCCTAGAATTTCTGTCCTTAAAAATTATGAACAGAATCGGATCAGAATCAGAATTCAAAACAGAAAAACAATATCACAATGGATACTGAATTGTTTTGCTCAGGACCTGAGATTCAATAGCATCATTCCTAAATAGTTCTATTTTAGAAATCATATGAAAATAGGCAGATATATGCTGCTCAGCTCTGAGTTTGTAGTTATCATTGTACTGTAAATACTTGCTTTTTCTGTTTCACAGTCTTTTTTAATAAGGCTCGCATCCATCCAGTTATTACCCTGACACCAATGTAGTTAATCTAGAGAGTTTTTCCCCCTTAAACTCAATTTATGTAATTGGTCGAAGATTAGATATGATATCGTTGACAAAGCTCACTGGTCGACTGCAGTGCTGCTCCAAATTTCATATTCCATGCCTAAAAATACTCAAAACAAGGCGAATGGTGTGACAAAGCTGTGAAGCGGTCACTGTAGTTATGGTGTTCGGGCCAAAGATAAGATATACTTTTATCCAAATAGAAGTTGAGAAATTCCTTGAAACTGGCCTTATTGCGCCCTACAAAGCTAATGCTTCTGCTAGCTGCTGGCTCAGGGTTTACAAGCTTGCTTGTGTTTCACAGAGAGCCGTACAGTCAACCGCAGAGAAAACTCTCTTTGTGAAATAGCCACTGTGCTCCACTCACTTATCAAACTGGCAAATGCGCTTTCCTTTTAATACAGATTTCACTTTTACTTATACACTCAGCTGCAACGGAATGTGCATATGCAGCCGGCATCATCGTGCAGTGGTACTTCAGTGTTCAGAAGTCAGAATTCATACAAACACATAAGCTCAGAGTTGGAGCCATTTGAATATGTTTTCTAAAGACAGAGGAAGGTGCTGAGTCATTAAGTGAAATATTTCCAAATGGACAGTTTTTGTGACACATTAAAAGTACACAGTGAACTTGATGAAGCTCAATTTAGAGAAGGATTAGAGAAGGTCCATGCCCCCTTAAACAACAGTTTATATGCCAAACACGATATTCACATTATAAGATTAAACTGTGCATGATTGTTGTTGGTCTGCTACATCTGCCATCTATCAGAAAATATGCTGATTGTAGATGATAATACACAGAATTTGCTTCAGGTCAAGACATTAGAATAGTTGACCCTGGTTTTGTTACCCCTTTCTCATTAACCTTCACATGACCTTTAGTAACAATAATACATCCTTTTCTTCCCTCATATGGAGGCATGGTGTTTGTGTGGTTGTGTGGTTGTGTGTGTGTCTGTTTTCACACATCCTAATCAACTTCATCTACCCTCCTTCTGTTCACTTCTCTCCTAGGGAATCCTGACTCTCCCCCCTCCTTCTTCTCAGTAAAGTAAGGCCATACCTAAAAATAGGAATCACCATTCTCCCGCTTCTTCCTTGGCATATCAACCGCCCTCTTTCCTCCTGATGCAAGAGACCCTCAGTTTTTTTCACCCACATCATACCTCAGTCGGTCCATCACCATACCGATGATGGACCGACTGAAGCTGGTGCAGAATGGATTGTCCTCGCTGCAGTCAGAATTTCCAGGCAAACATAAAGGTCACCTTCAGCCAGAGCTCCTCTGCAAAGTGGGCACATTGAACCACTCTCCTCACATGTCCTCTACCCTCCCTTTACCGTGCATTTACACAAACATGCTCACTTCATCCGATGTCCTAGATTTGTCTCCACTGCTGTGAGGAAAAAGCTTTTGAAACTGACGTTCATCTCAGTAGCGTTTCGAGCTAGCTCTGTTCCCAGCGCTTAATTTGTAGTGCTAGTCAGCCCAAGACATACTGAAAACCTTTCCTCAAAAGTGGCAATTAAATGTAATAAAAATACATTATTAAAATACTTTTTTCTAAGTACTCTATGTCAGTGATAAATATATTGTTATATATGATGTAATGTGGTCTGCGCTGGAGCTAAGGCAGTACAATTTCAGTGCTGTTTGTTTGTTTGCCTGTTTGCATGGTTACCAAAATTAGGAAGGAAGAATGCATTAAAGTTTGGTGTGGATGCAGTTCACTTTCTTTGAACATGTGAGATAGGGTATCGGGCAGATGTGCTTCTCAAGTGCCCTTGCAGTTATTAGTGCGTGAATGTCTCAGCAGTGTTTTGTGTTGTAGCCAGTGGAGGTCTGTCTCTTATTAGCTGTTTTATACGCCCATCTGCCACAACAGTTAAACCACCTGCCTAAGATTATGTAGGTACCCTTGCGCCACGAAACTGGATCTGTTCCACAGACACGGGGTGTAGACACGACGTTGTCAAACACCAGGACGCTGGCAGTTTATCATTTGAGTTTTGCAGATTGCTTGGTTAGGTATTGATCCAAAGCGTCCCACTAAAGCCTGATCAAATTGGAACCTGGGGATTTTGGAGGCCAGATGTATACTTTACGCTTTTTGTTGTGTCCTCATTTTCTGATCAGTTTTTGTGGTCTGTTGGAGGGTATATTGAGGGAGGCCACACAGCCTTCAACAGTGTTTTTTTTTGGAGGTATCAGTGTATATTTTATGTAATATGTTATCATATCTGACATTCTTAGTGTTTTGTCACTTCCCTTTCACCTACTTTAATAGAAATATAAGTATGATTAACTAGTTACATGTGATGGGGAATGATTTTATCAAAGTAAAATGAAGGTGGCTCTTCATCCTGCTGATCAAAGATAAGCGGGTGTAGATGGCAAGCTTTTTTTTTTTTCCACTGGCCCTGGAACAGTCCATGAGTCGGTTTGCCAGCCTCTTGACAAGACAGAAGGAGCCTAGCCAAGGATCGGGCTCACGGGGATTATTTATAGACTTGAGTGGGCTTCACGGACGCAGGCGTGGAATGTGTCAGAAAGAAAATGCATCATTGATCAAAGCCTGCTCAAAGACATAGTCTTATTTTTGCCAAACACTGAGGAAAGATGGGGAATTGGAAAAAAAAAAAACTACAGCCTTTACCAAAGTCTCCATGTGTGCTGTGCTATAGTAAGCTTGCTTGCTCCACTACCCACACAGTGTCCTCTGCACCTACACAGGTGACTGGACTTCACTGAACGCATGCCAAATTTAGCCTCCTTATCCTCTTTCTCTACTCCAGCATCTAAATAGCTGCTCAGCTCTGGATGTTTAAAATACATACATGGTGGGTGTTTGAATGTTGTGTGCTGCACATGGAGGCAGGTGTCTATCTGTACACTAATATGTGGGTTTAACAATGAAGTAAAGTGTGTCTGTGTGGGTGTACATGAGGAGGTGTAGAAGGGAAAAGAGAACCTTGTAGGCGTCGGTTATGTATCGCACATCTTGTACCCCATGTGGATTTTTTTTCCTTATACTGTATATAACTCAGAAGGAGATGGAGGCTTACAGAATTGCTATCAAGGACAGGCTGTAGTGAAGCCACATCTTTCAGAGGACAGTGCATGATGTTATTCCCACTTTATAGCCACCTCTTTATGTCCTGTTCTCAAGTAGAAAAGCGGGGAAAAGTCAGGTTAGGTGTAGTGAGTGAAAAGGAGCAGAGTGTAGTAGAGGTGTCCTGTGCTGCTGCTGCTGCTGCTGCTGCTGCTGCTGCAGCACAGCTCACTGTTGGCAGGAGGGGGCACTTTTCTCTTTGCTAGTCGCTGCAATGCAGATGGCAGTCAAGGTTATGCCTGTGCAACCACATTGACAGACTGAAGGATTGAGGACGCTAGTGTAGGCATTCTGGGAGACAAGAATTAAGCTTTGGGAAACTTGTGGCCTTGTTTTCCTGTGCTGGTTTGATTTGTAGCTTAAGATCCTTCATGCTTAGACTTGCAAATGTCATAACGTCTTCAATTGTAACAGATGTTTCTTTGGCCGGGAAGACCATGTTTTGATTCTTGTACACTTCATTAACATCTTTCATTTTCCTCTTTGTTGGAGGGTTGCTTGTAATCTATGGCTGGCTATCATTTCACACGAGCGTTGTATCTGAGGTAGAGGGTAAATACTGTGGACGTGCATAGCACGGGACTGGCAGCGTGACATTTGTTGTTAATCAGCCTCCTGCTCATCCTCAGCTTCCTCTGTCTGGGTGTGATAAACATGTCAGTCTCAGCCAAACTGCAACACTGAGTACCACAGGCTGTATGTGGTCAGTGCTTTGTAGAAGTTGTGCGCAACGTTTCAATGGAAGTGGATCAGAGACGGAGCCACATTTAATCCTAATACTAATACTCACTTCCTGTTCAAAGTGATTCCATGTAAGACTACAGTCTTACATGAACACAGTAAAACAAAACAGGAGAGGATGGCCAAATTTGTCTTTGTGCATGTATCCAAAATAATTCCTCTGGGTTCCCCTTTTTGCTGTGCCTGCGGCACAGGCAACCGATTCACTATGAACAGGTTCAAAACAGCTGCTTCTGTCAGATATTATTGAGGAAGTGATAGATCATTTTCCACATGGTGGAAACATTTAGCACACGACTCGAATGACCTTAATTGTTTCCCAGTATCAAATTGATCTCTTTGTTGGTGCTGTACGAAGGGATATGTTTAGAGAAGGAGAGCAGATTAAGACAAGATAAAAATGCATTAAGGACCAGGAGATGCAAAGATGATGACGTAAAAAAGTGGAAAAGCAAACAACTGTTAGAAGGTGAAAGGGCGAGCAGTAGAAAAAAGGAGGGAACTGACAAGATCCAGGTGTTAAAAGGCTAATATCAACTATTATCCTTTTATTGGCCATCATCAGCAGTTAGTCAAAAACACTTTCATGTCACACTCCCCTACACCCTCCACATCTCTCTGTACATCAACACAGCTAAGAACAAGTGCCTGTGGCTGAAGACCATTTAGAGAAATGAGAAAACACTGTGGTAATGAGTGTAATGAGAGGAATACTTTGAAATGAGACAAACCGGTTTAATCAAAGCAATAATGACCACGAGGGGGGTATTAAACAAAGTTATATTTGATAGACGTTCATGAGTCTAACTTAGTGATTGCTATGAAGGGCTTGGCACACAGCCCTGTTTGTTAGCATAAGGCTGTTGTCAGATTAAAACCCTGCAAATCCCTTTGTTTTGTTTTTTTTTACTTCCAGCATTTTAATATAACAGTAATATACAGCTGTCCATGTGATGTACAATTCTACCAGCCTTTAAGTTGTTATTTAGTCTCATGTGTTATATTCAATATATAAAGTGGTCAAACTAACACAGGATCCACTTCCCAAAAGCACTTTAAGAAATAAGATTCCTAACTTAAGTCAGTTTTCCCATATAAAATCTGCTGTCATGGTCTTAAATGAACAGGAAGTTAGTAATCCAAGCAAAAAGAAATAAGCAATAGACTATTTGCTAAACAAAAGCAAGGCAAATTCTCAGTAAATCTCTCTTGTCCTTTTGGTGCTTTTCAGTATAATGCAATCACATAATAGCTGTTCTGGTATGAGGATATCTGGGCGTTCCTTCAAATTGTTCAGATTTTACTGTCGCTGTCACTTCAATGTGCAAAGGTCACTTTGGACGCTTCAGGAGATAACAAATTCCATTTGTGCATTTTAGAAATTAGAACCCTGTTCTCTTGCCACATTCTGTTCTGGGACACTCAGACACATTAGTTGAATGGGGGCAATGTGCTCAATAGAGGAGGTGCAAGATAAAAATCGTGAACATGAGCTGATAAAAAAAGCCTTCAGACATGCTCTGCTAAACCCGATAAAACTGGAGTGGAGGTTGGTCTGGTGATGTAAGGGAACCCAGTGACAATTCTATTATTTTACACAGCTTGTATAGAAAAACCAACATAACCTTACATAATCCCTCAGGATGTTGAATCTGGAGTTAACAGGAAAAGAAGAAGACTACAGAAAATGTTCATTGATGAGGTGAAGGAGGATATGCAGAGGGTTGGTGTGACAGATGAGGATGCTAGGGATAGGGTGAGATGGACGCAGGTGATCTGCTGTGGTGACCCCTAAAGGAAGTAGCTGAAAGAGGAATTTTGCTAATCATGAGAATATCTTGTGTGTGTGCGTGCAAGGAGGAACAGGACGAGCACTGCCAGAGTCCTACAAAATGACCTCCAGCAGGCCACTGGTATGAATATCTCTGACCAAACAATCAGAAGCAGAGTTCATGAGGGTTGCCTGCTGGCTAGACGTCCTCTAGTGGGTCTTGCATCACTGCCTGACACCATGGAGCCTGACTTGCATTTGCCATAGAATACCAGTCTTGGCAGGGCCACCACTGGCGCCCTGTGGTTTTCACAGATGAGAGCAGGTTCACCCTGAGCACATGTGGCAGAACTGAAAGGGTCTGGAGAAGCTTGGAGAACATTAATCTGCCTGTAACATCATTCAGCATGACCAGTTTTGTGGTGGGTCAGTAATGGTCTGGTCTGAGGAGGTATATCCATGGAGGGGTGCACAGACCTCTGCAGGCTAGGCAACAGCACTCAGACTGCCATTAGGTATCGGGATTAAAGTCCTTGAACCCATTGTCAGATCCTACACTGGTACAGTGGGTCCTGGGTTGCTCCTGGTGCACAACATTGCCTGGCCTTATGTGGCGAGAGTATGCAGGCAGTTCCTGGAGGATGGAGGAATTGATACCATTGACAGACCCCCATGCTTGCGTGACCTACATCCATTGGGACATTCTGTTTTGGTTTATCTGATGCTGCTAGGTTGCATCTCAGACTGTCCAGGAGCTCAGTGGTCGAGATCTGGGTGGAGATCCCCCAGGACATAATCTATCATTTTATTAGGTGCATGTCCCGATGTTGTCAGGCAAACATACAAATACGTGGGTGCCATACAAACTACTGAGTACCATTCTAAGTTGCTGTAATGATATTTGACAAAAATGGACTAGCCTGTCGTATCATTTTTTGCTAGGATTTTGGGGTGTCTTTGAATTCACCCCTCTGTAAGTTGATCATTTTGATCTCCATCAAATGATGTGGAATCCTTTCATTCCTAACACATTACCCAGTCTATATCAGTATAGCTGTCCAGCATGATTTTTTTTTTTCATTGAGATCTGATGTGTTTTCAAAGTGTTCCTTTAGTTTTTTGAGAAGTATATGTTCAAAAAATTTAAGGGGAATTGTGAACACTATCATGAGATACTTAAACTCCTGTGCTTGGGAAGCAGCTCATAAGAAACCTGGAGTGGTCACTCCATCCTTTTCCAGCTGAGGTCATCACTTGATAAAGCCAACAGAACTACATCATCTGCAAGAGACAAGATCCTGAGACAGCCAAACCCAAACCCTTCTGTCCCTTGGCTCCGCCTAGAAATTCTGTCCATAAAAATTATGAACAGAATCTGTGAAAAAGTAGCAAGTACCAGCAGTAGCAGTACCGTGGAGTCCTGCATCCATTGTGAATGAGTCTGACTTATTGTGGCAATTTCTCATTGCAGTTGCACTGGGACTGAATAGTCTGCAAGAATGGGCCCAATATCTCATATTCCTAAAGAACCACAACCACAAAACACATGCTGGACAAACTCTAACACACCTACAAATATCCTCGAGAGAATAAAGAGCTGGCTCAGTGTTTCATGACCGTGCAGGAGCATCAGCAATGGAGGTGCAGACCACGGTCCACTCATACCCCAGCTGCCCTCCGAATGCTGTCGAAGATCTTAAAGGCTGGGGCCTCTGCCAGACAACTGTAGCACACACTCACTACAGATTTGGGCGCACCAGACATGCAGTAGGTTACTCCATAGTGGAATAAAGTCCTGACCCTGTCCAAGATATTGGTTACAGATTATGTGCTCTGCGTTGAGGTAACACCTTTCCGGTATCTCTCAATCACCAGCACATGCTCAGGCTCCTTCCCCACTAGAGAGGTTATGTTCCATGTCCCTAAAGACAGTTTAAGCAACTGGGGATTGGATGCACCAGGTGCTCTCAAATGAGTTCCACCCCCAGGCCTGGCTACAGGGTGGGGCCTTGGGTACCCCTGGTGTGGGCAAGGTTTCTTGAATCCTTTTTCAATTCATCATTATTGAGATCTTTTGAATTTCACTTAGCTTGCCTTAAGGGACATTGCCAGGGGCAAATTGACCCTGACATAGCTCCACTGGGACACACAAACTCCTCCACCACGAAAAGGTGTCAGTTTATGGAGGAGCTTTCTGTTGCTTCATGCCTCCACATACACTTGAATACACTCACTGGTGCTGTGAAATAGGTTGCGCACAAAATAATTGGGTGCATCTTGTAACTTGGTTTAATAAATTAATATATAACCAAATTTATTATAATTAGTCAAACTGATTATGCAAAGTCTTAGAAGCTGTAAAAAAAAGCAGTTGGGTCAGTGAGCATGGTGTGATTGCCAGTGTTTTGCGTAGTGTATAAAAAAAATTCAGTACTATGCAGATATAAGTGATAAGATTTATGACCAAATCCTTGGACATGTTACTTTATACATGTCTGTAGACATGTCATACATGTCCAAGGATTTGGTTTGATTGCATTAAGTGGCAATTCATGACATGGAAACAAGAAGCATCGAATACTGTGTGATTGAAGTGTCTAATCTAGATGGCAATTGGTGCTTTTTTTTGTGGTTCGTGGCTCAATTGCATTGACTTCTTCCCTCTCTGTGGGCCAGTAATTAGTCAGACTGTTTGGTGCACTTTGACTTGGTCAGAGCTCTCTGGGGGATTTCCACTTATTATCTGACCGTGAAGAAACGAAGCTTTTACATTCCAGGCACGACAAGCGTCAAGCACAATGGACCACCTGGATGAAATTGTAAATTCGTTTGTGGACTGGGACAAACACGAGCATGTCTGCACACAATCAATTCAGGCATCTCAACATTCCCTCGCAGACCTTGAATTTTCTCGGCTATTCACACATTATGTTCATGTTCTGTGAAACTCACTAAGATGGTGCAATGAGTTTCACGATGTGCAGCTAAGACTACTGCTGTGAGAATTTAAGCACTTGGCCACATTAGTGAGTACTGTGACAAACAGTGACAGGCCTGGCATCTTTCTCTTTTTGACTCTCTTTCCCTTGTCTGTTGTTCTTTATTCTCTCCATCTCTTTCTCGCCTTTATTTCCAAATCCGCATTCAATTCCAAGATGGTTTATTGGCATGACAGATAACAATGCCACGTTGCCAAAGCAAAATGTTACTTGCATTTTATTTATCTGTCAGTCCCTGCCTTTCCATCTCTTTTCCTCCTATTAGGAGTCAGTTTTTCAGCTTGATTTAATTAGCTTTATTGGCACTGAGGTTGCACAGTGTTGCCAAAACATCTAAACAAATTAAAGTTAACATTATCGAATCATCTTTCTTTCTCAGTTTCTGTCAATTTCTCCTTTCATGTCACATGCACTGACTTGCCATAGGTCCACTTCATTCCCTTTTCTCTATTCCTCTTTCACTCCTTTTTTTTTTCCCCCATGGATGCCTATAACAGAGAATAGTGTCTGTTAGAAGCTGAATGATGTCTGCCCTAAGCTCTCTGTGGCAGGATTCAGACGTCAGTTTGAATAACTATCTAGGATGTGGGAAGGAGAAGGCACTGTGGTGCTTTGGGGTAGTGATGGGCAGCCTAGATCTGAGGAGGGGACTGACTATGACCTCTCACCTACCTCATGCAAGCAGACTCGTGCTCACTGGGTTATGAAATCCTTTACGGTGAAAATGCTCTTCATTTTTTAACACCTAGTGATTCTGCAGGGAACAGTGTCGGGCTTGCTGCACATAACCCATGATTACACTATCATGCTCACTTGTTAATTTAGTTTCTGCTGCGATTATTAAGTGGTGCATTTTTTTTTTTTGCATTTTTTTCATTCAGTATCAGGCAACAACTTACCCTGTCTACAATAAAGAGTGGAAATAAATCTGCCTCATGATAAATTGTGAATTTTGCCATGTCTCTAATAAATTACAAATAACAAATTAACCCTAGGCACTTTGGCCAAAACACAGTAAGCATGTGCTTTTGTGATATCCGTGCATGTTAGATATCCCTGTTTGGCATGTCTGTGTGTGCATTTGCTGTGTGATGTGGCCTGATCCTGTGCCTCGTTTTTTAAGATCCTCAAGCACACATGCTGGCAAACAGAACACACATACCGTGACTCACATGTTGGAGAGCACATCATCAAGAGGGCTCTGCTCTGTTCTGTCTTCACTCCCCATTACCCACGCCCCCCTGATGCCTTATTCACTGATTCTCATTGCACACACACAAATGACACTGTAGCTCTGTGGGCGAGAGGAACTGAGCCATGCCTGACTACTTTCTGCAAACCTGTTTTAGAGTTGAGATATGATAGGAGCGAGTGGCAAGCAGCCAATGCAGCCTTGATGAGGAAGTGGGCTAGTTAGAGGTTTGCTAGAATGGGGTGGAAATTGGTCATGGTAGTGAAAGAAGCAGTATGTCCAGAGTCTCACAGGAAGGCGTCCTCCGTGCTTTTAAAATCAGGGTGAGCAGCTCAGCACTTTTTGGTTTTATTTCAGTCAAGTGATGGACATAAGCACCTTTGTTTTTAGCCCTCAACTGAGACACTACAGTGTTGTATTTTTGAGTGTGTGTGGTAGCAGTCAAGTGGTTCGTGCCACCACAAAAACAACTGGAGGAAGAGGACTTTTTAATTTTGCTTGAGCACACACACACAAACACTCCAGTCTGTGGAGATAAAGGAGGAATTAATCTCTCTGATGGTGCTGCTTTCCAGCATTCGCATTAGACTGGGGGAGTACAGAAAAGCAAAGATGATATGTACTTATAAATATAATGATTATAAAATTACGCAAATATAGGAAGTCCACTAATATATTGCGTCCATTGTGCACAAGAGTACAGTTAAGAGTTATTGTTTTGATGTAAAGTATTCAGTAGGGGACTGGAGTGTACAGGCAACCTGAGAGCTGCTGCTATTGTTACCTGAGAGATCTGAGAGCTTGTTGGATTAATTGCCTCCCTGGAGTTATGTTCCGCATGTCATACTGCTCATGGTGCCCAATGTCATAGTGTGAAAACAATGATAAGAGAAAGGGAGAGACAGTGACAAACTGCTACCTCTCACAGGGTGTTGAGGGACTCATCTCACCCTTCCATCAGGAAGTTTTTGACCAACCCCGGTGTCCCTATTGAGGCTTTGCAGACACGTGATCACTAACCATGTGACATTTATTTGTTTACCATATTGGATGTGTGACAATTGTGGTGACAATAAAGGGTCACGTGAATAAGGCCCCAGTCACGCAAGCCTAGAGACCAGTCTGTGACCATTTGGCAATCACCGGTCATGAGGGAAAAATGAGTATTCCCTGACCAATTGCAAATAGTTGCTGGAGGTTGATGGCAGTCGCTGGAAAAATGATTGCTAAAGACCCACAAGCCTACAGACTGGTCAGTGAGCCCCTCTCAGCCATCTTTCACCAGGGAAAAATGTGTATACCCAAGCTGGTTAGAAAAAAACTCCTTGTGATTGCTCTGGTCGCTTGAACAGTGCTGCGGTCATAGTTTGATCCACAGCACTGGCCAGCTACTCTCCGAGCTGTAGTGAAACTATGAAAAATGTGACACAAACAGGAAATGGAGATCATTTGCCTGTAAGTAAAAATTGAGCCATATAAAACATTTTAGGTGCAGTGCTAAAGTGCAACTTTTACTTTAAGGCCAGACCTCCATTTCCAGTTTGCATCACATTTTTTCAAGGTGGACTACTGCTCAGCTCATGGTTAGCGAGTATTTGCAGGTAAACGTGAAAAACTACTGTACAGCAACCAAAACAATGAGTAGGAGGCTTTGGTGCAGCATCTTCTTTGCAACCAATTTCACCCAGCGAGAGCCAGCAACCTCCGGCAATCACTGCCAACCACTGGAGAAATGCACATTATATACGAGCAATGCTATATACTAAACTAGTGATTGTATCACGTCCAGTATGGCAGCCAGCTCTCAGTGTGCATGATGTCGCACGAGAAAGGGAATGGGGGGAGGTGTGCAAGATTACCAAAATACCCCAACATCACCACAGCAACAGCAGCAACAACAGGCAGTCCAGCCAGAAGTGCTCAAGCACACATACATAAAGTAAAATACCAACATGTCTACCAGGATAGGCCCCAGGGGATGTGAAAAAAATATGTGAATCAGGGAAAGTGGAAAAGAGTGTAAGAAACAGTGGGAGAAGGCCTAAAAATTGCAAACAGGCAATTAAAAATTATATTGGCTTATTTTGCCATGATCTTTGTTATTCATGCATGCATTATTATATTATTATTTTTCAACTAGTGTGCAATCCTTTACTGCTATGCCACTGATCATATGACTGTGCATTTAAATCAGAAAAACACAATTATTTTTCAGTTGTTTAAGAACTGATCCCTGGATTCGCAGTTTTCCTGCTTAGTTTTGATTGAGAGGCAGAGAGAAACAGCATGCTGTCCTGTCTGGTTGTCCAGCTAATTGTAACAGCATGTTAATGAGACACTAGATTACCCTTATACCCTTTGACCCTCTTTGGCTACATCACTTCCCTGAAGAAGGCCTGGAAATAATCAGACCTGAACAAATCTTCCCTCATAGAATCACTTGCTCAGTCTGCTTTTAGTCATATTCCCAGTACCCCAGTCAGTGTTGATGTCCATCTGGTTGATTTTGCAAATAGCTCCTGAAGAGCAAACCAGAGGAGAGACCAACTGTCTTCCAGTCTGTTTTTATAAATAGACCAGAGTTGTAACTGTAATTTTCTGTCACGTGAGGTGAAAGGACTGTGCTCATCAGAATAAAGTGCATGACATTTGGGTTGAAATGTGAGTTCTTGATTATAGCCTCCCGATTTATCTCCCACTTCTTCTGTGATGGATGGGGTTGGATAATCTATTGGAGGAAATGAATGCAAGACTAATAAGGATCTAAGGACAGAATCGGTGCTTTGGTCCGTTTATCTCCTATGTGAAGTGGTTGATGAGCTCGTATTACTCTGTGAAAAAATGTGGAGCTACATTTTCTCTCTCAGCTGACCAAGCAGCACTGTCCTTACCCTCACAGTCTTGGCAAGGGTCCATGCATTACCGTGTGCCTGTGGCTCTTGGCACTAGCTCTCACAGAAATTGCATGGAAGTATATCTCAAGGGGAGTAAAATAAATGCTTGAATAGCTCTATTTTAACACATTGTGAGCAACCTTTTTGACCTGGGTGGTCCAGGCATGATTGGGCCTCAGCACACCATATGGTGTAAGATCAGTGATCATTGACTAGACTATCCAGAAGGTATTCTCTGAAGCTCTGAAGAATTAAAGATGTTGACATTATGATACTGAGTGCTTATGTGTAGGACAATGCGATAGAGGTCATAAAACAAGGGTACAACTGGAGTAATGATCATGTCATTTCTTTAGCTCTGCCTAAAATGGTGCTCATTAATCGTGATGAGTTGCTAGGCATCATCTGCTTCTGGCTGTCAGATGGAAGATGGATAATCCTGAGGTGTTTCACTGTGGCTAGACTTGGACCTTGCTCTGGGGAGATTTATCAGGCTTGCACAGGCAATCACTGACATGGGTCTTAAGGGGATGCCCTGAGGACCACTAGCCTTTCTGGCTTTCCAAAAAACTAAAAAAAAGATGAAGAGACAAGGGACAAGGGCAAATTATGTGGCTTTGGTTACATTTGGTATGTCTCTGTAGTAATAGAAATGCTCCTTTGAAAGAGTCTCGAAGGCATTGTGTCTGGAGTCTTTAACAGTAATTTGTGGATTGGTTTAGGTTTGATTTTAATGTACTGTTTTTTTGTTTTTTTTTTGTGCTATGCATTATTCAACAAGCCCATTTTCCAAGTTTTAAACCAGGCCATCTGCATTCAGGCTATCTAGCTAACCACAGCTCTGTGTAGAAATAGGGCAGCGCTGTGTACTCTCTGCCGACTAGACTAACAGACCTAAAAGCTGAAGGTTCAGGCATGTTAGTGCAGGTGGTGTTTGTTAATGGTATTTTACATTGCAAGTTGTATTTTAAAACTTTCACAAGTTTTGACTAGGTTTGGGTCGAGATACATCTTTTTTTCCTAATTATTCTGCACTGATAGTCTAACAATCTATCCATTACATTCTATATTGATTAAAAAAAACAAATTGAAAGCAGATTAACTTCTGGGACTTTTCTATGAGAGAGATCATGCAGTACTATACACCACTGTGCCCCATCTTTTAAAAATAATTTTAAGAAACAGTGATTGCTGTACAGCTGATAACTAGGTATTTAGTGGTACCTCATTAAAATACAGTAGTCTGTCATATGTGAAATGTATTAGCTCACTTAACATATGGGAAGGGTGTATTATTCTGTCTTTAACTTTTAATACAATTCAGTTCGGTTTTGTTTATATAGCACCAAATCACAACAAACAGTCACCTCAAGGTGCTTTATATTGTAAGGTAAAAACTGTACAATAATTACAGAGAAGACCCAACAGTCAAAATGACCCCCTATGAGCAAGCCCTTGGCGACAGTTGGAAGGAAGAATTCCCTTTTAATAGGAAGAAACCTCCGGCAGAACCAGGCTCAGGGAGGTGCAGTCATCTGCCGTGACCAGTTGGGGTGGAGGGGAGAGAGACAGGATAAAAGGCATGCTGTGGAAGAGAGCCAGAGATTAATAATAACTAATGATTAAATGCAGAGTGGGGTATAAACAGAGTAAAAAGA
>JAVDPK010002018.1:419692-446548 GCA_034780415.1 Cichlasoma orientale
AACTAATTGATGTGTGTCATCTGGCTTCATGGATAGATAAAGCTGGGTATCATCTGCATAACAATGAAAATGTATGCTATGCTTTCTAATAATACTGCCTAAGTAAATGTATAGTGTAAATAAAATTGGTCCTAGCACAGAACTCTATGGAACTCCATAATTAACCTTTGTGTGAAGAAGACTCCCCAATTACATGAACAATTTGGAGTCTATTAGATAAATATGATTCAAACCACTGCAGCATAGTACCTTTAATACCTATGGCATGCTCTAATCTCTGTAATAAAATGGTATGGTGAAAGCTGCAATGAGCTCTAGCAGGACAAGCACAGATATGTTGATGGTCTGGAGGAAGTAACTATTGAAGTTAACTCAAATATCAATCGGAGAGAAAGAGTCTAAACCAATATCAGAAGTACTGAAAGTAGCTGTATACAAAGATACGTCTGTGAGATGGTTATGAATAATTCTTTCTCTAATGGTTAAAATTTTATCTGTGAAGAAATTCATGAAATCATTATTAGTTAAAATGAAAGGAATACTAGGCTTTTAGCAGCTGTAGGGTAGGAATTCCCTTTAAGAATTCAATGTACAAATACCTATGTAAGTATAGATAAAAGGGAATTTTGTCTTTCCTTTCTCCTTTTCTGTGCATTTTAATTACGTTGTTGCTGTTTCTTGAATTCAGATACAGTGTGTAACAAGAAAACCTTCTCTACTCCAACTTTTCCCCACCCCATTTTGTTCCCAGGATGGTTCCAAACAGAGGCAGGCGAGGAAGAAAACAGTATCCTTCAGCTCAATGCCAAGTGACCGTAAGATCAACAGCACAGCTGCTTGTATGGCCTTCATGATGGAGGGCTGCGAAATGAAGAAGGTGCGCTCCAACTCGCGTATGTACAACCGCTACTTCCTGCTGGATCCAGACATGCACTGGCTCCGTTGGGAGCCGTCCAAGAAGGATTCAGAGAAGGCCAAACTGGAAATTAAGAGCATTAAGGAGGTCCGTTTGGGAAAAAAAACTCCTGTTCTCCGCAGCAATGGTCTCTCTGATCAGTTCCCTGATGAATGCGCTTTCTCTATCATCTATGGGGATAACTATGAGTCCTTAGATTTGGTGGCTAGCACAGCGGATGTTGTCAGCACCTGGGTAATGGGTCTGAGATATCTGGTATCTTATGGGCGCCACACTGTGGATATGATGGAACCAAGTCAGCCGAGTCTACGAACATCTTGGATTGGATCAGTGTTTGAGCTGGCGGATGTGGAAAAGGAAGGACACATAGACCTATTCAGAGCCACCCAGATAATCAAGGGGCTCAACCCTGGAATGAAAGAGTCTAGGATACAACTGAAGTTCAAAGAATTCCAGAAAGCTAAAGACCAATATGGAGAGGCAATTACCTTGGACACTTTTGTGGAGGCCTACTGTGAGCTATGCACACGGCCAGAGATTTTCTTTCTGCTGGTGCAGTTCTCCAGTAACAAGGAATATCTGGACAGCAAAGATCTGATGCTTTTTGTAGAGGTAGAGCAAGGTGTGGAAGGAGTAACAGAGGACATGTGCAGGGATATTGTTCAGAAATTTGAGCCATCTGCTGAAGGCAGGGAGAGAGGCTACCTTTCCATTGATGGTTTTACACACTACCTCCTGTCCTCAGAATGCCACATTTTTGACCCTCAGCACAAACGTGTGTGCCAGGATATGACTCAGCCTCTCTCCCATTACTACATCAACTCCTCTCATAATGCTTCCCTTCTGGAAGATCATTTCTGGGGTTCATCAGACATCAGTAGCTACATCCGAGCTCTAAGGATGGGGTGCCGCAGCATTGAAGTAATTGTATGGGACGGCCCTGATAATGAACCAGTCGTGTATGTGGGCAGTTCGGTAGCCTCACAGCTAGTTCTCTCTAAAGTTCTGGACATTATTAACCAATATGCTTTTGAGAGCTCTGAGTACCCCCTTATTCTCTGCTTAGTGACCCACTGTTGTATTCCACAGCAGAGGGTCATGGCACAGCACATGAAGAAGATTCTCGGGGACAAGCTGTTTATTGACTCACCCAACAAGGAGGAAAACTACCTACCCTCTCCTGAGAAACTCAAAGGTAAAATCCTCCTTAAGGGCAAGAAGCTGCCACCCAGCTGCACTGATGCTGAAGGGGATGTGACAGATGAGGAAGAGGGTCTGGAAATGTCCCAAAGAGTGGGAACTGATGAGAAAGACCAGCTGAATGGCCTGGGCTGTAAGACACTCAGACTGTGCAGAGAGCTGTCTGATCTTGTATCTCTTTGCAAGTCAGTCCAGTTTAGGGACTTTGAGTTCTCAAAGAGGGAACAAAAATACTGGGAGATATCTTCCTTCAATGAGGTAGATGCAAACAAGTTTGCCAATGAGTTTCCAGAAGAATTTGTCTGCTATAACAAGCGCTTCCTCTCCAGGGTATATCCCACTCCCATGAGGATTGATGCCAGCAATATGAACCCACAGGATTTCTGGAAGTGTGGCTGCCAGATTGTGGCCATGAACTACCAGACTCCAGGCCTAATGATGGACCTCAATCTAGGTTGGTTCAGGCAGAATGGCAACTGTGGATATGTTTTGCGGCCAGCCATTATGAGGGAGGAGGTGTCCTACTTTAGTGCCAATGCTCGGGACTCCTTGCCAGGAGTGTCTGCACAGCTTCTTCACATCAAGGTCATCAGTGGGCAGAATCTGCCCAAGCCTCGTGGCTCTGCTGCTAAGGGTGATGTGGTGGAGCCCTACATATATGTGGAGATCCACGGCATACCAGCTGACTGTGCTGAGCAAAGAACCAAGACTGTGTCCCAGAATGGTGACAACCCTATATTTGATGAGAGTTTTGAATTCCAGATTAATTTACCCGAACTTGCAGTGCTGCGCTTTGTGGTTCTAGATGATGACTTCATTGGAGATGAGTTCATTGGCCAATACACCATCCCATTTGAGTGCCTACAGCCAGGCTATAGACATGTCCCTCTACAGTCTCTTACAGGAGAGTTCTTACCCAACACCACCCTTTTTATTCACGTGGCCATCACCAACAGACGGGGTGGAGGAAAGGCGCATAAGAAAGGTATATCTGTCAGGAAGAGTAGGAAGGCCCGGGAGTACACCACCACTAAAACCACAGGGATCAAAGTAGTGGATGAGCTCTTCAGAGCTTCCACCCAGCCTCTCAGGGAGGCCACAGACCTCAGAGAAAATGTACAGGTAAGGAACTAAATTACTTAAAATATATTCAGTCTCAATACATAGATTTGGTTCTCTGTCTGTAGATGGCTTGGGTCTGATTTGCATTATACATTGTTTGTGTGTGTTCTAAATATTCCCCATCACTCCTATTTTCATTTAAAAGAAAAGTACAAGAAAAAAACTTCAAGTAATACGGACAGCTGCCAGATATGCTACAGTACAGAACTGATCACTAAAACATAAAGTTCAAATGTGCTTTTCTTTAGTAATTTGATAGTAATTTGGAAGTCGGCTTATATTATGCAATATTTCCCGTACACAGGTGTATTGGTGTAAATGCAGTGATCAGGTAAAGAAAGCACAAACGTCAGATTCACTTATCTTTATTTTTCTGACATTGACATCTTTAAGATCATAAAAGTATTTACCAACTGTCACAGCTATTTAATTGATTAATTCATGTAAAGCCAAGTCTTAAAAATAACTTTACATAATGTTTTATTGCTTCTGTAGCAATGGAAATGTTTCTCATTGTACTTACTTCACTTCCAGTTTTGGATAGAAGCTTGTCACTAATTGTGCTCTATTAATGTTGTAGAAGAAAGGGGCAATAAAGTGACATTGCTGTACAATTATAAGGTTTATGAATAGTGTAATCATTAATGAGGGACAATTACTGCCCCGGGATGAAGACTGGGTTGCTAGGCACTTAGCGCAGTATTTTAAAACTCCTCTCTGATCAAATGAAGATTTGTAAGCACTGTGTATATTTGGCTGATGAGCAGCAGCGTGGGGCTTTCAGTACCTCTGTGGCCAGTCATTAATATATGGTGTGTGGCGACTGTAGAGTGGTACAAATGCTTGTGTCATTTCTTCTGTCTACAAATTATAACTCAGCTAGAGCTGGCAAGCTTTTTTGCTGTGTTCTTAACTTGTTAGTGGCAGCCTTATGTCATCTTTGAAGGTTTTCAGAGGTCATCTGAATTTTTGGAGTGAAAGAAAAGATTAAAAATTAATTAATAAATGCAATTTTTGTGCTTCTTAAAATGTATGTAAATTGCACTGTAATTGACTAAATCAAATACACAATGATGATGGGGTTTTTTTATAAGAAGAAATAAAATTTGACAGGTACATGCAGCACATAGCTTGTGCATATCATGATCATGAGGTCTGTTTGTCTTCAAATAGCAGTAGCATCAGTCTAATGGTAAAGCAAACAAAAGACAGGCTGAACTAAATTAACAGAGATGTAGTGATGATTAGCGACCTCGTGGCATGCAGTCATGCATTTTTTAGTTGTGGAAATACGTGTTCTTAAAAAGGGCTTCATTATTCTTCCCAAGACCCAGGTACAGCAGAGGAATATGTTTGTATTCTGGGGGTGAAATTGAGCTTGTGATGCAGGACAGGATAAAAGGAGAAGTACATTATTTTCTTTGTTTAAAAGAAAAAAAAAATCAGTGTCATTAAAAGTGTGAATGCAAGCAATTAGTCATCACCACTGACCAAAATTAAAGAATAACTAAAAAAAAAAAAAATCCATGTGGCACAGTCACATGTTTTTCTTTAGGACATAAACTAAAACCTCGAGGTTGTCATAAGGTCCTTTTAATCTCTGCTTTGGTGTCTGTCAGCAGAAATGAATAATATGACATGAAATGTGGCTCACTGAAAAGTCAAAATCTGTCTCGTAAATCTGTCACAGCCTAATAAATATCCTTACTTTTGTAAAAGTCAAAAAAATTACTCATGCAAAATAAGTATTTAGTTGCAGGCATGCCATGTGTCACAGTTAAGACCCTCCTCATCCGTTCTGTAGCTGTGATTCATCTCTCGTAACAACAGCTTTAGAATCGAATCTATAAGCCTTCATGAAAAATGCTGATAGGTGGTTGAATGTGAACGTGTGCTAAATTGACGCAATAATGTTGGCGCCGCTTATTAAACCGCATTTTCCTCTGGTTTGAAATGTAAATTTGGCTTTTTGAAATAAAGAGATAAAAGTTGATGAAATACATGAAAGAGGGGAATTTATGATGGGCGGGCTTTAAAGAAGATTAATAAAGGGGTTTTTAGAATAAGGCATTTTGCCTTTTAAATGTAAAATAATGGACAGTTGAGAAGGCCTTGTATAGACCAGCTGCATAGAGATCTGGAGCCAGCTGAGGGGGCTTTGAAAGGATCTGCGGCCAAAGACCCACAAGGCGACAACCAGACTGGGATGCTTTATCGCACTTTTTAACCGAAGCCAAGATTTGGCTTGAGTTAAAAACATGTCTGTTGTACTCAAACGCCACATATATGGGAGACAACCCAAGCCGTGAAAGCAGCTCACACAAACACTTAGATGCTTTAAGAAAAAGGCATTATTTCATTGCTTTGTTTCTTTCAAATAAAAAGCATTATTTCCCCTTGCTTCTCCTCCTTTATCCTTAAACTGCAAAGCTTCCAGGTGTTCCGCTTTGAATAACAAAGGAGAAGTACATTTGAATATTAAAAAGACTAAGGGAATCCGTGAACTTTGACCAGAGGGCCATTATGATAAGTTGGCATTTTTAATATGTGGATGTATCTACGCAGCAGATTAATTACTTCTGCGGGAGACTTGAATAACGTCCTTTTCAGAGCGCTGCTGCCTGTGAATGTTATAAAGTGCTGATGGATGAGGGAGCGCGCTGCCAGCCTGGATTTTTCTTTTTATTTGCTGAAAACCATGTGTGCCATCGTTGGCGCTTTCACCATCACTTAGTGCTTTGGGCAAGAGAAAAGAGAGAGATGCAGAGATAGAAGCAGAAAGAGAGACAGAAAAGGGCAAACAGAAACAAAAGCAAGGTCCTAACTGGACACAGAGCTCCCATTTGGGAAATGTTGGAAGCGGAATGAAGTGGGGAAGGGAGTAATTAAAAACTCAAGCCCCTCGTTGGGTTTTTCCAACACCACGGCTTGGAAACGCTATGGCTTTTATTCCACAACAATTATCAAGAAACATTTACTCATGTCGTTCCAAGCACACATGCGAGGAATTATACAAAACATAATGAATGCTAATAACTTTAGCTCAGACCACACTGAGGCATAAACACACGCAGACAGTCATGCTGATCAGGCACACATATAATTACACAGTGGTTTTTAATCCACAGCCCCAGAGCTGTCCCACTTCCGCCATTGTGTTTCTGTGTAGCTGCGCTCAATGGTCCAAAGGGTGTTAACTGCGTATGGTGCTCAGCATACAGATCCTGTGTGTCTCTTTGTCTACAGTAAGGTTGGGCCTCCCAGTGATAGCACGTCCTCTAAGGTATGAGGATTTTTCTGCAGGCCTAGCCCAGGGAGACAGCTGGTTTCCCACACTGCAGCCTGCACCATGTGGACTGATTTTCAAATACCAACACCAGCTCGCTTTCTCTCAGTTATTTTTTTCCTAGCTCCTATTCTGTCTATCATCACTAATTCTTTAACAACCTTTTTTACCTTTTTGTTTTCTCTGCTTCTCATTATTTTTATTAATTTATTTTTTTATTTATTTTTCAGTTACTCGTGCTTCACACACAACTGTCCCTTCGCAGTCTTTCACTTTCTCTGTTCCTTTGTCTTCGCTCACCTCACTCATTCTCTAGTTTAAGGTTTGGTTGCTTAAATTCCCATGCTAGCAAAATAATAAAACTCCACAAAAGGCAGTGGTATAAAAAAAAGTCAAAGTGAGAATAAATTTGGAGGACTGCTGCTTACAGTCTTGTCTGCAGATTAGAGTATGCTGATGACTTGAGGTGTGCTGATAAAATATTGATATCAGATAGGTGGTTTTTGAGGAATTAGCGAGCAGTTTCAGTTAGAGGAAATTACTCGGTTGCAAATAAATGGCATGACTAAACAAATTTCAGTTTGATTTAAGGTGGTAATGATCTGTTTTGTTTTAGTTAACAGTACAAGCATGCCTGGAGTACCTGTAAGACACTGAAAAAGGCAAATTAGCTAAATGTTTTTAAAGATTTGACTGGAAACAAGCATAATCGGCTCAGTGCTCACAGATTTGTTCCTTGTCTTTGACAAGTGAAAATTATTTAAATGATGCCTTTCTTTTCCAAAGTGACACACTGAACAATGGGAGCGGTTCAAGGTTCAAGGTTCGGTACTGTATCTGTGCTCAAGGGCTCTTGAACCATGGCGAGAGGGTGATTGAGGTTTGGTTGGCGATAGACGTGCAAATATGATTTGCTAAGATAAAAAAGGGATTTGTTTATCTCAGAGCTTTGTTTTTGAGCAGGCTGATATTATGGAAAATGGGAATAAATTTAAGGTCATCATGGTCATGGTCACGGGTGCAGAACGCCACATATAGAATATTTATGTTTATTGATTTATTTATGGTTTAACATTTAAGTCTTGCTTTTAATTAGCGGTGCTTAATGGAGTATCTTAAAACTAATGAGCTGGAGCTGGTTCAGTGTTACATTACAGAAACCCACTGACATGGAGAGAAAACGCTGACCCTTCTTTACTGAGCACGACAACTTAATAAAACTCGCACACAGCGTTGGTCTTTTCATATGCACCGTTTGCACCTGTTTATAACCAAATTACCCATTTTCTTATGTGGGTGCTTTCTTCCCAGAATGCACTGGTGTCTTTTAAGGAGCTCTGTGGCCTGACCCCTGCAGCCAACATGAAGCAATGTATCCTGACGGTGTCCACGTGGCTGATGAACAGTGAGCGGTCGCTGAGGGTAACGGTGGACCTGAGCGAGACCTATCCCACCATGGAAGCTCAGGGTATCGTGCCTGAGCTGCTGCGCAAAGTGCTAAATGCCTATGACATGGTAAAAAAAAAAAAAACAGCACACACAGAAAAAAGTGAATGTCACAAACTTTGATGCTGTCAGGCAAACAAATAAGTTAATAATACAGCTAATAACACAGATAAATGTAAATGTTATGTGAATGGATTTGAATTTTGCATTGAAACATTCAGACACACTTAATTATATTTCACACTGTGTGTGTGTGTGTGTGTGTGTGTGAGACAGTAACACCTGTCCTGTATTGTGCAGCATCCAAGAGATCTCATCTTTTGCGTAAAGATGAGATCTCAAAGCAAAACGCGTTCAAATATGATAACAGCGGCTGCTCCGTGATGACACACAGTTTACAAAAGTAAACTGGAAAAAAGCAAAGCAGCTCCCTGCCTTGTTGCCTGATTGCGTAACATTTCATCAAAGTGTTTTCATCAAAGCTGGTTGAGTTTTACACGGCTTCTAAACATGGCTCAAACCAGCTCAATGACCGGCCAGATTGTATAGCTGCAGCTACTCATTGTATTAGTTCACACGTCCTTCTCTGTCTTCCCTCCTCTCTTGCAAGAAAACCATATTTTTCACCCACTCGACATTGGCTCTGCTCGGAAAGGGGGTTGGAGGACGCTGTCTGTAATTAGTCATCACCCGCTGCTTCTGCTCCCCTCCTCCCTTGTGAGACTTGGTGGGAGCTGATGAAGTGAATGAGTGGTGAGGAAAAGGTTGTAGGATGCACGCTGCTCAGGTCAACAGCGCTCCTGCTGTTGTCACCTACAGATGCACGCAGACATCAGAAGGGAGCGCAGGGCGCTGCTCCGCATACAGTGCAATCTGTTTTGGCTGTTGTAAGGCTTCACAGCAGGAGGAGGCTCGGTGCTACCGAACAAACGGAAAGTTTTGGGGGAACAAGCTGAAAAGCAGGCCCCCACTCTCCTGTTTTATGTTTTAGAAAATAAAAGACTGCAAAATGTGTAAACTGCAAAATCATACACATCCAAGTATCTATTTGATGTTCATTATTCTCTCAAAATTGTCTCTTATGCCTTCCCCTATTTGTTTCCCAGTGCACATATAATTGTTCTATTAGTTGTGTTATGTTAGAGGTTTGCAGTTCTGCAGCAGATACCGTGGTCTAAGGAGCTAATGAAATGTTGGATGCTCAGTAACCTGTAGTCTTGTCCTGAAGCTTGGGTCTTGGCAGCTGTGTTTGCTTCTCTGAGACTGGCTTGTTGCCATACTCCCTGCTCAAGAACAGAGGACTTGCTGTGTGTGTGCGTGTGTGTGTGTGTGTGTGTGTGTGTGTGTGTTGTTTGTAAATGCAGCTTGGCTGCCAACACAAGGCCATTTACTGTAGAATTTCAGTTTGTAGTTCATGCCCTGAGTCACACACAATTGGGACTTTGTTGGTGTGAACTAGTTTCAAGACCAGAATGTATTACAGCTTCAAAACATGATGTGTATTTTTTTTTTTTTCACTTTTGGAAATAGTTACCATCTTTCCTCATTTCACTTTGCCCTGCCCATGAAATTAGCAGCGCTCACATCCAGTTTTTAGGGTTTTGGTGAAGATTTTTTTTTTTAAAACATAGATTGATCATTTCATGTATTATACATTAAAGGGTTCTGAAAGTTTATTCCATTTGCATTTAAACTAGTTCTCATGAAAAGATCAAAAAAAGAAGAGACACACACACACACACTGTGAGAGTTCACTTCCTGTCTCCCACAGGAGTGTGAAACTTCATTAGTCTCCTCCTCTGTGCTGTAGCGACAGTCCAGCTGCTCCTCATCAGCGCTGTGGTGTGATGTTTAAAGCTGAGAATATAACTTTACTGTTATTAATACTCATACTAACAATAGTTAAGAGACCACAGTAGCAGGGCCCGTCCAAAGCATGCTTTGTTATATCATTATGAAATAATGTTTCAAACTCTGACATGCTAACCACACTGCTTGCAAGTCCTCCCGTCTCACGAACTTTATCTAGCTTACTTATGTAATTACATAAAAGACAAAGGAAGTCTGAACTATGTTGTTTATATGCCCAATTAATTGGAAAGAATTTTCTGATTATGATCTTACCAGAATTAATCTAATCTGATAAAGACATTTACATGGCAGCTTTGTTGCCTTAATTGGGTTAGGCTGAATTGTTATTGTGCCTGTAAACGCAGCAATTAAGAGCTCATTCCAAATACTTCAAAATGAGTCCTGGCTGTCGAGGGGATCAAATCTGTTATAGCCTAACGAAAACAATGTGGAAGGAAAGACACCTCTCAGTTTTATGAAGTGTTTTGCTCGTGGCATTTTTCTTTGTTCTCGTCTTTATGTTCATTGATTAGCCACAACATTAAAATCACTAACCTGCTCTCGTGCTGCCAAAATAGCTCTGGCATGAATAAGCTACAGGGGATGACAGGCACTATAACGCTGGCAGCTGATCCTTTGGCTCAGAGCCCTGTACTACAAAGCGAGTTCAGCATACCCAGGGTATCTTTCCATTATCTGGATTCACTTACCCTAACGCTGGCGATCGGGAGAAGCGGTCACACGAAGGTGGCGATCAACCCGATAAGTTAACCCGGGGTTTCCCCTGCTCGTTCACATGGAAAGGGTGGCGTTGACAGCATGTGACCGATCACAAACATAGATGAGTGTATCGGCAGAGGAAGATGAAGCTATACTGTGGGAAAATGTGGAGTGGTTAAAGCATAATACAGATTGAAAGTAACAGCAGTATGAGCATGTGTGAGAGGAAACACACTGTAGAATATTATAGTATCAAAAGTGTGTGCTTTTAAGCGCTTTGGTAAGACTGGAAAAGATCTACGATATTAATAAAGTTTAGAATATTTGAAGACTGGAAAGAAAGCCAGCAAAAATACCGACTGTGTAAGTTAACAGACTTATCAGTATCTGACGGATTATAATTGAGTATTTCATTAAATTAATGTTTAAAAGACAGTTTTAGTTTTCATTCTTGCAGCAGCAGACTCAGTGGTGTTTAAGCGTCTGAGAGTAAAGATTCATTTCAAAAGCAGAATTCAAACACAGGATTAGTCTGCGTACAAATCTGATGTCAGCAAATAGAGTGTAGGTGTCCTGTTTTAGGACCATATGTTAATGCTTATAGAAATACAGAATTGTTGTAAAATTGTTTGCTACATAGAGAGAAAAAAAAACAAGGAATAAAGTTGCATCTAAGAATATATCTTTATTACTGCACTTCAGGTAAGCACAAAGATATTAGATGCTACTGAAAATCTTTAGACCCTCCTGCTCTCCCTGCAGAGGTCCTAGGGATCTTCCAGGAATGGTCAGGCTATTTTCTGGAGAATTGGTTGGTCAGTAGGCAGTGATTTCTTACCTGATCATCTCCAATCTGGAACCTAATCTTCTCCAGAGCAGGTTAGAGTCACAGCATAAGTTACCATGGTGATAGAATCCAGGTAAGAAGTAGTACAGAAAACTCAGGGTTAACCTTGAAGTTTCCTGGATAAGACAAAATCCTGTTTTGTAGTACAGGCTTCTGATGGGGTACAGACTATACAGTTATTTCACAAAACACTTAGGGAGGCAGAACAGGAGCGAAATATCCAAAAACAAATACGGAAACTAGATGAATAACTTCACGCAGGAAACTCAAAGGACAGAATACAGAGGCTGCAAACGTGCTTCTTTCTGCTGTAAAGTGGGTATTGATTCACCAGCCTCAAGTGGCATTTGGAGGAACTGCAGTTTTTTTTTTTTTTTGGGTGCCATTTGGGGTTGTGGTGTCTGGGCTCTGTGGATCGGGCTTGTTAAGACACATCGCTCTGATGCTCGACTGGACTGGGATCTGGGGAGTGTTGAAGCTGAGCTCTTTTTCACGTTCATTGTGCTGACCCGAGCATTTTTGCAGTGACAGGGCACACTGTCAGGGAGGCACCTAGTGTAGGAGACCGCCTTTTACTTGGGAGTGGGGGGTTGTAACATCCATATGGATGCCAAGATCTTCCAGCATAACATTGCAATGTAACAAAATTATCAATTTTCTTCACTTCAGCTATCATTGGTTTTTATTTTGAGGTTGATTTTTTTTTATGCTGTGTTTGGCTGGGCCTCTGCTGGATGTTTTTAAGCAGGCCCTGGTATGACATTGAGATGCACTGTAAATTAACTCCATGTCGTCTTTTTGTTCTAGATGATCCAAACCAGCAAAACGCTGATTGAGTCAGCTGATGTGGTCTACTCCAAGCTCACGCAAGCACAACGAGCAGGTACGTACCACTGTTCAGTCCCTTTATAAATTCAGAGAAGTGCTGACGTGTATGCCTTTTTACTTAATATCTGAGCAAATAACAAAAGGAAGATGTAGGCATGCTTGGGATAAACAGCGTGTTAGCATCAGCATTCCACTGCAAAACATACTTATATTTATAAGTGGAAACTTGAGTCAAGTTGATCTTTTGTTTTCCTGTAGGCTGCGTGATATTGTCCTCTTCCTTTCTGTATTTAAGATCTTCCTTTTTACGACACTTGGGGGGAAAAAATGCATCCATGAAGCAAAACAGGATACGGCGATCTCTCTGCTTTTGTGATGAAAATGGCTCACAATTCAAGGAAAAAATTGATCAGGCATGAATTAAATTACCTCCCTTACTGGCATATTTTAGTAATTTGCTTAAGAAAAATAAGAACCACTCAAGAACGACCTGCATTTACTCAAGGAGAGATTTCAGCTTTTCAGTTTGAATCCCAGTGAATCATGTGAGGTACAAATGTGCATCTGCAGCCTTTTAAACATATTGTGTGTCATGTCCCCCTGCCCAGTGTATCTACTCCTACAGCATCCGCATCAACATCAACAGCCGTGGCTGCTGTCGATAGAACAGGCCATCATCAGTGAGTCAGCACAGAGTAGTAATCATGTCATTGGGCAGGTGAAAACAATCATCCAGCCACGCAGACAAAAGGCTGCAGGAGAAAGAGGACAGAGAGCATAAACATCCTTTGAGAGGAGGAGAGAAATGAAAAGGTTTGACAGAGTGTGGAGCGAGGCGGGGGGGTGGGGGGGGGGGTGGAAAAATGGCGAGAAAGGGCTAAATTAACAAAGCATTTTATCAGTGCAATGTTTTAAAACGGCTGCTCGATGCAAGAGGCCCGGTCTTTTAGGCGAGGGGATAAAATTGACCATAATAAGATCATTAGGGGAGAAATGGCTTAAAATCAAGAAATCCTGTGGCTTGTCTTCTCGAGCCTCTTTTAAATTCAGCGTTAATTCTTCCTCATTTGCTTTGCTTCTTTCCTATGCAGCAGTGCCTCTGCTGAAGAGCTCCTCAAAAAGGAGCTCAGTTTGAATACTGACATCTTCATTTTTCATGTTAAGACATGTTATGGCTATAGGAAACCAAAGAAATATGAACCTAGAGGTTGGGGCCCATTATAGACTCGATCGTGCCAAGTGTAAGCTTGGAAATTTGAATTTGGTTTTGTTTGTGTGTATGACAACTGGGGTTGAGTCAGTGGCACGTGCCAATCAAATATCTTGAGGCTATTAAGCCCATTTAAAGCCTGCTTTACTCCCCAGTGGCACTCAGAGGCACGCATATGCTTGACACCCCTGACCGTAACAAGCCAAGCTGATATTCATGCAGTGCCCAGGGAAGGAGGCTAAACCCTGGAGCTTCAATCACAGATATGCCCTTCCGCTCCAAGGTTCCCTAGCTCAGAGCTAGACGCACCTTCAAAGGCGATGACAGGAGAGTTAAGCAAAGCTTAAACCTCGCACAGCCACAATTGCATCAGTGTCTGCTAAATATGAGAGGTTGGTGCTTCGTGTGCTGCTGCAGACAGATGACAAATTTGTAAGGGGAACTAATAAAAATGAACCTTGTTTTGTATATTAAATTTATGCTTCTCTGACATAACGGAAATAATATTCAAAAGGGTTGCTCAAAAGCCTTCCAAAGCAAATGAAGTGCAAACATTTAAGTTCCTAAATTTGGAGTGATGCGTTTTTTATGTAAGTTAAAAGCAACATAGAGTGACACAAAAGGGTAGCAGCCTTAAGGGGCCTCAGCTGCATGCCAAACACAGCATTTTTCCTATCGCTCCCTCAAATTCCCCTGCCTCAAGCACTAACACACGTGCCTCAGTCCAAACCATGCAGTTCTCAATATACATCTCCTCCATGTGCATGTGTCCATACTTCCAGGCATTGTAGTTTTGATGATGACAATAAATGAGGCAGAAAAAGAAAAACACATTGGTCAAATAGCGACCTTTTTCTGTGACATAGTGTAGCATTACAGCAGGAAAGCAAAGAAACAGAGTTTACCAAATTTCATTTACTTAGCCTTTTGAATCAAATCTCCTTTTTCACCACATCCCAGAGGTGATCCAAAGCTTTATTTGTGTTATCCTGCTGGCAGCCACTAGAAGATGGGTATACTGTGGTCATAAAGGGCTGGGCATGGTCAGCAACTCGGGTGGGCTGTGGTGTTTAAACAATGCTCAACTGGGACTAAGGAGCCCAAAGTGTGCCAAGAAAATATCCCTCACACCATTACACCAGCCTGAACCACTAGTACAAGGCAGGATCCACGCTTTCAAGTTGTTTATGCCAGATTCTGACCCTGCCATCAAAATGTCACAGCCGTAATCGAGACTCGTCAGAACAGGCAGCTTTTTTCCAACTTTCTATTGTCCGACTTTGACGATCCCGCGTGAATTGTAGCCTCAGCGTCCTGACGGAGGTAGCACCTGATGTGATTGATGTGTTCAGCGATGCACTTCTGCATACCTGGTTATTAGAGTTACTGTTGCCTTCCTATCAGCTCAAAGCAGTCTGGCCATTCTCCCCTGACCTCTGGCATCAGCGTGCGTTTTCGCCCAGATAAGAGACGCTCACTGGATACGTTCTCTCTTTTTGACCCTTCTCTGTAAAGCCTAGAGGTGAGATAGTTGTGCAGGAAAGTGCCAGAAGTTCAGCAGTTTCTGAAATACTCTGTCAGGTGCCAACAACCATGTCCTCATGTGCAGAGTTCAGAGCACTTAAAATACAATATACTGTAAGATTATTTGTACAGTAACACCTAAAACATGCTGCTTGCTCCAACTTTAAGTGTAGCTTCAAATGTGTATATATATAATCATAGTATTATGATATTTAGCTCAATAATGAAAATTAGATTAATTGTAATGATTTTAAAAAAGAAAACATATGTCAGCGGACCAATGAAATGCTAGACAGACTCTCCCCCTGCAGCCGTGCTGCAGTATAACCCGCCGTCATGCCCTTAACCTGTGTCTCAGTTAGTTAAAATTATTTCGTATTCTCTAGAGAACATAAAAGCCATGGATTGCGCTGGGTTGGACTTGACTCCCCCACCAAAACTCAGCCTCATTCTGACGGCTTGGAAAGCATGAATTTACCTCTCTTGATAGATTGACAAGCACTGAATGCATCCTTCAGAAGCCATTTCATCAACCATATGATTATGTACATACTGACAATGACAGTAGCATCAGGCTGAACGCAGAGAGTCAGTGAGAGGCATGCGGAGATCAAGATGACGGATTCACTCGGAATAGAAGGTTTTGTTCCCACGATCAATGCGGAAGTCAAAGTTATAATTTTGTTATAATGGCTGCGCGAGAAGCAGGAAAGGTGCTAATAGAGGACAGGCTGTCGGTATCCGAAGGAGAATGTGAAGTGGTGCGCTTCACGTGAGCACAGTCGCTCATGCTGGCTTCATCTCATTAATTTTAGGGCCTGTGATTGAACCTGACAGTCTTTGCCCGAGACATTAAAATTGTTCTTTGCTCATCAGCTAAATGCTGTTGTGACAAAGCCACAATCACACCGATGGGCAGGATCTGAATTAGAGGTCCAAACGATCCTCTTGCATCTTAACCTGCCTTTCGTTTTAAAATTAAGCAACACGAGTTACATGAGTTTAACGTTTGTAAGCTAAAAATGGATAGTTTGGGGGTTGCTATGGTTTTTAAGTCTCAACAGCACCACCTCCTTGCTTCCTGTGCACAGTTTTTCCCAGTTATTATTGCAGCTAATCAGTTCAATTTGGGCAGTGAAGCTGACGCGTTGATGAGGATGGAGAGGTGTTAGATAATTCCCCCTGGGCACTATTGGTGGCTCGCCATCACACACGCCGCTAATGTGGGACCAGGAAAACAGCTGGGATGCACACTCTGGCACCTCCAGATGCTACCACTGTGTTTTTGTGTACACTGAGTGCACTGGCTTATTTGTGTGCATGCATATCTAATCTGTGTGTGTGGGTAGTCCCGATTTTTTAGTCGTTCTCCCTACTAGCCTGTGCTCCACTAGCTTCCAAAAGGGTCTTATTTAAAGATTTGTTCCAGCAGTGTTTCTCAAAAATGTAATGCATAATTCATTTCGATGTGTATGTGCTAGCGGGGTGTGCTAGTTTGTCATTGCACTGATTTACTCGAAACACAAATAAAGAGATCAGTCGTTTTCAAATGCAAATGTGTTGTGACTATATCTTTATTAGTAAGATTATATACTTGGTGATCAGGTGATACAAATATGCAGTATACACAGGGCTGAAAAGGCCTTCTACTTCACCAATACCTGTACTAAAAGCCGGAGTTTTCCATCCATCCATTTTCCGCCACTTATCCGGATCTGGGTTACAGGGGCAGGAGTCTAAGCAGAGATGCCTAGACAGCAAGGGATTCCTAAGCCACCAGAGAGACATAATCTCTCTAGCATGTCATGGGTCTGCCCCGGGGCCTCATCCCAGTGGGACATGCCCAAAACACCTGACCTAAGAGGCATTTAGGAGGATGTGGGGAAGTAGCTACTCTGAGCCCCTCGCCAATGAGAGATAAGTTGAGCACTTCACGCTATCTCTAAGGCTGAGCCCAGACATTCTTTGGAGGAACTCATGCCACTTATTTCCACAGTCTCGTTTTTTTTCATGCACTACCCAAAGCTAGTGGACATAGGTGGGGATAGGATCTGTAAATCAATACCTTCGTTTTCACTTTCATCTCTCTCTTTGCCACAACATACCGGCACAGCACCTGCATTATTGCAGATGTTACACCTATCTGTCTGTCAGGCTCCTGCTCCACTCTCCCTGCACTCATTAACAAGACCCTGAGATACTTGACCTCCTCCACTTGGGGCACCAACTCATTCCCAACCCGGATTAGGCGCTTCACCCTTCTTCTCTCATTCCAGCCGCAAAAAATTTGGCTAAAAACTGCCCCAGCTGGAGCTCGTGGCTCGATGAAGCTAGCAGAACCACATGTGCAAAAAGCAGAGATAGGATCCTGAGACCGCTGATACTGACACTGTCTACCCCTTGGTCGTGTATAGAAATTCTATCCATAAAAGTTTTAAACAGAACTGGTGACGAAGGGCAGCCCTGGCAGAGCTCAACACTTGCTGTGAATGAATCGGACTTATGGCTGGCGATGTGAACCAACCTCTCACAGCAGAACTCCCCTAGGAATGCAGTCAAGGCCACAAAATGGATATAGACTTGTTGGGCAAAGTCCCATGCACCCTTGAATATCATCGAGAGGATAAAGAGTTGGTCCTCCTGGATCCGAGGTTTGACTAATGGACGGACTGTCCTCTCCAGCACCCTGGCATAGATCTTTCCAGGGAGGCTGAGGAGTGCGATCCCCCTGAAGTTGGAATACAACCTCCCGCTCCCCGTCTTGAAAAGGGAGCACCAGCTGTACTTCTTGGCATCTCTATGTATTCCACGCCTGGCGGTGAGGCGCTCAAGCATCTGGCTTGAAAATAGCCATGCATCATGCCATATTAAGACAGGTCCAGGAACAGGTGCAAGCTTACTGTGTTTGGGTTAAGGACCTGCTGCCGCTCTGCCAGCCTTACCATGCTTATTTATTGATATTCTCTTCCATGCGAAGGTCTTCGCTATGATGAACCACTGTTTTAGTCAACACTGTGTATTTTATTGCCAGTACAAAAGATGAAGAACTCTCCCTCCCTTTATCTTCCTTGGATTTATCCAGTTTTTTGTCCCGGCTTCTTAGCAGCTGGAATGGCTGCTATCATGACATCATGTTTGGGCTTTGCAGTGCGTGTGAATAGAGATAAATTAATGAAACTCTGATCTGACTGTTATTTATTCCCCATTCACCGCATTTCCTATCTTTGTATTCATTATTTCTTTTCATCAGATCCCGATTGAAGATTCTGTTTGATTTTATTATTTACCTACTTTCCTATCTCATTGCCTGAAGCCTGTGTATGTGTACGTGAAGCATGAGAGGAGCCGCTGCAGTTCTCATTACAAAGGCAAAACCCCTCTCTGCTCTTTGCAGAGATTGTAAGCTTCTACTGAGGTGTGTGTGTGTTATGTTTGCATTTGGTCAGCTACTCAGAAGAGATATGTTGTTCCCTAAGTCCTCCTTAGCACCCCGCTCTCCCTGTCTCTCTCTCTCTCTCTCTCTCTCTCTCTCTCAGATTGTGTCTCTTCAGAGTGTGCTACAGGGCCACATTTTTATTAGCTCAAATTTCACATAGTTTAAGTGACACTAAGGAACAGCAACACCGAGACTGTTAGGGGAAGGAAAAGCTTCATAATGCCAAATTAAATGCTTGAAGAGCTGTGTGGCGACAAGCGTCCTCTAGCTAATTTGCTAATTTCATGACTTACTCAGCTCCCTGCCTGCCTAACTCCTCATGTCCTGTGAACACAAACCTCCTTGGCTCCTCTCTGAGCCCATTAACTACAACAGATTACAAGATCAAAACAGTCCTAATCCCTGGTAGCAGAACTCTCAGGCTCTGAAACAGATATTATGCAGTAGGCGTACATCACCAGTGTTTGGAAAATTAAAGCACAATACGGGTCTTTGCTTATTTTGTGTGGGTCTTTGTAGTTCGAAAAAAACTGCATAACCTCAAACTTGAGGTGGCAGTATCTGCCACCTAGTTAGTAGAAATACTTAAAGACTGAATAAGGAATGACTTGAGGTAATGGGCTTTTTGTGATTTGTAGTGTATTATGTTGCATCGCTGTTTTTACAGTAAATCGAAGCGGGAGCACCATAAGGTCAGTTGTCAGAGACAGAATGACAAGCAGGCTGAGCCTTAGGTTTAGGAGGAGTTTGTTCTTAAAGCCCGGGGGATTAGTTATGGTCTGCCTGGGCTAAATGAAGCAGGAAGTACTGATAGATTAATTAGAGTTTAGCCTGCTTCATATGACCTCAGTTTAAGCCCCGTAAGCAACACAGCACATTTAAAGGTGCAATGCAACTGGATTGCTGCTCTTGCAAATGTCAGATTTGGTGTGACATGAAGAACAAACAGCAAAATGTAGAGAAAAACAGGCAATTTTTTTTTAATAGTGTAGTTTTTATTCTGGAAAAAATAACATGGTTATTTGTCTCTGAATTTATATTCAATTACATAACAGATCTGGAGAAATGTGCGCTGATGTATTTATGGCAGAGATTTGCACCATCTGTTTAAAACACTTTACTTAAAAATGGCCAAAATTCTCAACAGGCCTGTTTTGTTTTGTTTTGTTTTGTTTTTTATTATTATTTAATTCCAAAATGTAGTTGTTCCAAAATTCTTGTCTATAAAATTTTAATAGAGCCAGTCTCTTAGTCTGCATACATGAAGATATTAACAGTTGTATCCTGCTATTAAAAATGTAAAATTGATCCAGTTTTGTTTTTATACACTATAGACTGTGCTTAAAGCTATTTTTTACATTGTAGTTATTTTTTTTTCTTCAGTAACATTTGCTCTTATTTACATGGCGTGCCTGTCTGTGTCTTTGTCCAGGTCTGGACTTCCATGAGGACCTGCATCGCATTGGAGCAAAGGAGGGTCTGAAAGGTCGCAAACTGCAGAAGGCGCTGGAAAGCTACGCTTGGAACATCACTGTACTGAAGGTCAGTGAAGCCCTCCCACAACGCAGCAACAAACCTAATAATTGATCTAAAAACGCCCATTTGTATAAAGTACAGCTATTAACACTAATTGATGTGAATTTGGGATTACTTTGGAGACTTTACCCAAACCGGACAAGCAATCCTAAACCGTATTGCTGAGATTAAACTAAATAATATCTTAAGAACGCTCTCTGGGCTAATTGCATTTCCCTCTCCTCTAACCCCTAAACCTCTTAATTAATTACTGTTGAGTCCAAGTACCATTTTATTTATTTGGTGTAACTATCTTGACAAGACATGATAGGATTGTTCACACTTGTTTGTAGACACACACACTGCTCTGTTATTCCTCATAAGGAGACACTGGATCCCTTAGACATGCCTTAATGATGATGCATTCTTGCCTGTGTCTGCCCCATGACACAGCAGATAAGGATGCTCAATGCTCTCATCTCATTTCCTTTATGAATGCTGCTGGTAATACCGACACTAAAATAACACCAGTATGGCCAGTGGCTTGGACATTAGGATAGATAGATGTCTTTTCCTTTTCACGTCAGTCTTCCCAGACAGAAAACAGCAAAAAGGTGGTTGCTTTGCAGTCAGGGTTAAACTCGTGCCCTCCACCCACCCGTAAAGAAAGTTACACCCTTCCTGTTTTGCTAAACCAACTATCCAAAATCTGTCCCGGTGCGAACCACATTCACACACCTTCCCCCTTTTGTCTCTTCTTCTTTGATGAGCCACCCTCTCAGCAACAAGGTGGCACGCACATAACTCCCTCTTGTCCTCCTCCCATTCTTCACTCGTAATCTGTGTCTCATAGTGAACATTTGGTGAGAGCTCGGTGCCTGTTTGCCAAGGCTGGCAGCCGTGCCCAGTTATTATTTCACCTGTCAGCCTCTCCAGATTCTCAGCAGGCCAGGAAGCACTCGCTGGTTGGTAGCGATGGAAGTATGGCGAGCTGAGAGGAAAGAAGAGGGGAGAGTCATGTCCTATCTGTGTCTCGGTGTTTATCTCAAGCTCCCTCTCCACCCCTACTTTGACAGTTTGGGTCAGATCAGAGCTGTCGCGGTGAAAGAGATTATTTGCCCATTTCTGCCACTTATTGTACCTGTTAGTCAAGAGAGAAGCAAAATCAAAGAAACAGAAAGCCTTTGAAGCAAATGTCAAGCATATTGCAGTCCTTTTTTTGAAGAATAACAGCTTTTTAAAAAAAATTATATATCTCCCAAATCGCTCACCTAAGCAGTTTCTTCTGTTATCAGCTGTTTTCTTAGGCTGTTTTTCATAATTAAATAACCTCCTAAATGTATTCATATTTTGGCCTCTACAGTCTTTACTGTGGGAATCAAGTGTAACTCTTGCCCCTTAATATCGGATTAAACTACTGACTGAATATACGCTTCATTGCCAAAAGTATTCGCTCATCTGCCTTCACACACACATGAACTTGAGTGACATCTATTCTTAATCCATAGGGTTTAATATGATGTCGGCACACCCTATGCAGCTATAACAGCTTCAAGTCTTATAGGAGCACACCACTGCATCCGATGCTTTGCGTTGAGCTTGGTGATGTAAGGCTTGGATGCAGCTATGCAGAAATGGAAACCCATTCCATGAAGCTCTCTGCGCGCTGTTCTTGAGCTAATCTGAAGGCCACGTGAAGTTTGGAGGTCTGTAGAAATTGACTCTGCAGAAAGTTGGTGACCTCTGCGCACGATGCTCCTCAGCATCTGTGATTTTACACGGCCTGTCATGTTGCTGTCATTCCCAATCACTTCCACTTTGTTATAATCCCACTAACAGCTGACTGTGGAATATTTAGTAGTGAGGAAATTTCACAAGCGGACTTGTCGCACAGGTGGCATCCTGTCACGGCACCACGCTGAAATTCACTGAGCTTCTAAGAGCGACCCATTCTTTCACTAATGTTTGCACTGTAGAAGCGGTCTGCATGCCTTGGTGCTTGGTTTTATACACCTGTGGACATGGAAGTGATTGGAACACCTGAGTTCAATGATTTGGATGGGTGAGTGAATACTTTTGGCAATATAGTGCATCTGTCCCAGTGATGGTCATACTCCGCAGTCACTTCCAAATCCCCATTGATGTCTATAAATGTAAAATAATACCTAAAGGCAGATTATTACTCAGTTTCTCTCAAATGAGTGGTCTGTTTCTGATAAACAAGAAGGACACTGGTCTAGAATTTAATGAGGATATAGTTGTGGGATTTAGTGACTGTCCTTATTTCAGCTTAGCCCCCTGTGGACAGCTTTAGGCCAGCTGTAGGGGTGAATGCATTCAAACACAAGTGCAGCCGCTATTCGACTCAGGCAGCGCAGGATAAGCTTCTCGCTGTCTTATTTTATGCCTGGTGAGTCATGACTTACATAATTTTCGTTTTTTTTTTTTTATTCCAAACATATGACTTGCTCATACTCCTGGTTTGCGTGCTACAGTGGTTGAGCTAAAATGACACTTGCAGGGTATTAACATCACCAACGCGTAGAACATAGGCCATCATGTGCAGGGCATCACCTTTAGTCTTATTCCAGTACATCTTACTGCTGTACCCGCCTTGTGGCACTGAGAACTTTATCCCTTTCAACATTTACACTTTAGTCTGGTGCCCAACAGGTCAGTCCGTGCCTCTTCACACGGATGTTAGCCCAGCAAGCTGTCACAGCGGGTCAGACAGACTGAAGTTCAGTAGGAGGGAGGTAAAATATGCAGATTCGCAGATGAAAAGAAAACTTTGTTTTGAGCAGATGTTGAAGTGGTCATGCTGAAGGAGACTGGGTTGTGGCGAGAGTAAACCCTGAGGGGAAGAGTCAAGGAATTAAAGATTGTTCAAGTGGAGGGAGTTTGTCAAAGCACGTGGTCTTTTTCCCCTTTTTTTTTTCCTCCTCTCCTCCTTTGGACAGTTCTAATAATATAAGCACCTCTTAGACACAGAAATAACTGCCTGGAGAAAACTCTACCACATTTCCACATGGCAGAGACAGCTAGCTTAAGGAGGAAGGCAGCCGTGGCTGTGGCCCAGATTGACTTGACAGTGCTGTAGTGCAGGATGCCTGCCCTGACCACTTCCTCCACATATGGCAGAGAGTCATCTCTGGGGGTGCTCAAATAAAGAGCAGAAATGTAGTATAACATTGTCACCATATGACAGCAGTACTTGCAAGCTGAGAGAAACAGTACAAAGGGCTGGCAAGCAACCAAAGGCTTGTTCACTGGCTTTATACTGCCCCCTTCTGTATCTTTTTGGGTAATGCATTAACAATCTTCCCACGCTTACTTTTCTTCTGACTAAAAATTAATTCAGATAGTGGTCATTTAGAGATTCAAATCTCTTTACTAAACATATCAGGTATAAATGGGAGCATCGCATTGATGATGTTTTCTAAAATAGATTGCAAGTGGAAGTAGCTTTTAGGGAATGCTCTTTTTAATGCATTAACATTTTATGTGGTGGTGTGATGTTAACAAGCGTGCCTTTCTGTCTCTTTTCCTGTCTCTGATTCTTAGGGCCAGGCCGACCTGCTGAAGCACGCAAAGAGCGAGGCACTGGACACTCTGCGTCAGATCCACTACGCAGCTCAGTCCTGTGGCCTCAGTAAAAATGGAGCAGCTTCCCCACAGCTTCAGCACCATCCTCTGCACCAGCCGCAGCAGATACAGCAACAGCCTCAGGCCAAGACCCACCCACCGCCTCCCCTGCTGTGCCAGCCCCAAAATCAGCTCCAGCCTCAGACCGCACCTCAGGCTTATATCCTCCCCCATCCCCAGCAATATCCCCAGTTGCATCCCCAGCTGTCGGCCCCTCCTCTGGTCCAAACTGTTGCAAAACCACCTGCCTATCCTCAACCGCCACCGCTACCCCAGCACCAGTTTCAGTTCCAAAACCAGCAGCAGAGGGCAGCAGGACCTCTCGACACCATCTCTGAGAAAGAAAAAGAGACGGTCAGCGACAGTCCTGCAGGGTCCTGCTGACCCACTGCCTGTGCCCACAGAGAATCCTTCCCAAAGAGAGACAGTGAGACAGAGAAGCAGAAAGGTGTCGAAAAAAAGCAGGAGGCCAGTAAAGAAAGAGAGATGGAGGAAGTTGCAGAGAGATTGAAAGAGATGATGATGAGGAGGAAGATCCGCCGTGTTCGAAGTGAGACACAAGTTTGAGAGGTGATGTGAGTTGGCCAGAGATCTGAAAGAGAAGAGAGATGCTACATTTCATCCACAAATAAAAAGCAAAAGGATAACAGCTGGAAACAAAGTTCTCTATTTCTGCATAGGGATGTCTTCAGTAGTTGCATCAGTGAGTTAGATATCGGTGTCTCTCTCTGGGCAGTGCTATTTTCAAGCCCCTCCACAACGTACTCTAGCTCTGTGGGTACAGGCGTTACCTCACGTTGGCATTTAATGCCACAAATTTGCCTTTTTTTATTTTCAGAGACTCCTCGGCATGTCTTCGAGTGTTTATTTCCTCACATTCGCACTCTCCCTCCTCCATCTAAGACATACAGCGAACGCTCACTTCTTCTGATGAAGAGGAGGGCATTTTAATTTTAGTGGCACAAAGTAGAGCAGCCCTACTAGTCTGTAGGAGTCACAAATGGCCATTTCAGCACAAAGTAATGCGCCGTGGCGCTAAAATAGAAAAGATACTGCAGCTCGTTATGTGTCAAGTATCACCGATCTATTTTTGCTGATGTCAATCGTCATCAGGCCCTGCGGATCTCTAATGTAATTTCTCTTAGGGTTTAAGGTCCCCGGCGTTCTTGGACACTCCCCACACAATCTTTTTGTCTCCTTCCCGGGGGGGGGGGGGGGGGGTATGTATATGATGTTATGTGTGTTGATGTCCTGGTCCCTAGGATGGAGCTAGCCCACATCGTTAAGTGGTGGAGTTCACCAATCAATCAATCACAACTGGAATGTTTGACCCTTCCCGTTAGAGGTCAAAGATCATCAGGAACATGATACTGCTGTCTATAAGAATAAAGTGACTATAGATGTAAAATGTATGCAAAGTGTATGAAGGGAATATATATATTGCTATAATAATTCTCAGCCGTTAATGATTGATATTATTATAACTGTTGTTAGTTTTATTGATATTCTAATTATTTTTTAACATTACTTCCACATACACAGTGATTTGACACCTGTTGTTCTGTGGTGCAGAGCAAGACAACCAGTGCATGTGGGGCTGGAACGAAGGTTTTGGGGGGGTTAGCACCGCAACACAACGGTCAGACGATAGCTTGACACGTGTTTCACTTCAAAGTGAGTGTGGATTCTGTAAGAGCTCCTTTAAGTGGCCCATTAAACTGGTTTCATTGTTTTTCCTGTCTCCTCTTGTTCATTTCCCATTTATTAATCATTCAAATAGATGCATGTGCACATTTATTGCGCTAAAGGGATCTCAAATATGCCTATTCTTGGCAGCTTTGTTTAAAAGGGTCCGCACACGGTGGCATTGTTTTTTCTTTTTCTTCTTTTCCAAACAGACCTAGCAATTTGAAAGCAGCATTCAATACAGCTTGACAAAAGCGCATTGTAATGCGCGGTCGATCCTCGATCGATCTTAAATGATTTTCTTATTACTAAAATAGATCCGAGCCATTTAGTTCATCACGAATGTGAAAGCAGTGCTTCCTGTTGTCCATAAGATGGCAATAAACATTAAGTAAATGGCTGTGAGGATAAAAACAACCATCAGGAAGTCAATATTGTCTTTCAAGTGTTATCTTGTTATTTTTATTTGTTAGAGCAAATTTTCTGTGATTTGTAGAGCAGAGCATGTGGGCACAGCGATGTGGCTGAAAATGCTTTGTTGGTTGTTTTTTCAATTACAACAGTTTTTAAGGTCTTTTTTAGCCATGTGCTCTGTAAGAATAAGAAAATATACAAAATGAATAAAGTCAATTCAACCTCATTAGCATGTCCTTTGAATGAACCTGTCATTAGAGCAGAGGAAGGGCATCAGGGTTTATATATATATATATATATATATATATATATATATTTTTTTTTTTAGCTCATTAGACACATTTACTAATTGACTTTAGTCCCTCGCCAGTCATTGTAAAGGTATTTCTTAATAAACCTTTAGCATACAGCTACAAAGACATACCTGTAGTCCACTCAGGTGCCTTGGAGATGACCTGCAGTAGGACACTAATTAATGGCAGCAAGCTTGACAGCAAACTTCAGATGAGCAAAGAACTGAAAACAAAAAAGATTCAGTGGTTTTGTGTCATGTTTGTCACTGGCCTAAATGACGTCCAGAGGACTGATGGGATGGACAGCACAGGACAATATAAAAGACACTCATTTTTCCCCCTGGGACCAGATGACTCCCCTTCACACGGCCGAGCAGATGACGTGGTTCACCACCAAGTTCCAGCAGCCCGCTGGGATGGAAATGAATAGCAGGGTGAGACAGCTTAAGTTTCATTATTGTTTCTAATTTTCATGGATTTACTTTTTTTTTTGTGTGTGTGAATTTTTAAATTGCCTTTTCTATATTAGTATCATTTTGTGCTCCCAACTGTGTAAGCGGCTGACTCAGAAGTGTTTTGCTATATTGGCATCAGTTACTCAATTCTCAGGTGTATGGAAGAATAAAAATTATAATATCGGGACACATTTGGACAAGTGATGAGGCATGCAGTCCTGGGTACTGATGTATTCTTATTTCTTATAGTAATTAACTTAGTATAAATAGTGCAATTTGTATTTTCTGTTTCTTTTATATTTATGTATATGTGCTTTGATTCAGTTCTATATCTTTGTCTAGAATGCATCTCAGCATCATCTTATTATAAATTTAATGATTCATATTTATTATGCATTGGAGTTTCTCCATGCAACTTCATGTTAATCAACATTTAGCATATACTTCAAATCTGTATATATA